>QNGE01000661.1:165784-244297 GCA_008508345.1 Paragonimus westermani
TACGGCCCTCACCGTTGTCTTATATACACGACCTTTAAGCTTCAGAGAAATACACCTCTGTCGCCAGAGATGCCTCAAGTTAGCGAATACCGCCCTAGCCTTAGAGATACGCGCTTCTATTTCATTCCCTACACCTCCACCGCTGCTGATGCAGCTTCCCAGGTATACAAACCGGTCAACAACCTCTATGACTACATTATCTAACATTAGATCTACGTGGTCACAGCAATCCTGCAGAAGCACTTTGCATTTTGAGGCTGCAAAGCGCATTCCGAAGTATTTTGCAGAACGCGAAATAGCGTCCAGCATTGTTTGTGCTGATTAAAAGTTGTCAAACAGCAACACCTTGTCGTCAGCATAATCAGGATCGGTCAGTCTTTCACCAGGTAGGAGGTCCACGCCGGCATCTTGTGAGTACCGGAGACACATCTCCATTATCTCGTCTATGACGAAACTAAACACAGACGAGATAATGGAGATGTGTCTCTGGCACTCACAAGATGCCGGCGTGGACCTCCTACCTGGTGAAAGACTGGCCGATCTTGATTATGCTGACTGAGTCAAAAATATGCAGAACGAATTCCAGATGGTCGACCCTGAGATCGAGCACTTCGAGTGTCTCTGCCTAGAAGTTGACAGTTTTACAGGAGTCTCGTAGTGTGGCTCACATTACTTTACTTATAATGCTATGAAATGAAGACAGGGTAATGAGATCAAGCAAAAGGTTGTTCACTAACCTCTGAGCTTGTGAATATTACTGGGATCTTAAACATTCCTTAAACACCGTCCAAAATCAATAGGAAACAAACTTGTAGGGTTTAATTCTGGTATCCAGTATTTAGCCAGATTGAACGGGATAGGCACGGTATACTCACTCACGTGTGGAATTTGACAAACTTAACCCGAGAGGTATCCTTCTTTTTAACTCGTGTGCCAAATTAAAACTGTTGTATGTTGAGAATTCACTAACCCTCTGAAATAAAATCAAAGGCTGGACTTGTGGCATCATGCAAACCTAAGTTTTATTTAGTTTCTGTTGATTATTTTATAGAAAAGATACATCAGTGAAATGAAAAATCACAATTGGTGCCAAAGCCTCGGTTCTCTTATCGGTCGGTTCGGCTTCGCTTGTAGCTCGTTTGTTTTTACCGTGTGAAGCACTTAAACAACTCGTTTAACTCCGATTCTACGCGAGTGTGCCATCTAGAATGGCCACTGCGCTGACATGCCAGTTTGTTCGCGTTGTCGATAGTGAGTGGCCATAGCTTTCTGCGAATCACTGGCTGACTTCCTACTGATGCGTTCGTCCAGAACAATACCTATACTGTGCAAGCTTTAGAGACCCCGCAGCATCCAGCTGTTGCTATGCTATCTATTCCTGAAACGGCAGTAATAGATGCAGCCACGGTCGAGAAATCGACAGACTAACCTTTGTATGGGCTCCAGCAGCGGAGAAACCATAAGATGATCCTAATCAAGTGTCTCACTGATAACCGCGTGAGTACTCGAGTAGTAAGACACGACTTTACGAAGATATAGTACTACTTTTATAGTTGCAGCACTACTACCTTTCGACTAAGGAAGGGGGTTGGAAAGGGTAACCTCAAACAAAGGGGCGTTTTGATTGCTCAACGTTTGACCGTGACCACCGCGGTATTGCCCATTGTGGTTGAAACACGTCTTGTGTGATTCGAAAGCTTAACATGGCTCCCAGTAAATTCACCGCGGAGCAGTGATCTGAGTCAAACACTAGGCAAACTTACCACTGACGAATGAGTCAGACTTTTGAGTCAATGGTTCTGGGTAGGATCCCCTGTTGTATTACTAATTAGTTCGGCAGATTTAGTGATTTGAGACCAGCTGTCTCGCAGGTGGAACTTTTGAGTTAGAGGCCCCAGGACAAACCTTATTTCCCCCTGTCTCTTGATCAGATTTTTGGGTCATAAATTCGTGGTAGAGTCATTTAGGCCAATCTTTTCCGCAGCACAAAGAGCCGGGAAGTATCACGTTATGCTCGCCCTGATAGACCAGCTTCTTCATTTCGACGTTCTTCATTTTGTGGTTTTCATTCTCCTCTTTTCAAGTGATGACAACTGGTAGATATCAGCGTTTTTAATGTCCGCACTTGTCGAAAAGTGGGGCAACAGGCTACCCTGGTGAGCACCCTCTCGAACATGGAACTGGTTGTGTGGGTTGTCTCCGAAACGTACCTTTATAATCCTAGCACTGTCGTTCGCCCGAATCCTGCCTGGTCAATGTTATGGCCCACTGGTTTTCGTACGGTCTTTGGTGGCGGGAGGCCGAAACCCACGATCGTGCTGATGTGGTGGATACTCAGGCCGGAGGTGTGGGTATTCCAACACTCGGCGGAATACCTCGACGCGTGGGGGAGGTACATCCAAAACCCCACAACGAGCGGACTGGGGGAGGCGGGGGCGACCGGATGAGTCATTGCTCGACTGGATCGGACCAACGGGCGAGACATGGCAGGGAAAATAGAAGGGACGACGAAATCGGAGGCGCGATTATTCCAACATTAGCAGGAATATCGCGAAGCGGTCGTAGACTACGCTCAGAGGCCAGTGGAGATAGATGGGGGAGAACAAGAGCAACCGGACGAGTCATCGCTCAACGAAATCGGACCAACAGGCGAAGAGTGGCAGGCAGAAAACTCCCCGATAGACGGCGCCGATTACGCACATAAACCAGGCAGAAGTGCACACGATGCGTGAGCGGAAACCTGGGGGTGTTGTGGTCCGGAATGATGACTAATAAACGCGAGCGCGCGTGTGGCATGAAGACTAGCGTAGTGGACAATAAAGATTGTGCTTTATTGGATGCCTTCTCGCTACACTAAGACCAAGGGTTGCACTGAGCTTTAAGGCAGAACGAAGTTTTAACGACTAGGTTTTAGGAAATAGTCCTCTGTATGACATCGGATTTAACACCTGGGTCAAAGCTGGTCGACATAGACCAGAAATATGTCGTTTATTCCACACATCTGCATGGGCTCTAATAGACGGTAGTTCGGATGCTGCTAAGAACGCCTTCCACTACGCTCTCTTTGATTTCCTGAGATTAATTAAACGCGGTAACGCCGCTGCACATGCGGGTTCTACAAAAGCAGAACCTAGCAGTGTCATTACAGATGACAAGTGAGCATGTGGCATGTTTGGTATCCCGGTGCAAAGCGCTGAAAATGGCGATCGGTCATCATAGCCATATGCATCTCACGGACTCCATATATTGAGGCGTACATTTCAACATAAACGACGGTAATGCATCACGCAGAGGCCACCTTCTCCGACGCACATGTGGATGCAAGATCACATCGCCACCAGATATCCGTGGCGCCACTCCAGTAAAAACGGCCGTACACTTTTGGGTGTCCAATGTGACACTAATCGTGCCATTGTTCGTGCCCGCAAGCACAAAGTAGTCAGTTAGAAGTTGAGCGGTGACATCAAGAGGAACGTCGGATCACAACAAGAAAGTGATCCAAAAGGGCACTGGGCAGAAATCTCAGCCAATATGGGAACTTCTTGGAAGACGTCTGTTTTAAGGAAAGGGGGCAGTAATGGTGGGAGTGGGTTTTTGCTAAATCAGCAGAACGTACGAACAAACGTCGACTGGCCTCCTGAGTTCCAAACACAGCAAGGACCGCCGCAAATTAACGAAAAATCTGCATACTGATCGTGACGTTCACGTCTGAACGAGCCGCAGATGGAAAAGATACTACCATCAGGGAAATGTCGGAAGCTGCTTCCTCTCATTCGTGTTTACAACGATTGGTGACAAGGCGTTACTGAGATTATTCGTGGAAAAAATGGCTAACGTATTTTTGACTGTTCGCAATGAATTGACGGATGTGTTGAGCACCTAGTCTGTTCAGCTGTAAACGGTGAAGACTGTGTAGTTACTTGTGACGTTAGTAATACCCAGTGCGAACGATCGAACGTAAACATACGCACGAAGACTAACAGTTTCGCGGCAGCATAACAGCACAGCCTTCACAGTCACCTTATATGTGCGACCATTACGCTTCAGTAGCCACAGATGCGCTATTTTGGCGAGTTTCGCACTAGCCTCGGAGAGACGGGTTTTCACTTCACTCTTTATAACACAGTTCCCGCTTATCTATCTTCCAAAGTATATAAACCGGTCAACAACCTCCATAAACACATTGTCCAACATTAAATCTACATAATAACAGTAGTCTTACAGAGCACTGTCTTTCAAGGCTGCAAAACGTATTCCGAAATACGTAATAGAGTGCGAAATGCAGCCTACTAGTGTCCGTGTTGCCCGAAAAACGATCAAACAATACCTCATTGGCAGTATAACCAATACCAGTCAGCCTCCCATCATGTAGCAGGTCCGCAGAGCCATATCGAGCGCTTCAGATAATGCTGTAGTATTTGATCTGAGATGAAAATGAAGACGAATGATGAAAGTACGGAGCCTTGATGTAAGCCACTCCAGGTGCTGTAGATGTCAAACAGCACGCTGTGAAGCCTAGTTTGAGCTTAAGTACAGGAGCAGAATGTCAACGATATGTGCATATACTTGGTCGACACATTTCTGTATTTGGAAGACCTTAAAACCGCACACCGATCCATTGAATGGAACATATCTTAGCAGTCAAGAAATACGGCGGTGCGCATAATGTTACTTCAGAGTTTGATGAAAAGTGAAAAACTGGTCAACATATCTTCATTCTGAACGAAACCCGGCTTGTTTTTTTCTAACATATGACTTTCGAGTTGCAGTAAATCGAAGAAGCCTAATAGATGCCATAGTTCTAGGAATGACTGAAGTTAAGTTAATCCCTTGCAAATCTCGCAGGAGCATCTGGCTCGTTTTCGGATAGAGGATTTACTGTTGACTGAACTCTACGGATGGATGTTCCCCGTTTCCCATTTAAGTTGAAACAACCGAGTAAAGATCTTTAGAGACCCCTTGCCTTATTTCGAAGCTGGCTGCCCGGGATTGCCTGGAAAGGCTGTTCCATTGCGTTTGAGAGTCGAAATACAACAGCGAACCTCAGTTTTGGTGGGCGTTTCTGAATCTATCACCACACTGCAGGTTAGTGGCAATAACACAGTAGAAGCAAGAGGCCACTAAAGTGGACCTTCAAAGTGTTCCACTCAGCACTCAAACCCTCAGAACTTATTGCGGACGAATGTGCTGTTTACGATGCCGATGCTGACAGTGTACTCTGAAGTGAAAGAGGCTTTTTCACAACTTCCTCTGCTACCCGAGCCTTCAGATCGGCGATCAGCCCACACCTCAGCTTTCCACAGGTGTGCCTCCTAAGGACTGCCCTAAAGGATAGTGCCTCTAATGTCTAACTCTAGGGTTTTCTCTCAGATTTCATGCCTGTTCAATGCACGAACTTCGTATCACACGCTGTGGTACTTTCTTACTTAATGGCCTGTGACATTTGGATTTATCAGCTAACAAGGTCTTCGAGGTTAAAACCGACAAGGTTACACACTGAGCTGGTTTGGTACTTTCGCGGTACCGATGCCCTGGACAAAACGGCAACGTACAAACGCATATTCTGAATCCAAAAACGGAGATTGCAGTGCTGAATGGAGCCACACAACCTATAGCTAACAGCCCCGTGGTCTATCTGCGACCAAACCAGATTCGAAAAAAGGGATACCAAGTAAAACAACGACGCACACGATGTTTAGTAGTGTTGGCTAAAACTTATCTGTGCTCGGCGCAAAGTTGTAAAAGCCACTAACTGTTTCCCAACAATGTGGTGCTAGCCCTAAATTGCCACCGAAACGAGACTCAGCTTCACCAAGTCGGCCGACTTGAGCGTCCAAATCTCCGATCACAATAACTCTATCACAGCTGGGTCTGTCTGAGGAGAGGGGCCAGATACTAGTGAAAGGCGTCCTCAACCCCTCACGTCACAATAGTCAAGCGGAGCAAAACCCGGCACAATGTAAAGATTTCCGAAGATCTGATGTCTAGAGTTGGTCTTAACAAAGCCTACTATGCGGACGGCAGAGTCCACTGCTATCGGAAATCCAACCTACCAATGCAGCTATGGTCGTCGTGCTGAGGACCAAACCTGCCTCAGCTTTGTCGGTGGAAGTAACGGTAAAGTCACCTGAAGTGAACAACTAATGTCGATTAGTCAGTGCGGGTGCTATCAATCCCACCCGCTGACTACCGTCTGCAGTTTCAGGCTCTGAAATGCAAGATATCAACATGTGACTAGTCGAGGGTATACGCTAGAGCGGTCTGAGAATTTACTTACTTCTGAAGATAAACGCTGGAAGTAGCTATATCAGTTAGCATTCCGGACCTGAGCAAATAAATGCGGAAGACCGAGGAGTGAGCGGTAAGAGATGAGACCTACTATAAACGTGTCAGTTTGACTAGCTGTGTGTAGATACTAGAAGTGTAGGTCCGAAGGAGCCACAGATTAAATTTGATAGAACAAAGAGGGAAAGGCCAGCAGTACAGTGCTCCCCCACCCACTCTGTTATGTGCATCAGATAGGGTGACACGGCGGATGCTGCGAGGAGGCGAATGCGGTAGGAAATTAGTGGTTTTGCAAATCCATGGTTGCATGTGGAGAGTTACTGCCACAACACCCAGAATCAAGCGAAACAATTAGGATCCTCAATCAAGGTCCACGGTTGGAAAGCCTGTACTCCATAGCAGCAGGTGGGTGACGGTATACTAGACCTAGTATTTCCTCTTGGAAAAGATGCTGATCTTCATCCAACCCCCAATCTAGAGGGCCAGGAGACTGGCTCGTCAGACCTCAGCCTACTGGCCTCCTTGGCATAATTGACTGTCGACGCGATTGGTACACCGTCCGGTCTAGCTTAGTAAGACGACGAGATGCGCAAGCCGTCCAATCCCGTTCACGATTATTTGCATCACTCGTCGGAGGCAGGTCCTCATGGCAATGCGTCGTAGTCGGTTATGAGCTTGTATCCGCGAAGTCATCGGTTATTCCTCTTCCCTCCAAGACCGAATGGCTTCGTACTTTTTCTTCGTTTCTATTCTTCATACACACGGATTGACCAACCAATGTGCTCCCCTCTATGGGCCACTACGAGGACTAACAGCAGCTCGAATCGTAGTAATCGCGAACACGATTAAGGAGTGAAAACGAGGAAAAAGTGCGCAATGTGGTGGTCATACTTAGTTGCCAGTAACTGTCCCTAACCGTCGATTGCCATTTGCATTCGTTTTGTTGTAAATCATCATAGTCGCTTAAACACTCCTCTGAACGAAAAGATATCGAGAGTTATCCATCACACTTGTTTTCGATTTCTTTTTATTAGTCCTCGCTTATCGATCTTGTGCATCGAATACACAATATTCACTTCATCGCGGCGTCATCTTCAACCCTTCGCGAAGGCATCCTTGAACCCACGCTGTAAAACCAAAACAAAATGGCTGCCAGTGGTGATCGAAATCCTATCGTCCTTATAGAAGTTGACCAGGAAAATAAATCATGCATTTTAACATCCGTAATCTTATTCCGTCTCCCAGGATGCTGAACACCCGGGAAGTGGGTGCTTTCAATCACAAATTCGGTCTTGGGGTTAGGGATCACTCACACGGGATAAAACCCGTGGGATATTGCGCCCACGTATGCACAGCCTAGCCCAAGAGGAACGCCCCATCACACACGCAAATACATGAAAGCTGTTGAAAATGGAAAGAAAGCTTAACATTACCACAGCAAGTGCTCGCGGTCAAGCAGAAGTAGTGAAGAAAGATAAAAAAAGAACCATTCGGTTTCATCTACTTGAATGTGTAGATGCTTTGAGATACTATAATAGCTTAAGAATAATTTTAGATACTCGCCATGGTAACAAACCATGTCCTTTAAAATTTCACCATATCGAGTAAAGCAGGAGTTCACGCGCTCAATCCTAATGTACAAAAATGACTAGCTAACGATACATGTAACGACACGTACGTAAACTTATCAGGGCCCATGCAAAGTGCAAAACGTACCTCAACGTTGTCAGGATTGGGTAAATATGCCACGCAGCTAGTTAGATACAGACAAACTCGCTGATAGTTTAGGGAAGATGTGTACTGCTCCAAAAGTGATAACTTCTCCAACTCAATACACAAATCAATAGCCTCAGATTCGGCATTGTGGTCCATTAGGTACGGGATGATGAGATGCACAAGGGCAACATATTGATCCCGTTCGACAAGGTTAGCTGAAGAGATTGCCAAAATATGAAACGACAATACTTTCGGCAACTTCAGTAGTTGAGCTCAGGTCTTTTTCTTGCCAGGTTGCCACGATTTGGGCGGTTAGGTGGCGTACGTATTCATGACCCCAAGCTCCGATTTCGCCACCCGAACCAAGAAGCCGATAGTTCAACGTGTCGAACCGGAACTCTGGTTTATCTGTAACAGTCATCCCAATGACAGAAACGACGTCGGCACACAGTCGCTATCAAATACTTAACACAACTTGTCGACAAACCTTTGTTGTTACGTCACCGATATTCTCGTAGATTTTTTTTATCCGGCTGTAATGAGGCATCATGAACTTCAAAGGCTTAGGTACAGATGTCATAGATGTCGTGGACGACTTAATAAGGCTACACATACTCTCCAAGGCTGGCTTATACAGAGTGACATTTGGTTCTTCCAACCGTTCTACCAACATATTCAACTCATCCTGCAACTGCTTGTCTTCCTCGGACTTAAATGTAAATTTACCGGAATATGTAACCAACCAGTTCGTCTCCTTTGCTAGCATCACCTTTCTTCTTCTCGTTATTATCGTCCTTAGGTTTCGGTGTAGTGTCCTCACCCATGACCTTGACGCACAAGTGAATAAGCACAAAAGTCTAACCGCGCGCGCATCATTTTAAAAATTCAGCGACTAATTCCAAAATTCGAATGCAGAACGGTTCCATCGGTTCAAATAGCAATACGCAAGTTCTAAATGGCGGGCGCAATGCATTCGGATCCAGTCCGTTCGTTGTGATTGGTGTCCAGCGGAAGTCTGCCGACCTGAAAGGTAATCATTGAAAACAGTGTGGCTCAGTGGCCTGAAGATAGCCCAATGTCTGTGTGCTGCACGGTTTGTAAATTTATTTCCAAAATCTTAGTCCAGACTGTGCATAAGATCTTCGGGACCTCTGTCTGTAGTTTGCTTGCTGCATGCGACCATGTCTGTTAGTTTACATATTTGTCGGGCTACACGCGCAAATGGTGCAACTAACACCCCCAGCTTGCTCGCGCGCTCGATGGCCGGGTCGTGGACCTCCATAACTCTCTCCGTGTATCACTGTCCTTTAGTGCCGGTCGAAGCCCATTTTATTTAACGTATAACACGACTAGTCCTTCCTCTGTATTTGCACTTTGCCTCTTGAATCTGTTACGTATATTTGGGGAATGTTGACTTGGTGCACGTCTGCACAATAGTAGTACCACTTTTGGGGACTATAGCAAGTACCGAGAACACAGTGAGATTACTAGTCTTTTTGAAGTGAACAAGAATCTAGCAATACTTTAAAACGATCTGTAGAATTGCAACCAACGTCCTCAGAGGGAGAGCTGTTCCGCTGGTTATTAACCTTATAAGTGAACAACTGTTGCTCAAGGGAGATCGGGGGCGACATGTGCTCGCTGGTCACCATTTGAACTGTATACAATGAAGACCTGTTTTGCTAGACCAACTCAATGAATGGCGTGTGTGAGAATTAACTCATTGAGGAGTTGCCAAAACTCGAGTGAATACAGGTCAAGGATTTTAAGTGGAGACTTTTGCTGAAGTAGATGCCTGCGTGAGTGCTTGGTGATTGTTGTGTTGAGAGAACATTGACAACCATGTGCACTATTCTGTTTATTCCATTCTCATTGGTGCGTTCCCTTAAGTAGGAATTATACTGATTACGAGACTACCCTACAGTCTGACACTACCAATCAAGATACACGAGTGAAAAACCATTTCCCACGTGAAGGTTGATCTTGGTGTACTATCAAATCTTGATAGCGTTTGCTTGTAGAAACTTGTTTGCGCGTAGTTTTTCTTCCTTACTTTCACTTTCCGGACCCTTGCTTATATGTACTCTGGTTTCATTTTTACTCGACCACTTTGCCATTACGTAACTGTTGCATTTTATCATTTTTACACGAACCGTTAATCTCGGAACTTGTGTATTTGGTGGATTCAATATCGAGGTTAGTTGTTGTCTTCCACTATTTGGTTCATCATATTGTTTTCGGAACGTTAGCATCTTATTAATGGGAAACTCGCCAATACGACCGTCTTCATTTTGGATCCGAATCGGTTGCTCGACGGGCTCAAAATTTATAGACGCTCGTTGTTTACGGACGCGACTATCATGGAACCAGCATATCGATAGACGTTGCGAGTAGACTAAGCGTTGCTCGAACAACCAATAGACGTCCGGGGTGAACGTTTGGGCAGGGCATTCTTTAAGCCCGTGACCCGTCTGGTTGCCGCATGTTGGATATGCTCAATAACAAACCGGTATAAAGGATTTACATGCTGGAGCAGTGGTCCTATGAATAATAAAGAAATGAATAAAAAATTCGATGCAGTTTCTTGGTTCATTTACTAGGAAATGCGAAGGTCGACGGCCCACAATCTCTGAAGGTCCGAGTTCCACATAAAAGCTGACGGTTTGATCACGAATAGTATCATACCCATGTAGCACACAGTCTACAGTAAACCACTGGTAGAGTGCCGAAAGCAGTGCTCAGCTCGGTCAAGTTTACGGGATTTGTACCGGAGGCTGGCGATGTATAGTTACTCGCAAAGATTCTACCGTGCTGCAACAATGGAAGAAGACCGAATTTCATTCCATTCCTGTCAGGAAAAACCAGTACGAGATGACTTGTGACTGGAAACACCAACAACTGATACGGCAATCTTGTCGAGTGGTAAACAGGACAAATACCCTTGCCGTTGCACCACAATCATTTGTCGATTTGAAACTTCTATTATGTACACACCCTGGGTTTGGTGATTCCGCGGCGTTTTGATACTCACGCACTCCTTCAGCATCAGTCCCGTAGAAGAGTTCTTCATAGTGGCGGCTCACGTTGATTTTGTTAGGGTCTGTTTCGTTATTTTAAGATAATAGAATCTCGCTTGATATTAAAAGGCGGCCCTACGCTTTGCTCTCTTCCTTTATTGAACCGTATTACCCATCTTTTTTCCTACATCAGCTACTATTGCTGTTCCCCTTATCCTTATTTAGTCAGGGCCCCGTACACTCCAGAAATTAGGAGTTTTCCTCATAGTTTTTCCCGAGCAACTTGTGATACCCATCGTTTCCCGGTGCGCAAATAGTTGTTTTGTTCCATCCCAAACAATGACCATTTGTTTGAGTGAGTTCAAACGCCGTTCCATCGTCCACCGTTATTGAGATGTGCCTGGTTGCAGATATGCTGTACAAGCACGTTCTTCATTTGACTTCCGATGATTTTTACAGTGGAGGTAAGAGTGTTACATTTCTCGAACACTGATTCAATTAGTATTGTACGAAATCCAGTTATTACGAGCGTCTTCTCATTAACCGTTTTGAGGATAGATTATCTCTGTCGTTGGATATTGAGAGTGGAACTTGTTGGATAAACGGATTTTGTGTAACTCGGCGTGAACTTGAATCTTTGGGAAACGATTCAGTAGCTCACGGTGGTGAATGTGGACATTCAAAACTTCGCAGGTTTCGTTCTCCAACTGTTCTGGCTAAGTAGATCTTTCCTTGTAAGTTCATTGTCGGTGGGACAGCCTTCCTTCTGAGATCATCAGATGCATCTCCATGGATCGTTTCAGAAAGTTGCTAACTTTCCATTTAAATAATATTGTGTTAAGTTTACAGACTTACTGTATTCGTGGCACTCGCCATAATCTTCAAGAGTGGTGCTACACCCTGTTTTTAATTGTATTTTATATTAAAGGACGCCCAATGGATAGTGAAACAGGCGAACTGACTGAAACCGAGTGACTTCAGTCTCCAGCCGCGAACCTGTGCATTAATCACTGAAATCGCTGAGAAGTACATAGGCAGCACGCAAGCAAAATCATTCACAGTGAATTTGCCACATCATGGCAGTGACTCAAATTATGCACAAGTTCAAGTGGACAGTTTTGGATCAGGCATGGCAGATAAGCGGAAGGGTTTTGCATAGTTTTAGGTTGCGCGGGACTCGCTGCAAGCGTAACATTTTCGGTGTCTCAAGCACTCAACGAGATGTGTCGCTTCATGAAACTGACGTTGATGCAGGACCCGTGTGAGCTTCGTTCTAGCTAGTTATTTGGGTAGCAACACTTTAACCCGCTCGACGGTGTTCTGAGTGATTTCTCAGTGTCTTGAGAAAAACATTCGCAAAGTTTACTGTTGAACTGAGGTCATTCCATGCACTTCCGGTTGATGGATTCTTAATTGTATGTGTGTTCTGATTGTAGTGATCAACAATTCTTCACCGGTGGCTTGTTACTCTTCAGTTGCATCATGGTTCTTCAATATTGTGTGCAAAAATTACAAACTGTGTCCATCTGCAATCTGCGGTGACGTCCAAAATGGCTTGATGGACAGTGGAGGAGTCACCCACCTTTCCACTTTCCAATAACCATTGTGTGTTCAAACTGAGCAATGATGAAAAACTGTGCGCTCACTCTCAAGTTTCATTCCGAAAGCACATATTGCAACCGTATCTTATACACTCTGCAAGTTTCATTTGACTTCTGATCTTCATCCACATACGAATGATCGATAGGCGTCTAAATGGAAGTCAGAATGTTGGTTTCTTTTTTAGCGTGGCAAAGTAACGCATTGTTGTGCTACCAATGTCAAATGAGATATTTTGTCATTAACAAGACTTTGAATTTTCTACAATATTCGTATTGCACGGTTACAAAATTTGTTATAGTATTCTTCCCGGATCCTCCCGGCAGCTAAATTTTGTGCCTTGCTCCCTTGCATATAACTCTCTAATTTTGCAACTCAGCCAAGCATACACGCCTATGCATTTCATTTTACTGGCTTGGAGGTCGTTGCATCACCAATTTGATGTTATTCCGCACGTTCCACTGGAGACGAACATTTTCTGTTCTGTTTGATTAATCAAAGGACCATTGAGGTAGCTGTGCAACTTGAAGCAGTCGATTTGTGTCCTCAAGGCAAAATTTAATTGTTGACGCTGTCTGCCCCAGGTAAGGTATGCAGCCGCTTTTATCGCACATTATTGTTCACCGAACGGTACGGTAGGATATCTGGGCACACCTCATTTTGAATTTGATGGTTGTTGTTTACCCTCACGTTGTTTCAAGCCGGTTCGGTCATGGCAGTAGTCAACGTTTTGGTGTTCGAGATTGAAAGCTGTTGCTGAACAACTCGAGCATGTCCGCCAAGAATGCAGTGGCACTCAAAAACTCAGGAGGATACGCTGGCGGGGAAGTAGTTACCACACTGTTTCTCTCCAGCCATGACAGGCCTATGATTTCTGAACGGTGACGGTGGTAGTAGGATTGATGAGAGTGTTCGGTCCGCCCCTGCTTTTGTTGAACTAAACCGAAGGCATCCGACCGGGGAGTTAGAGCTAAGAAAGGTTTTAACGCCGGCTGAATGGCAGCAGCTGGACAGCATTTTGAGTATTCTTAATGTATACCGCTAAATTTAGGATGGGAGCAACACCAGGCTGCGGTTGACTGAACCACAGGAGTCCGCAAACCTGCGTGCCAAGCAGCATACTGTGAATTTTGGGAGTTTGGTTTATCCCGCTCTCTGTAGCCGTCAATATTCACAAGATTAGCTGGTAAAACATGGCTTGCGCGCCCTTGGTGCATTCCACTAATTCTTCAAGGGCTAAGCTGACTTATTTTAACAGCGATTTGTTCAATATCTGGAAGTTCGCAGAGAAATTTGCGCATTATTTCGAAGCTACAGTGGCAGACTACAGTCGGTTAATATTGCACTTTTTACAAAATTTAAGGGAAGATCTTGCAAGGCAGCTACCACAATCAGTGGAGTGAGTGAAGTTAAGGGAGATATTACAAGAACCCTGTGAAAGGCCGTATCATTCTACCAGTTTTCGACTTGATAGGTCATTGAAGGAGGCTTGGCATGTAGCATACCTTGCTGATCAACTGCCAAGACTGTCCATTCGCATGAAAAATTGTTGTGCTGGCGTTTAAAAGATAGGACGCAAAGCTGGTTGAGTTGCTTATAGTACATCGGAGTGGGCATTTGAAAGATTACCCTTTGAATTGCATCTTGAATGGTCTAAGATTGTAGATATGATCAGCTCATTTCAGTTCACCTCAGGTTTCAGGACCAGATGACTGCTGTCTAAAACTGTACAGCAACTCTAAGACGGCCGATTCAATCTTTTTGTGTTGCGCCAGGTTGACAAAAATGAAGACTTCACTTGGATGTGGAATGCAGCAAAACTCATTAGGACGCACTTCACCAGGTAGAGGTTAGCATCTGAAGTTGCGCTGTGAATATTGAAAAAGCAGGATCGCTACCACGCCACCTTCCTGTGAAGACACCTTCTTTACCTTTCAGCCTGATAGAAAGAACTGCCAACAAAAAAGCTTGGGGTGTAAAGGTATGATCAAAGGTGGCTTACAGAAACAAAGGAAACAAAATAGAGAAGAAAGGTGGGAAAATAAAAAGAGAGTAAATACTAGTAAATTTTGCAGCCGGATAGAAAAACGAGCTATTTGTGATAGCTGTTGATCACGCTAATTCACACCTCAGCTATAATAATGACGCATTGTAGTTTCCAGGATTACTGCTATTACCCAGCAGTCGCTTAAAACCTGGACTATTCTATGCAATATCCTGGAGTGCTGTGGCTGACACTGGTGTAGTCCAACCTCCGTGACGACTTCCGCCACACTAGAAGGCAGGCTGCTTCAGTTGCTTGCAACTGCATTAGCGGGGATTCGCTCTCAATGAATTCTGAGCTTGAGCCACCGATAATTTAGTGTCGTGGTTCCTCAGCCATATACTGGTGTTGCTGCTAGATATTTCACCAACCTAAGCTTTGAGTAACCTTGCGGTGGACATCAAAGAGACCGAGTCTTTTCGACGCCGCTCTAGTGGGAAAAGGTCCGGAAGATTAGGTTCTGATTCACAGTCATTTTCTCTCTAAACTTTGCAGCTAACTTGATAAAACCTACTTCTTAAACCCGCTTGAGTACCCTTCAGTCCATAACGAAGAAGGAGCTTCAGGTCTGTGTTGCATGCAGTATGTGCGACCTGACGTCATGAATACTTCGGTCTCCCTACTGACATTCACTCTGCTTAGCCGCAACTTCGCCCTGCTGGCATACTTTTCAGCTTCTGTCATTGGTTCCCAGCTATAGAACTGTTATAGGAACCCATTTTTCCCGTCCAAAACCGCCTCCTTCCTCGAGAAGACGATCCTATCCAATCATAACATGTGGAAATGTCGTGAACATTCGAGCGGTGGCCTCCAATAGTTTTTACTTGTCTGGCATCTATTCCGCTACGCTCATTGGTGGTTTAGTGACCCTGACTACTTTTTTGATGTCTGTCCTTCGGTTTTCTGATTCGAGAATGTTGGTAGGTCACTATGCATCCTACAAATACCATGCAACTTTTCTCCTTGTTGCACGCAATTAACGGGGACCGCCGCGTATTTTCGGGACCAAGATTGCCGTGCTAATTACATCAAGGAGAATAACCCGATTTCCTATCAATCGTCTGATTATATCGAGGACGAACCAGCGTACCAAGTCAAGGGTTACATTTGGCGACGGAAGAACTCCTGATGTCACTAACGTTTGAGCAGATGCAAACTCTCCTTCAACAGCAGCAGAAATAATTTAAACAAGCGCAGCCAAAACTGATTGAAACTCTGACGCAGAAGGTGTTTCAAGCAACCAACGATGAGATCAAAAGAATCTCTCAAACCTGCAGCAGAATCTGTACTCAACTCTATGAGTGAGTTCCACTTTGACCCTGTAATCGGTGCTTCGTTCGGGTCTTGGTTTAGAAAGTATGAGGACGTTTTCGAGGTGGAACTGGCAGACGCTGACGATGCTCGGAAGGTGAGACTGCTGCTCCGTAAACTGGGTACCTCGGAACATGGACGGTACACCAACTTCATAATGCCGAAGAACTCGAGGGATATGAGTTTTGACGAAACTACCCCGACGCTATCACAAATCTTTGGCTGCCAGTCATCCCTGTTTAACACACGCTACCAGTGCCTGAAGCTCGTGAAGTCAGAAAATGATAACTGGGTGACGTACGCTGGAACAGTCAATCTGGAGTGCGAAAAGTTTAAGCTCCGCACAGTGACTGTAGATCAATTCAAATGTCTAGTTTTTGTTTGTGGACTCCAATCAGCAAATGATGCAGATATCAGGACACGGATTTTGGTAAAGATAGAACAATGTCCCGACATCACCCTACAGGATATCACTGTCGAATATCAACGCCTGGTTAACCTGAAGCATGACACTGCTATGGTTGAACACAGAAATCACTCAAAGGTCCACAAGGTGTCTTCACATGTCCCATTCAAGGTTACACCAAAGTCAGAACGCGACATCCAAAGGAAACCTCCCACACCGTGTTGGCAATGCGGTGGATGACATTATGTCCGGTATTGTCCGTTCAAACGGCACCGATGCACCCACTGTTCCCGTCAAGGCCACAAGGAGGACTACTGCCGTTTTAAGAAGCGTCAGCGCCGGCCTAATCAGAACTCCCGCAAGCCACACAGGCCCCACTTCTCAAGAGCTCAGGTCGTTCTGGCGGCAAGAAATGACGACCACGTAACGCGCAGAAAGTACGTATCCGTCTCCATCAACGGCAGGTCGGTCAAACTGCAGCTCGATGCAGCATCCGACATTTCGTTAATCTCTGACAGAATTTGGCACCTGATTGGTAAACCTACAATATCCCCAACAACCCAGCTTGCTGGAAGCGCTACCGGAGGTCGATTGCCTATCATTGGCGAATTCCAATGCACTGCAGTCCTTAATGGATCGTCAATCACGGGTACCTGTTACGTGACCCGCTATCCTGGCCTTAACCTCCTTGGATTGGATCGACAAACTGCACCTATTTGACAGACCATTACTCCAAATCTGTAACCGGACTCAAGCTCAGCCGAAGCCCATAATGTCTCCAGAAGTCAACTCTCAACTCACAAATGCTCTCCAGCAGAGACACTCGAATGTGTTCGCAGAAGAACTCGGCTGCTGCACCAAAATGAAGGCAGTTTTATCTCTTCGTCTTGGAACGAAGCCGGTATTTCGACTTAGGCGTCCAGTACTCTATGCTGCGCTGACAACTGTCGAGCAAGAACTGGAACGTCTTCAGCGAACTGGAGTCATTGAACCGGTGAACTATTCAGCATGGGCGGCTCCTATCCTTGTGGTCAAAAATGCGAATGGAACAATACGACTTTGCGCAGACTACTCCACAGGTCTGAATGACGCCCTCGAGACGCATAAGTATCCTTTGCAGATACCGGAGGATCTCTTCACGAAGCTGAATGGCGGGACATGTTTCGCGAAGCTTAACCTGGCCGAGGCTTATTTACAATTACCAGTTGCTGAAAGATCCAAGGAATTGTCAACAATTAACACCCAAAAGGACTTTACCGATTCAACCGGCTGCCATTCGGTGTAAAGACAGCGCCAGTCATCTTCCAACAGGTGATGGATACGATGCTTACAGATATTCCCGGTGCGGCTGCCTACCTAGACGACATCATAGTCATGGGCCACAATGCAGAGGATCTGGAGCGGAAGCTGGATCAAACTCTTACTCGTTTGGGTGAATATGGTTTCCGGCTTCGTGGCGACGAATGCAGCTTTGGAATGCCCAGCATCAAGTACCTTGGATTAATTGTGGACAAAGATGGCCGAAGACCTGACCCGGCCAGTGTAGAAGCCATACAGAGGATGCCACCTCCAACGGACGTGCCAACTCTATGGTCTTTCCTGGGGCCGGTCAGTCATTACAGTTCCTTCCTCCCAGAACTCCATCGAATTCGAACGCCAACGAACCGTTTGCTCACTAGGGATGCCGCGAGGGAGTGTTCAAAAGAATGTCAAAATTCCTATAATCGTATCAGAACCCTGTTGTCATCAGACCTTCTTTTTACGCACTACAATCCGACGCTACCACTTGTCGTGGCTGCAACTACGGAATAGGCGCTGTGATATCACATACGTTCCTGGATTGAAAGGAAAAGGCAATCGCGCATGCATCAAGGTCGCTTGTACTCCCTGAGCGAAATTACAGTCAGATCGAGAAGGAGGCCCCGGCAATAATCTTCGCAGTGAGGAAGTTCCATAAAATTTTGTACGGACGACATTTCTCTTTGTTAACGGATCACGAACCGTTGCTCGCGGTATTTGGCTCGAAGAAAGGAATCCCGGTTTATAAGGTCAATCGCTTGCAAAGATGGGCAACGATGCTTCTTGCCTACGACCTCACGATACGTCCCACAACTAGCTTTGGCCAAGCTGATGCATTATCCAGACTCATCGGATCATCGGCACCGAACGACGAAGGCAATAATCGCAGCGATCAACATTGAATCCGATGTACACGGCATCCTCAGCGATGCTGTTCGAGCACTTCCAGTGACGGCGGAAATGATCAAATAGGCTACCAAAATGAATCCAACATTGAGGCAAGTAATGACGTTCATCCGCTCAACGTGGCCACACACAGACCTCAGTGGTGACCTACAGGAATACTTCCATCGTCGAGACGCCCCTACGTTCGTGGACGGTTGCATCATGTTTGCCGAGAGAGTAGCAGTTTCAGAAGCCCTCCAACGACAGGTGCTCAAGCAATTCCACACTGGACACCCTGGAACCAACCGAATGAAGTCTTTGGCGCGCAGTTTTGCCTACTGGACACGAATGGACAAGCAAACTGAGAAGCACTGCCAAAAATTCACATCGTGTTTTCTAGCTGCTGAAAACCCCGTGAAAGGTGAACTGCACACTTGGCCAGCAGCCCAAAGACCCTGGCAGAGACTTCATATGGATTTCGCTGGACCTTTCAATGGGCAAACGCATCTGGTCATTGTCGACGCCTACACCAAGTGGCCGGAAGTTCATAACTTACGACGGCCGAATACGGACAGCACTATACAGAAGCTATCGGAACTCTTCAGATGTTTCTGACTGCCAGAGACGGTAGTCACAAACAACGGCTCTCAGTTCACCTCTTCCATCTTCGAAAGCTACTGCCAACGGCTAGGCATCCAACACATGCGATCACCAGTTTACCGTCCCCAGTCGAACGGACAAGCTGAAAGGTTTGTCGACACTTTGAAACGAGCATTGTTGAAGGCCAAAGGAAAAGGTCCCCCAACTCATGTTGTACAGACCTTTTTAACCAATTATCGGGCAACCCCAAATCCAAACGTTCCAGATGGCAAGTCGCCGGCAGAATGCATGGTTAATAGGAAACTGGTAACTACCTTTGATATGATGATCTCGCAGTCAAACAGGAGGGGAGGGCGCAATGCAGAAATGGAAAGACAGTACAATCGAAGACACGGAGCTCGCGCACGATACTTCACGATGGGCGAGCCAGTGTTTGTACGCATATTTCATGGACCGATGAACTGGAAGAGAGGAGTAATCGTCCAGCGGATAGGTTCAGTCCTCTATGAGGTGAAAGTCGGCGAAGCCACGTGTGCGGCACGCAAACCAGATTCTTCGTAATCACGGAGAGGCGCGGTGAGACCCGGTAGGACCAACCGCACAACTCGACCTATTACTGGACGCATTTGACTTAAAGAGAAAAGAACGCCCTACCAAAGCCGAACGCTCGTCAGAACCGACGTCACAATCCCAGGACACTGAGCCCAAGTATACCGTAAGGTGGAGACGACGAACAAACAGATGCGGCAAACCGGTCAATCTGATACAAGTCGATCCTCGAAAGCAGTCGTATGACTGAACCCAACAGCTTTCAAGGAGGTGTTATAGGAACCCATTTTTCCCGTCCAAAACCGCCTCCTTCCTCGAGAAGACGATCCTATCCAATCATAACATGTGGAAATGTAGTGAACATTCGAGAGGTGGCCTCCAATAGTTTTTACTTGTCTGGCATTTATTCCGCTACGCTCACTGGTGGTTTAGTGACCCTGACTGCTTTTTGATGTCTGTCCTTCGGTTTTCTGATTCGAGAATGTTGGTAGGTCACTATGCATCCTACAAATACCATGCAAGTTTTCTCCTTGTTGCACACGTTTCGGGGCCGAACAAAGTTGCTTTTTGCACCCTTCTTTTGGTTTGTCTTGGGCGCAATTAACGGGGACCGCCGCGTATTTTCGGGACCAAGATTGCCGTGCTAATTACATCAAGGAGAATAACCCGATTTCCTATCAATCGTCTGATTATATCGAGGACGAACCAGCGTACCGAGTCAAGAGTTACAACAAACACCAGCTGTTTTCTGAACGCTCAAGCTTTAATGACCAGTTCTGTTCTCACCACCGTATGGTCCGTGTGAGTTCTCTACCTTCTTGCACAATTTCCTACCTTCTTTTTTAACGCGAGTTTTTACGTGACCATATTGATAAATAGTTCCAACTCAACGGGACGTTGGTGTAATCTAACGAGATCTTTGTGAAGGGCTTGATCGGAGATGCTTCCTACCATATTCACGCCACCCATAAAATAGCGATACAGACGGCATAGAGATGACGCCAGATCATTCACAAATAGCAGAAAGGGTACAGGACCCAGAACCCAACTCTGTGAGATCACACATGTTGTCCCTGTTTTTTGGCACTGTCTAATTCATCCCAAAATACCCGGTTCACCAGAAACCGCCTGATCCAAACAATCAACCCCAAAGGTGTGCCACATGATCTCGAGTTCAAAAGAAGTAGCCTGCGGTACACGAAATCAATTTTTTTTAATGGGCATGATAACAAACTTCAACATTCTCGCCCTTTCCGGTACTTTTTTGAACTTCATCGGGAAAGTAGATGGTATGGGATCGCCACCTCAAGGATGCACATTGGAGCACACAAACGGCACTGTTGTTCGTAAGATTAGCCACTATTTGATCTCCGGTTGTTTTTTCTGACACTTATTACCAGATTAGTAAGACTAATTGGCTTGCAGTTGGCCGCTTTGTTTTTGCACCATTTCATAAAGATAGATAGAACTTCATCTAGCTCGGGATTTTCGAATAGACCGCCCATTTCGAGAGACTCGTTGAAGTGATCAGCAATTGGCCCAGCCAATGAGGCAGCTAGCGGGTTAAGTGTGGTTGGGTTTGGTTCATCCGTTCTCGCCACCTTGAGGATCTAAAGTTTACCGTAACAGTGCTTGATATCCTTCTTCTCCACAATAATATCCTTCCTGTTCAAGCTGAGTTCCCCCAGGTCCAAATTTTCTGACTATTCCCCGGATTCCAGATATGGAACTGCCAAAAAATTCAGGTAGGACGCGCTTTTTTCCACCTGCCCGCGTAATGGTACCCTGCTTGGTCTTTGTTTACCCAACCTTTGCAAGCAGGGGTGGTATGAATTGCACGTACTTGTAGCGTGATTAGTGGTTAATTCTGGCGCACCCCGCTAACCCATACTTACATTCAAGAAGGTAGTCCTTTTGGACTGATCGTTCCACCACTTTGGCAAAAAGATACTGTGGGTGCGTCTCGTGGCTGCTAGTCTGCTTGGATCTTTTCTGGGCGTTAGGTTCACTAGATTGAGCTTTTGGGCTGCGCTCCATACTAAGGTAAAA
The DNA here is from genome assembly GCA_008508345.1 of Paragonimus westermani. Lineage (NCBI taxonomy): Eukaryota > Metazoa > Platyhelminthes > Trematoda > Plagiorchiida > Troglotrematidae > Paragonimus > Paragonimus westermani. Next base: position 187,545 of record QNGE01000661.1, read on the forward strand.
ACATCCGTCAAAGCCGTCAGGTTAATTCTAATGTCTGCCAAGCTGAGATCCATCCTACTTTCTTGGAGTGCCTAATCCATCTTACCAGCTACTCTGCAAGGCTCCCGTATATCCATGCTGCAAAAATCTGTGCGATACTGCCCCGGTGGCTTAACCCATCTTATGTATAGCCTTGTTTAAAGGATCCTGTGGCCACTTTTGTTTAGCGGCGACATGCTTGTGACTTGCTCAACATTATTGAGTCATTTGGCCATGAACAAGTCTGGGACTTCATCGTTCCAAGTTAATCTCCACTTTGTCGCTTGTTCTATGTGCTATATTAACGCCTTGGAATGTAGAAGTTTTAGCACTCCTTCTGCAAATGAGCCTCTGGAAGCACACGTCCCCGGCCTCCTCTATCTTTCGTATATTAAACCCTCAGGGATGGTCACACCTACAGCATTTGTAGTTACTTACGCGCGTTCTGTTAGCAGCTTCTCATGTTTTATGACAAAGAACTAGGAGTTTGATTTGGCAAGCGATGTTTGTTCTCTCCTTTTTTGTTTGAGCGCCACACCCCAGTAACTCTTTATGTGGTATCGTTAGAAATTCATCCCCCTGTTCGTCGCAGTAGTGAGCCACCGAATTTATAAATCCTCCATCAGAGCGTCCGTTTGCTCCGTTCACTTTGTAGACGGTAACCCTCGGGGGCGATGTCGTTCTACTTGTAGGTCTGGTTTTAACTACCTCTTAGTTAATGATACCTAGACTGACGTCACATGGGGCAAACTCAATCCCGACCACCTGTTACCAATGCTGCACGTATGAGTGTGTACCATCAACAACTCATTCACTTTAATCATCTTCTCTGACTTTACCGCCGTTGAAAGATAAGACACTCCTCGAGGGCGGATTCCAGTTAGGCGTCCCATTATAAGGCCTTTACGGCCAAAAGCGAGGATATGGAACCTGTTCTCTCATTTGCGTCAGAGATCAGTTGGGTAACACCTCGAGGTCAAATTGACCCAACGACCGTGAACAGCTTGTTAATGTTTCTGTAGTATAAAATACATGGATATCACCAAATACATAGAAGTTGATGTATATGATCAATCTGGAATGTCGTACACGTTCGGAATGGTACGTCCTGGAAGAGCTTTCGATTATCACTGACAGAGCACAAACAGAAACTATCCAAATTCAAGATGGCAGCCAAGTGGCCTTCGTTTGGGAATAGCTACGTCAATACACTTAAAGAATAGAGGAAGTGGGCGATGATTAAAGGAGAAGCCCAAAAGGCTGTTGCACTCGCCCACTGGGTTCCAGCCTGTGAATCGCAAAATTTTTAACGGCACAAGTTCATGAGAGACGTTCCAGTCATGGTTTTTGCTCAGGATCAGAAGGTGCAAGGTCAACTTCGAGTTTTCATAGCTGCCTAACGCCCCTCCGAATTTGTTCACTGGATGTCCTCACAACGACATCCCCCGACACACCATCTTGGTCTTTCATGTACCTCTTCCATAATGCCATTTGGCCAATGACCTATTGGGGCGCCAGTTTCCGGCAGTAGCACGAGACCTCCCCTTTTCAGATTGGGCTTAGTAAGTTGACACCGCTGAATAGTCCGTAAAGTAGGCAGATGGCACCTCAGGGATTCGCCTCGAAGCAGGTCGGTTAGGTATTGTGTCACTTGCCGTCGCCTGTTGAACTGATTTACGTTGACCACTACAGCTAAGGGTACGGGGAGGACGACCGCAAAGCATCAGTGATTTACTCGGTGTTAGAACGCACTGGTTGTCGGAATCATCTGTTTGTTTGACCGAAGGTGGGTCGTTGGGAATACTTTCAGTCTCAAAAAGCGTTGTGTGTGGAACTTCGTCAGACACTGTTTGCTCCCGTAATGTCGCTAAGGGACCCGTTTTGTTGTTCGGATGGCCCTTTCCAACACTCCGCCTAGTTGAATCGATTTTGGTAGGTTGAAATTTCAGTCACTACCGTGAGCTATAAAAGCTTTGGATATCTCTTCTTCATTCCACGTCAGCAGTGGTGTCCTGACATCCCCGAACGTTCCGATAAAATCCGTTCCGCTGTCGCTGTACAGTCTTTGTGGGCAGCCTCGTCTGGCAATCAACCGATTGAAGGCACAAAAGATTGAATCGTTTTCTAACGAACGTGCTGCATCTATGTGTTTCGTCCTCGTGCTGGATTAAATAAAAAGGCGGCTACTGCACTTCTTCGTTCCGCGTCCTCGTTTAACACAAATGGGTCCCCAATAGTCAACCTCGGTGGTGATGAATGACATACCTCCATCTAAGTCCGATCAGCAGGAAGTGGAGCCATGGCTTGTTCACACGGTTGGGATTGCCATCGGCGGCACTGATAACAGTCATATAGAACACTTCTGGCCGTCCTGTTGACCGTTGTTATTCAGCATCTTTGTCGTATAGCTGACAGGCTATAACTTAATCCTATGTGACCATTGATGTTGTGACAGTGACGAATTAATAAACGGGTCACAAAGTGTTTCGCAGGCAGAATGGTCGAGGGCTTTGTGATGTAAACTAAAGAAGATTGTTGTCGTTGCCCACCTACACCTTAAACACCAATGGGTAAAGATGGATTCAGCCTCTGAAGTGGGTTGCCACCAATACGGAGGACTTTCTTGGTCGATTCCGGATATATATGTTCATCGTCCTCTTACTGCACCAGTGGGTCTGAATTTTCTTCAATTATGAATGAAACACTTGCTAAGCTCTAGCCTACATATCTCATTGTTAGGATCCAGTGGTCAACGACAACGAGGAATGGCTAGCACACGGATATAAGAATCAAGGACACATAGCACAGAGCCTCACAATATCCGAAAACCCCGGAAGAACACGGTAGACCGTGCTCTTTAATCGAGAATGTAATTGCTCCCAAACAAAAGGCAATCTGACAGACCGGCGTCTGCGTGTACATGGTTTTTCAATAGTCTTAAAAGGCCCCGCTTGAATTAGCACATTAAAATGGAAATGGCTTGATCAGAGACGCAAGGGAAAGGTGCGCCAGAATTAAGCCTCAGCCTGTGGTGGCGCGAAAAACTAAAATTCAAATTTACAAATCATCTTTTGAAGCCATCTCGAAGATCATTTATTCTTGAAGAAAATAGACCCTCTACAGCACTCATTTGTTGCATCCTCAGATTCTGAAGTGGTCAGTCTTTCTCTGCGGACCGTGTGTCTTCTTTCAGAAACAAACTGCTTATTGCGAATAATCCATGTGACCAATCGTAGTAGTTTATTGTACGATGCTGTCCTCAATTTTTGGCGTGGAGAAATGTAAATGGCTGAGAGTTTGGGTAGTAGCGGCATTGCAACCCTGTTGAAAGTACCTTATCGTGTCTGGTTACGTTTCAGCAGAAGGTGGCCACTCATTTTCCTTATTGTGCAGGAATCCAGGGCCATATGACCATCGGTCCACCTTCCGAGATTTCAGGTATAGATGCCTCGCGATACAGGGTCTGCCGGATTGCGTTTTGTGTCATCATAACGCCACTGCTTTGGTCGGGAATCTTCGGAAATTGTGGTCAACCGACTTGCAAAATAGGTCGTGAATCGTTTGGACGAATTTAGCACACAGTGTAAAATGATCATTGAGTCTGTCCAAAACGTATTTGGCTAAGTTGACAATTCCAACTCGCGCCCTATCTACTGGGCCAGTTCAACCGCAACGACAGCTGCCACTAAATTCAACCGGGCAGACTTGTCAAGCGAGTGGAAGACACTCGAGATTTCGCGATTGTCAGGGAGCAGTGTTCAATTAGGTAATTATCGGGCATCATGAGATAAGCGACCGCGCCGTATCCTGTCTTAAAAGCGTCGCTGAAGATATGCCTCTGGAAATGACCACAGCGTTCTATTCCGTGGAGTTCAGTGCACCTTCGCAAACAAAACTGGTGGAGGCACGGTAGTGTTGCTTTCTACCTTGTCAACCAAGCTAGTTCTACACATTCAACAAGATTGTCTCATGACAAGTGCAACCTACATAGTCGCTGAATTATCTACTGAGCAATCAGTGTAGCAGGCGCGATGTATTTGTGTGAGCCGCATGTCGAAGAAACAGGAAAGTGAGCTCCTTCGAGTGAACGGCTTGTCCATATGTGATTCATCGAACATGTAAGCGTCGTTTTTGAGGTCCCACTTCAACTTCAATGTCTTCTGCATGTTGGGTTTGCCTAGATTAAGTGGCTCTGTTGATACCGTATGTTCCGACTTCGGTAGCAGTGGTAAAAGCCTCTCACCGTTACTTGTCCACTTTGTGAGGTTGAAGCCGCCTGTCGCCAGTAGGGTCTTCAGCTGATTGACAGAATCTTTAGCGTTGTTATTGGTTGCAGTACTGAATGAACAGTCCTCCACATAAAAGTTTTTTGTGCGATCCGCAGGATATCCGCGTCGTAACGGTCAGCCTTGTCTGAAATGGTTCTGCTCAAAGCACACGCAGCTCGGCTAGGAGACGAAGCAGCGCCGAATGGATGTGCACACATACGGTATTTTATCGAAGAGCCTTGCGCCCCAGCGTTCGTCCACCACAGAAATCTTAGTCTATCGTGGTCTTTATCTGGCACACGAACGAGGTGAAACATTGCTTTGATGTCTGCCATAACCACAATCTACTCTTGTAGCAATCGCAACAACACACCGGTCAATGAATTTGTAAGATACTGCCCCGATAGCAACTGATCTCTCAGAGATTTGCCTGCATACTTTGCTGAACAGTCGAAGACAACTCGCAACTTCTGTGGCGTGGCAGGATGGGAAACAAGATGGTGGGGGTTGATATCACCGGTAACCAGGTTTCTCACTCCGGCTGATGTACCCACCCATCGCACCAGAATGGTGCTGCGCCAAATAACCATTTCATAAGGCGCTGTCGTAGCATGTGCAGGCGTTCCAGAGCAATGGACCCGGTGTCAAGTGGCAAGGGAATTCTAGGACGCCAAGGAAGGACTACCTTGTAACGACCGTCAGTTAAACGTATTGAAGTCTCCATCATCTCAATAGACTGACGATCATCCAGAGACATTTTCTTTTCCTTTATGAGGCCCGCGTCTATAAATTCTTGTTGATGCGATTTTTCAGGTTATCCTGTGACACGTTAATACCTACAGAATTCATCGCACTCCGGGGGTTGACAGATCTACCGACTGGACCCACTAGCATCCAACCTAGGACCGTCTTAATCGCGGATGGTCCGTGTTTCTTTCATTTTCGCTGATCACTGACCCGGTGCATTTGTGAGACGTCTTATTTCATCATTACAAAGGCACTGTCGTTGGAGTGTGGGTCAAACGATACATACCGCAAGTGAGGCCAGGACAATAACTGTTCAGCGTTCGGACGAGATGCACGTAGTTTGAGCAACGTCTTCACTGATCATGCTTGCTAAATACCACCGACTGTCTTAAAACCAACAGAAGCGATGTCAAACTGGACGGTTACCGATTCAAACGTGGTCTTTCCATTAAGCGTACAAAATCTGAGTTGTCTCTGGCTTTCTTGCATTCCAAGCTTGGCGACTATTGACTCTTCGATGAGGATGCAATTCGGCCCTTTGCCTGGAAACGCACAACTTTGAACTACATTCTCGCCATAACATAAAGTAACAAGAATGATGGCAGAAGCAACCTGAGGTCTATCTGTAGACATATGATGTGTGTCCCGCAGGTGAAATGCAACTGCATTATGGTCGATAACGACAGATGTTTTTCCACGATGGTAACAGGCGAGTCGGAGTGTAGTGGCCGTTAGTGCTTCCGTCGACATCCTTGAGCGCCACAAGTCCTACTTTATCTGTCTTTCATGGCAGTGTGGTTGGCTTTCAAACACGGGGGCATAACTTCCTAGTTCGTACGACCTCAAGACGCTGTTGTATCCATTTAATAAGAAATAGTGAACATTGATAAAGGAAATGACTGTCCTCTCAAACAGAACAACGGAAGCAAGAACCATACACGGTGCTCGTGATCAAACTGTTAATTTGCACAAGACAGGTGTTCCTCCTGATGCTAACTGCGTTCGATCGTGTCTTCATTTTTCTGGGACCGTCATACAGTTCAACTTTCAGGCTTGTTGCCAACCCACCATATCTCAAGGAGGCGGTGTTGGTGCATTCCTCTACGAATCTCGTTAGACCAGCGAACTGCGGTCTACGATTATGAGTTATGGTTGCGACGTCGTCCGCCCATCTGAAGTGCAACTCGGGGATAGCCTCAGAACAATCGTTCCAATCGTTTGTTCGAGTTGAAGTTGAATTCTTGATATGGTTGCCAGAGTGTTATTTCGCACAGTGTTTTCTGCTGGGCGAACGGGACTAATGCTGCAAAGTCATTTTCTGCTTGGCGTGGGCCGCCCAGAGGTTCATCAGTATGCACCTTTGCTACCGTTCAGTTTTGTCCGAACCGTTTGCGAAGAATTTCCTTTGCAACTGAATAGTCCCAATGCCCTTCGAGAATGGTGCAGTGTCGAATCTAGGTTTCCGCAGGCCCGTCACAAGGTTGCATTAAATAAATTGGTTATAACTCATCCTGGGGAAAGACCAGTATGGTCCAGGGTTACCAGCAAACCGTTGTACTTCTCACCTGAGTAAGTCTGTCTGACGTTAACTCGCGCGGTTGGAGGCGGTGTATCAATGAGTGATTCGTCTGGATCAGTTAGATATTTACAACCGCGTTCATCCCTTTTGATTTTCGTCCGCCGTTGTATCATTCTTTCAAGCTTCATCTTTTTTCACCTCCTTTTGCGAAGCTTCGCCAGCCCTACTTCCCTGAACTTTATCACACGACTGTATTTCTAGGGGAATGGTAGGTGGCGGAAGAGAACACTGGGTGACCGGATTTTGGGCCAAACACACCTCATACCACCTTCTTCCCAATCGTGCGTTCTTAGCACAGCCATGAGTCTCTGGCATACCGGTGGCCTGATTACATAATATAACGCTGTCACCAAACAACCTTTTATATTTAACCAGCTTATCCCGTCGAACACTCGACTCCCCATTGAAGCGGAGCCTGGTTCCAGCAGCCGCAGCAGGGAAGCTGTCTCTGTGACAAGGGTTAGCAAACTCCACTAACCTTGACCTTGGAATTTCTGATCCAGCGACTAATCCCTCTCTACGCTCCCTAACCTGAACACTCCTTTCAATGTCATGTATACCGGGATGTCTGCCTGTCTTAGGATGGCGACGAGATGGCAAAGTGTGGCTCTTTCCTACTGAGGTGCCTTTCCTAGTTGAGGTTTCTTGATGCCCCGCATCATGACATTTTCTGCTTCTGTTTAAAGCCAGATCACTGCTTCTCCTCAGCCATTCATTGTTTTGCCGGGCCCTTGGTATCAGCCCGTAGCCCTCAATTAGCTGCTGCTTTACCACACAACACTCTTCAGAATTCCATACGCATAACACCGGCGCTCGCTTTCGGGACGTTCTTATTTGTCACTGTGCAACTTGAACAAGCTCACGGACTACCATTATCCTCGTTCTTTGACAAGTTTTCGGGCTCGTTCCCCCGCCCCATCTTCTCCAAATACACAGCGTTGAGCTTGGATGGCCTAATCCGGTTAGTCAAGTCTTGTCTAACCGTCTCCAGGTCAAATACTACTTGGGGGATATCCACTGTTTTCTCACTCGGCGTTCGGATTTCCGGTTCTTCCAAATCACCGTTCTGAATTGACTGCATCAATACAGCGACCATGTGGACGACCAGCTTCATTGTCTTCTCTCAATTCACGTTCTTTAACTTTGTTCTTGTAAGCTTTGATCCCACAGACACAATATGGACAGAAACACTTGAGGAACGCATGTCCGGAGCAGAGCTTGAGTGCCTCGTTAATTAATTTACTACGCCTCTGGTGGCTACTGCTTTCGCAGGAGTCACAGAAAACCCCACCCTTGCCTACACGGATACTTTATTGGTCTCATGGTTTTCCGAGTCAGTAACGGCACTACCTGCTCTTTTCTTCAAAGCCATGATGAAATGTTGCAATGTAAACAATTTATACATATACATCCACACGATATACGCTTTTCGGCTAAATACTAACAAGTCCTAGAGTAGATAGAAAAGTGCTAGAAATACTGACAAACAATTGGGACTTAAACCACCTAAAGACCAGGTTTGTATATAAGTTCTACATTGCTGGATGACAAGCTGTTTAACTTGGATTATCTCCACTCGCCTCTACATATCTTTGCTGGAAACATGTTTTCCTATCACTGAATTGCCCGCGGTGGCGTCGGGACTTGTCGGGCGCACGGAGCAATTCCCTTTCATCTCTTGTGGACAGACCAGTCTGTTCGTTCGTTCGTTCGGTTGTATCAAACGGAGCCACGTACTGCGGAATGAAATAAAGGATTACGAATAGCTTTGTGATAACAAGAGTGCTTTACTTGAGTAGCCCGCTTAATAAAGAGCCTCTTCTCCCAGCGATCAAAATTCGAACACTTCGCCAAGCCCGCGAGGATGTGAACCAAGTTAGTTTTCCATCACTCGACAGTGAGGAAGGACAGGTTTGGATGAGTTGTACATGGTGGTCGTGACGCTCGCGACAATGTTCACCCGAACGTGACTGGGGTGAGTCAAGGAAGGAACCAGTAAAGTTATCAAATTTCGCTATCACGGAGTCTAGTTCTGTGGGTTTTCGTAAGCGGACTTGCGCACGCCCCCGAAGGATAGCCCAAGTTTATGAAGGAGGTCCTGTGTACAACGGCTGGACTTCAGCCTCTTGTGCCTTAGTGCGTCATACAGGGCCTCGAAGTGACGATCAAGATCTTCATATGATACAGGCGGTTACCAGGGTTGGTATTATCGCTCTTTGTACAACCATAGGAGCTAAGCATAACAAGCGTCTCTGTCCGCTGGCAGTGGGGTCTCTACAACGACCAGCCCAGGTAGCAAGTGCGTACGGTTTGGAGTGGCTTCGGTTTTGCCAGAATGGGTGTTTCACATAACGGTGGTTCAGGCAAAATCCTCAACAAAGAAAGCATTGTTGTTGAAGCAATTCGGTCATGTCCGACAGTAGCGACACTGGGTGGCGCACTTAACTTTAAGTGTATCGGAGTAAAGCCCAATTTATTTCCACTGTCTATGAACGAAGCCGTTGAGGAGTTGCCGTTTGGACCTGTAGATCCCCCAAGAGACTACGGAGACCTTTACCTCTCTCTCCACCGGTAGATGCGTCGCTCAGATTTACAATCGATGCTGTTGCGGTTGCTGTAGATGTTGTATATGCGGAGCGGACAATGACGCACTGAGAACATATTTACGGCTAAACGGTCACCTTAAAGTTAAGCCCATTGAAATTCTGGTGGTGGTCTACTTATTTGGCACTGCCTCGTCTTATCTCGTGTAAATATGGTCACAAGGACAACTGGAAAAATATCTAGGAATGTGTATTAGAAGGGCATATACCAAGCCACTTATGCGAAACTCCATGTGGACTACCTTCTGCCATTCTTGTCAGATGCTTCTTTCGTAACCAGTTATTTTGCATCTTGACGCCATTGCTGTCTAGAAGAGAATTTCGTCTTGTGAACTGGCTCGACCAGACATCCGGGAAATCCTTGGAGGTTTCGATTGTTTCTAACACATTGTGAGAGAAGCACGTAACGACGGGTTGCCACCCGTGTGTATGCTGGGTTTCAATAGGAACACTGAAGCAGGCCAATTTGGTGTAGGCCTCAAACTGCGCGAGAAGCCATTAGGAAGGAAAAGTATCCTATTAGCTATCTCTGGCTTTTGCGATCACCTTGGGTTTGTTGCTCCGTGGCTGTAATAATAACGGTATATTTCTTGACGCATTCGTGAGAAGCACCCGCGATCAATGAAGACATTCTGAAGCCACATATATGAGTGCACATCATAATTGGTAATCGTACAGTAAGCCAATTATCTGAATATAGCAGCAAAAGAGAAAAAAGTTGAGCTACACTCTTCTGAGACGATAGTTTCTAAAATTTCCAGGGTTTGGTGAAAATGTCGAGTGGTATCATCAAGTTGCGTCACACATAGTGATAATTGGTCTAATGGTCATGGTCAGAGAACGCCGCAGGACGCTTGCACTCGATCCCCTCTGGTTACGGCGACTCGAGCTCAACAGTACACTCATGTATAAGCTGGTCTATGGCATTAAATTCACCGTTAGCTTCGCGACTAGCTTACAACACAGGCCGAAGTATAACCTCAGAAACAAGGACTTCACCTTAACAGCTCTTAAATCTAGGAAAAAACTAGTAAAACATTCCTATATTTGGAAAAAAACTCCCATATACAGTTAGAGCCAGTAAGAATATACACCAATTGAAACGAAGCTTAGAAACTTTCGGACAATGACGAACGTCATGTCCACTTTCAAGCTCTACTTGTCTGAGGACGTTATCTTTGAAAACGGACCTGATAACATCTGGCGAAAAACTCCCTGCTTTGCGTGATATTAGGTCTCGCACCCCTCGAACCGTTCAAAACTACCACTTTCAGGATAGATGTTTTACTTTGAGATCTGCCAGCGAACAGGAAAACATGTCTATAGTCAACACGTATGGGTGTCAATATACATACCCAATAGTAACAACCCAAACATCATGGTACACCCTTACCCCATACTTATTGATAGCTTGTGTGTCTGTGTTGCAAACCACCATGTAAAGACTGTGCATGCTAAAACTGTTCGAAAAAACTTAACCTGTTCGTCTCGTAAATGCATAATGAACTTGTGTCGCAACTCTTCCTTCTTCTCCCCAGATGGACCACCAGGCAACCTCTCGGTTTGACAAACATTGTCCTCATTCTATTTACCGGCCGTACAGAAATAATTGACATTTGAATCCGGCAGTAATCGTATATCAGGGAAAGCTTATAATCGATCTCTTCTCGTGTAATTTGATAACGGCTGTTCGCTATTTGTATATGTTTTATCAATTATAATAGTGCTGTTAACGTCACATAGGAGGTTACGCCAGAATATATGTTCCATTGTTCGTCATAGCTCACATAGTCAGTTTCACGTTCTCCCGTTTATCGCATGGCTCTGCTCTCCATTCTTGACTTCGCTGATATATCCCGCGCGAGAAAACACCCCCACCCCGCCCGAACACCTAAAATTCCGCAATAGTTGCGCAGGTCGCTAGCTCCACGAAATTCTTAGGAATTTGAGCGGAGAATGACGTCCGGTCGAGATGTCCATGCGTTCCCGGCGAAAGTATATGCGTCTCCACCTCGCCCAAGTCATGAAATGTTTTATGTACATTTTCCCGGGACTATCTGCATGGAACAATGATCGAATTCTTCGCCAATACATCCACTCCATCCTTCAAACACCCTTTTTGGCATTACCCTGAGCATTAGGCCAGTGATCATCTTGTGCAGTCCCAAGTGATGTAACAAATCAATTATTTTATCGAATTGTGCAAACCCCAAGTACTATCGTTTCAGAAGTATGTAGCTCAAAGTTTACTGCCTGAACTTGAATTTTCTTTTCATATGATGTCTGTTTTTGTCTGTTTCGTTGCTCTATTCACATAGCTGACTCGGTGCACAATTTTCAAATTTGGTGTTTAAATTTGTGTGTTTAAAAATCTGTACGTTGATCACGCTCTCTTGAGCGTGTTTTTCGCAAATGCGTCGAGAAATATACTATTATTATTATTATCCTTTTAGAACGGGGTAATTTGAGGATGGAGAAAATGAACCGTGGCGGAATTTCGCCATTATCCTTTGCAGACGGTCTCGGAACAGTATATAGGAAATTTTGTCGGGATAGGTGGAGATAGAAAAGCTCATACTTTCGCGGAGGAAGGGTGGACCTCTCGGTTGCAGTTATTTAATCATTCAAAACTAGGAGAATTTTGAAGATCTCTCAAAATATTTCCTTCTCACGGGATTTGGTGTGTCCGGAGGTGCTGGAATGTTTTCTGGCATGACAGTAATTTGTGTATTCGAGAACGAAGTGCACGATCACGTGATATGCGGGAGAACGTCAATTGACCATGTGAGCCGTGATGAACAGTGGAGTATGTGATTTTCCTGCACAGCCTCTAATATAACATTAGTAACTTTGTGTTAATCAATGAAATGTATGACATTTACAACCAGTTGTTATCGTATAACGCGAAGGGAGATCGATTGTCAGCTTTCCCTGGTATACGATTGCTGCCGGATTTAGATGTTGATTTCCTTCATACTTCCGATATACAGGATGAGGAGAATGTTCTACAACTCAGAAAGACTGTCAGGTGGTCTATCAGGAGAGAAAGAGGCACGAGTTGTAACGCAAGGTTTTCGTGTAGTCATGTGAGACACACGGGTTTAGTATTTTTTTCAAACAGTCTTGGCATGCACAGCCTTTGCATAGTGATCTACGGACACACACACACGCGTTATCCTCAAGTTTGAAATTTGGGCGTACCGGAATGACTGGGTTATCGCTGGCAGGATTTTATATGTTGGCACCTATATGCGTTGACAATAGACACGCTTTCCTGTTCACCAGCGAGCCTAAAAGCATAACTGTGCGCAGGATCTACCCTGGAACTGATTGCTTTAGTCAGTTTGAGGAGTGCGCAAGGTAGCATCACGCAACACAGAGGGTTCCTCCTCAAACGTTACCAGGTCCGTTTCCAAAGGTATCATCCTCAGACAGGTAGAGTGTGGAAATGAGCATGACGTCCTTCACCGTTAGGAAAGTTTCTAAACTCCGTTTGAATTGATGTATATTTTACTGACTCTATGTGAACAAGGGAGTTCGTTCCAAATGTAAAAATATACAGTTAGGGAAATATTTGAAAGCAGCAATTTTCGGGATTTAAAGCTGCCAAAGTGAATTCCTTATACTTCAGATTATAATCAGACTTATGTTGTGAACAATTCGTGAAGCTGACAGCGAATTTATTGCTATTATATATGAGTGCAAGGTTCCACTTGGCTCGCTGTAGCCAAAAAGAATTGAGTGCAAGCATCTAGCAACGTTGTCTGTGTCTCATAGAAGATGGATTGCTCAACAAAATTTTCATGAATGCACTTTGGAGGTTTTCAAGACCTACTCTGTCATACTTGCGCAGGTGGCTATACATGAACGTGCAGTACTCAAACTGGGATCATACGCATAGTTTATAAAGGTGTTGGCTCGTATATGCAAGGAAAAAGCCTTACTGCGAAAGAGACTGACTGACTTGAAATGCTTGTGTTGAGGTACGGAAGAACACTAAATTTCTCCCTAGTGATGCAACTAAGCAAAATGTTTGAATACACAGAACGTCAGACGCAACTCCGTCATGTGAACGAAGAGAAACTCGCAATCCATGGTGAGCACAGATGCACAAAACTAGTGCGACTGATGAAACGGAGAAATTCCACCAAGGACCCTGCTATGAAAGTTATCACTCTTAAAGATAAAACGGTTGTTGGGGACCTTATGGCAATATGTGAAATCCTCAGCTCACATTTTGCTGCTTTGTTCAGTGTAGAAAGCGGCTCATTACCTGCTGATATTCCGTCTAAATCAGATGAAGTTTTGAGTAAGGTTCTGATTGATGTTCGAAGTATTCGTTCACGGTTAGTCACCATTACACCCTCAATACATCCTGGACCGAATGATATCCCACCAATGGCCGTCAAGCAAGGGGGTGAGGATATACCCATCCATCTACTCAATTTGTTCAGCCTATCACTTTTATCATGCACCTTCCCTCCTCAACGGAAAAAGTCAATCATTGTGCTTCGCCACAAGAGTGGTCCAAGGCAGGAAGTTAATAACTATCGTCCCATCAACCACACGTCAGTCTGCTGGAGAATGTTCGAAGGGCTAATAAAGGTGCACATAGTCGAGCTCTTGAGGTCTCAAAATGTTACAAACCCTCCACGGCACGGCTTCCCTAGTAAAAATTCTTGTATACATGTCAGCTGGAATTCTTAAACCATACATTGATGCTAGTCGACGCAGGAAATGCATTAATTGTCCTACTCTAACACACGCAGGAGGCTTTCGATCGTGTGTCTCATTAGCACCTCGTGATCAAAATAGCAACCTTCGTTATATGAGATCCCTCGACTAGCTAGCGTTTGCCATATATTGAAGGCCGCACCCAAACAGTCAAAATAGGGTAGCAAACTAGCGACTGGTGGGGGTGATCCGAGGAAGCGTTCTGGGTCCTTTGCTCTTCTTAATGTACATGAATGACCAATGCGATGTTATTAGACATGGAAAGCCCTTTCTGTTTGCTGACAATATTAAAATCGTCCACGCATTCCACCAGCACAGTAGCATCAATTTCTGTCTACAAAATATACGACAGGACCTAGATTCGTTGCAGTTGTGGTGCAAAACATGTCTAGTGACGTTCTCAACGAGCAAGTCGAAAATCATCGTTTATGGTTGCAAATTGCCACATTGTTTTTTTTCACTAGATGGCTATAATATTGATACAACCACTTCGTTCAGAGACCTGGGAATACGGTATTCAGACTCTTTTAATTTCTCCGAACAAATAAGTTTTCAGGTAACAAAAACTAAAAACACAATAGGCTGTATCAAGAAGACTTCCAGTCTACTGGCTGTGAAGCTGACACTAAAGAATATGTGCTGGGCCTCAACTCGAATGTTGCACAGTCAATCACTGTCGTCTGCTCAAGCCCAATGGGCTTGTGCTGAAAAACCCTCAGCGATCATTTACCAAAAGCTTATTAGGAGATTCGCTCTTGCTCACCTGCACACAGCGCTGTCAAAAACTTGGTATCGCTCCACGTTGGTTACGTAGACTTAGGTTGGACCTGACACTTCTTTATAAACTTACACATCCGGACGCCATCACTACATCGTTTAACGTCCACTTACAACACAGACCTCCAACTAGTCTAAGAAATAAGGGCTCCACCTTGCCAATTCTGTTACCTCGGAAAAATGTACGCGCATACTTCTTTATTCTAAAGTTTTACTACATTTGGAATAGACATCCGAATGAAGTCGGAGCCAGTAAAAACATTCAACGTTGTAAAAAGGGTTTGAACAGCTATCTTACGTTGTCAAACACAGCGTCTAACTTGAGACTCACTGTATCCCCCGACGACCTTTTTGAGTGTGGTCTGGGAAACACTCAACCGTCAGCTGCGTATAACCCAGTTAACGATCACCGCTGTCTAACTCCCTCGAAAACAGCGTGTTTGAAACGGTTTGTTGTATCAGTTAGTCACACGACCACTTAGCATTTGGCCTACTGCATGCTCAGTAAACCGTTTACAACTCAACATTATTTTATTGATATGCACTTATTCATGTATATGCATTGCCCAGATTTCTAGGAAATGTAGAATTGGTACTTATTGAAAAATCTAGCATAATGAATGTACATGAGTTCTACTTGGAACACGCACATTTTGTGGGGCCTTCAAAATTGTCGACTCAATATTCCGATTGTCTGAATAAATCCCGAGTGCACAGCAAAATACCACAACAAGCACTTCATGGGGTTATATATTTCAATAATCTTAGCAAAATAATTATATTGCATGAATTATTTGTCAAAAAATTTCGCATAGTAAATTCAATAACCTCATATTTTCTCATCTAACGTGTGAAATTGCGTTCCTTTTCTAGATCTTATAGATATTTATTGTGCAAGGAATTTTTCTGTGACGGATGAACACACGGAACCTCGTTTCGGCTGATCAATTTGACAGAATTTCAACATTTGACGGTTTCCAGCGGTCGACGGAACCCCGCGCTGGATTCTGCTCAACTGTTTGTTGGACGTTGGAATGTTCCGTTCTTAGAGCCGTTTTATTCGATTTTTCGAACGCTAATTATATCACGTAATCACGAGACACTTCAAAAATGCAGTTGGACTAACTCCCCAAAGTGACCTTGAACTATTTGAAACATCGGCCCCCACAACCTCGTAAAAGGTAAATAAATGTAACATCCTGTTTTTTTACTAAATCTGTGAAGCGGGCAAAGTATCCGTTTTACTGTTGCGTGCGCCAAGGTTTCATATACTACGATCATTTCCTTTTTGACCACGTTCGTTTTGGTGGCAGGATTCACGTTTTTGCTACTGTTTAATTATCCGTCCTGTATCGCTTGTAATTATCTGCAGTGATCGCGTATAACTCACAGTGCTTCTAATATGTGCGTTAAGAAATATACACTATTATTATTATCATTCGAGCAACAAGACGGAAGAATGGATGTTCAGTGTAACCTATCGTCCGTCTAGTTTCAGTTACTTAGAAGGACTTGTTCTGCAAATTGAATGAGTTTGGGTAGCCTGTACCCAAGTCGCGCACTGAGTTAACGGCTGATATGCTACTATAGTGCAGCTTTATAGGGCCCTGCGGCATGTGACAACCGTGCGTAAATATGGTGGCTTTATTGGGTGGACATGTTACCAGCCGAGTTTGACACCAAGACTCTCTTGACATGGAGTTCCTCCGGATATTTTCCAAACACGGATTGAGACTGACAGAAAGGAAAGTGTAGACAAATTTGTTATCATCAGCGAATGGAAATAGTTTGTCAAGCTTGATAAGTCCACACATATCGTAACGGTCCCAAAACACTCCCTTTTGTTATCTACTACTGATTAGTCTGGACGTTGGGCTATTAGCTCCTAGTTTAACTGTTTCTTTTCAGCGTGCAACGTTTGAAATAAACTAGCTAAGTAGTAGATCACGTATGCCGAGAAATGCCGTTTTGAGCAAAAGCCTTTCCCATGTTCAACAGCAGAATGAGAATCGCATCTACTGTGTCAGCAGGTTTTGTAACGTGATTAAGAAATTCCAGCTGGCACTTCATGCAAGATCGTTTGCTCGTGACTCCATGCTGTTAGTGGTTTACGAAGTTTTTTAATAATAATTCGACCATGCAACGTTTTTTCACTCTTTCCAACACTCTTAAACAAGGTGAAGTATTGTTAATGGGACGATAACTGCTAATGTCTTGTCGCGAGCTACTTTTATAGAGAGGCTTTATTATAGAATTTTTCCGCCGAGGAGGTGAGGAACCCGAAGTTGAAGGAATTGTGTGGATACTAAGCAGAACTCGGTGAATGTCTCTTCATCAATGTTTGTGAGTAACAAGGTGAATGCCATCAGAACAGGTAGAAAAGAGGCTTTGATAATGGCTAACTGAGAGCGTATGTCCTTTCCATCAACAAGGACATGGCTAAGGAACGTACATGTACTTGCACAGAGGGATGAAGGAAATATATTTCCTTCAGCGTTGAAAAGAGCGGCAAAATATGGAGTAAAGTCCTCGGAGATTGTACCAGGATCATCTACAGTAGTTTTGTCACGTAATGTCACTACTGAGATGGTGGGGTGTCTCCCATAGTTCCAGCGTCTCATCAACTGCATCAAATCCGGCCTCCTCTCTATGTTGTTATGCGCACTCTTTTCTTCATTTGAGTGAGGTATTTCGGCTCCGTAATTCATAGCATTGAACATTTGATGCTTCTGCGTTATAACGGAGAAGTCACTTGATTTTTAGTACCGTGATTTAGGACTTCTGAGCTTGCTTTTCCTCTATGGTTGAGAATCCTGCCTTTGCCGTACATTTTACGTCGCGTTGGTCTTTGTGGGGTTAAGGTGTTCACGCCAAACCCGAAGTGTTCGCTAAACACTCCAGCTGTAGTACTAGGGTCAGAGGTCGGAAAAAATGTGTTCCACTAAAAAGATTCCAGCAATAAGGTGAACACACTCCAGTCAACAAACAGGGTTTGGCGGTAATGTATGGTGGTCGACTCTCACAGGTTTTATTTCAGAAATGAAGTTGACTACGTTGTGATCACTTCCGGGAGATTGCTCTAAGGCGGACACAGTGACAGAGGAGATATCTGTCGTAACATCGAGATCTAAAGTGTGGTCTAGTTTAGTGGGTGCCTAAGCACATTGACGCCATCCGTTTGTTTGGACACACACGAGGAACTAGGCTTGATCTGCAGAGGATTTGAAAGAGACCCAGGAGATATCGGGCAAGTTAAAACATCCGCCAGGTTTTCTGTACTGCTGTCACAAGGTTGATACATATGGTTCAGTTTATTGATAAGGCTCGTCCTGTGGTCACTCTCGACGAGATTTACACTGAGAACCACAGGAAGACTTTAGGCATATCGAAACACGACTGATCAAGTAGGTTTGCGAAATATTGCTCTCTCAGATAGACTAAACATCCTCTACCTTGTCCTACGCCAGGATGTCCGCGGAACATATGATAACCTATAGCATTCAGTTGCGTGGCTGAATTCTCAGGGGTACACCAAGCTTCAGTGACTAGAATAATGTAAGAATTATATAAGATGAGAGATTCAAAAATGCGCACCTCACTGATTAGTAGGCGTGTATTAAAATGAAACAAACCTAGTGCATTTTCCTCATTCGACAAAATATTAAGACCTCCAAAAGAGTCTGAATTGAATTGTTAATCCCGGACGGCCAGTGGTTGTTCGAGCAACGCTTAGTCTTCTCGCAACATCTACCAATACACTGGATCCACGATAGTCGCGTCTGTAATTAACGAGCGTCTATAACTTCTGAGCCCGTCGAGCAACCAATTCGGATCCAAAATGAAGGCGGTCGTGTTGGCGAGTTGCTCAGTAATAAGATGCTAACTTTTCGAAAACAACATGATAAACCAAATGGTGGAAGACAACAACAAACCTCGATATTGAATCCACCAAGTATACAAGTTCCGAGATTAACGGTTAAGTAAATATGACCGAATGCAACAGTCACGTGATGGCGAAGCGGTCAAGCGAAAGTGAAAACAGGGTACATACCAAAAAAGGTCTGGCAAAAGAAAGTAAGGGAGAAAAACTACGCGGAAACAAGTTTTACAAGTAGCAGTATCAAGATTTAATAATACACCAAGATCCGCATTCATAGGAGAAATGATTTGTTACGCGCGTAGCTTGAACGGTAGTGTCAGATTGTGTGGAAAGCTCGTAATCGGTATAAGTAATTTCAACTCAAGGAGACGAATCAATGAGAATGGAATAAATAGAGCGGGCAACTTGGCCACCAACATTCTGTCAACAAAACAATCATCAAACACTCACGCAAGCAGCTACTTCAACAGAATGGAAATTTTTATTCGAGGATACAATCAAGTAACCTTCCTGTAAGTACGAATCTCCGATTTTCCAGTGTACTTACTCTTGGTTATATGGGATTCTGGGATGTTGCATAAGGGACCCTTCTCAAAACTCCGTCCATGGAAGAAGGTGGTTTCACACCTCCGACTAGTTCACAGCAATTCATCCATCCATGCACCGCCCCCGTTACATCGCCGGTGGATATTTTGTTGGTTGACTTCCTAACCTTGTTGTCCGGCGTTATCGGACTTTGAACTGTTTACGTTTCATCTCGGCGGCCAGGCATCCCGCGTGAAAGTTCAGTGGAAATTCAAATAGCTGCGAAATTCTTTGAAGATGCTTCTGGGCACAGTCCGGTGTGTTCAAATGATTGACTCATACATAGCGTTGTAAAAGGTGAATTATTGTTACATCACATTTGTTGGGCCGAATATATGGAACAAGCGAAATATCCTTCCATCTATGCGTGCGTAGATATTTTGTAAACCACAATCAGTTTTCGTTCCCGAGACGCAGTTTTTTCCGTGAAACTTCATGTTTCTGATACTGTTCAACTATTTGTTGTTTTGTATCGCCTGTACTTATCTGCATTGTTCGCGTGAATCCCAGTGTGATCCTTACATACCCTTCTAGAAATATGCATTATCGTCGTTGAAATGGGTTACTTTTCGTAACTTGTTTAACGGTGTGAAGTATGCATTTTTAATGCGATTCGTCACAGCCTTCATCTTGCAGAATTCCCCGACGTTGTTTGAGGGAAAGCAGAGTAACTTTTTTCACATTAATAGAGGCGACGAGTTTTGGTGAGCCAACGAACAAAACGCTACAAGTTTTTCCGGATTGTTACAAAGAGTGAGCCAGGAATCCAGTTTCTATCAAATTTTGTTAGCCAACCACTAACTATTTCCACTGACAAAATGCTTGGCCAAGTCGCCGGCATCATCTTTTGCCCGTATGTTCGACCTAACATCACCTCGCTTGGTGACGAAACGTTTTAAACCCAAATGCCAAGCTCGGCGAACATATCAATACCAAAATCAGGTGTAGCCGTAATTGACCTGAAGGGGGTCATAATGATCCCCATGTTCAGGGGTGCTAATCGACTGGCTGAAGAAAACTACCGACCAGCAAGCCGAACTAGTGTCGTCCTCAGAAGGTTTGGACAGATTATGAAAGAGGATCTAAAAGTTTATTCTTGAGCAGGAATTTTTCAGAGCCCCAGCGTGGCTTTCTTAGAGCAGGTTTGGTCACATCAGTCAGTTCACGAATTTGGGCGCTGCTGCAGAGGTTGGATAGAGAAGAAATGATCGAAGCAGCTATCTGGATTTCAACAATGCTTTCAATTCTGCAACCACAGGTCATTCGACTGGGTGCTACGAAATGCTGGGATATCTCCAACAATCTCCAAGTGAACCCGGACGTTTCCGGCTCGGAGATTGTTTAGGTTAAGTGTGGGAGAAGTACTGTCAGATTGAGGTTCTCCGTTAAGTAACTCATCAACCGGTCCAATCATCGCTCCTTTGTTTTCCTTGGTACATATTGAGCGAAAGCCTAATAAACTCATGGTACCTACGTATACATGATATCAAGCTGGCTAGCAGTGGGTAGGACTCCAGCGCCCTCTTTAAAGACCATTAGATACTGTCCAACCCACAAATACAACAAACTGAACATCGGAAGGGGTTCGAGTTTCGGCGGTGAACTGAACTGACATGTGTAACATGCTGGCCAGCCGGCTCTAATCTGGATGCCCGTGACTTCGCGGACCAACCTTCGGGCAACGTGGACGCACCAGAGAACAACTCTCTTCCGAAGTATGGGTTCGAACAAGTTCTGAAAAGCGAAACAATACGAACAAACATGAGCCGAAGGCCCAGTAAGCCATGCACACGACTTACACAAACGTAAGCTAAAACGGCACCAACAACACAGCAGCACGTCCCGTTACACAACTCAAATTCAATCCGTGCGCACTCGCTGGTTTCGGTTGCGCGTTACACATGAAAATAATAGTAGCACCTCGGTAAAACACGCATCAAGTTCGGCACCTGCAACTACTGCGACATGTTGACTGGATAAACACTTGAAAGCAGCGGTTGTCCAAAGAACCAATAGGTGGCAACTGAGGTAGAGCCTAAATCATTTCCCTCTGCACACAGTATAAGTGCAAACTTCAAATATCTGATAGAAAACTGGGGTAAGAAAGTGCAGGCAAGCATAAAATACAAAGCAATCACCAAAACTATGCCGCATAAATCTCCTTGCACAAATGGAACCCTTTGGATAACATGAAAGACATTTATTTTAATCGAAGCATTCCCAACGGTTTCAAAGAAGTTCAATCGAAATCTGAAAGTGAATCAAACGAATCTGGAGCTCCAAGGTGTTTTTCTAGAATGTAGACTGTTTGGGGTTGGACAGCCGGGCAATAAACCCCAGCTTCACCTGTAATAACAAAACTGGAGCGTTTGTAAAATGAGAGAGCAACAACACTTACCACATGTACGTGCAAACGAACACTTCATACGTTACCCCCCTTTAAACATAAGTTTATGACGTGTTTCAGCATGACGGATCCGGTGCCCGGTTCTCAACATGGAGCGAGAAAACCGAGAGTTAGTAGGCAACACTTTTTCACGGTGTGGGTATTCCAAATTGCTCTTGGAGATCAGGATTTTCGTTCTTTGTGGGAACGTGGTCAATGTGGTAGATCATCGCTCCAACAACATTGTCACTGAAGTGAGTCAGGAGACACATACGGCTGTTCTTGGGAACATCTGGCCGAAACTTCTCAGCGTACGACAGTGGAAATAGAACTTGGTTTGTTGGACTGAATTGTTTAATATTATGCTATGCCAATTGCCCCAACTCAGTCCTATACACTTTAGGATCGCGTTTCTTTCTCTCTTTGGTAGCCAACGTCTGAGTCAGCTCTGTTGAAGTAATCGTAGTCACCACAGGAGCAAACTTAACCGGGGGCCGGCAGTGCTTGGCGAGCTGCCATGTGATTGGTCACTTCCCCATTGAATACCCCCAACATTATTGGTTTCACTGGTTTCAATACGTTCAGTAGATTGATTGCAGATCCAGGAGGCTGTCGAATTCTAAATGACCTGCTTCTCAGTCCTGCAGAGGACTTGAATACTCACACATGCCGCCGGATGCGCTGTGCGAACGGGGGTAACGTAATTATCAGCGATTCAGCGATTGACTCACAGGTCCGAGGCAGAAGCCCAAGCTTCTCGGATCCAGTGGGTTTACCTTGTTCAGTGTCAGCGGGTGTCTGATGATCTGGAAGGCGAGCATTGAAAACACACTGTAGCACCGCTCTTGGGGATTACAGTGAGGACGAAAAACAGAGTAAGATTACCAGCATAATGGAACTTAAGATAGATGAAAATCAGGCAAAGTCTAAAAACGATCCGTAGAAGCGTCGCTGACGAGTTTCAGTAGTTCATAAACCTGCCAGAAAGAAACTGCTGCCTTAGAAAGGTCCAAAAACGAAGCAAGAAGTGCTTCCTGTTATGTCCTCATTGACCATCATCATTCGTTACAGTGAAGAAGTGTTCTACGAGACCTACTCCAGAAAAGTGTGTGAGTATTAAATCACCACGGGGTCTTCAAAGTTCAAGTGGGTACAGATCAAGAGTTTCAAGTCAAGAGTCGTAAGGGACATTTCTCAGGCTCGCGGCCAGCTTGGTAGCCGCGCACTGGGAACGCTCAACAGCTTATATGTCTTTCTCTAGGCTGGTACTCACCACTTGAATGACATACTCGAAGAACGGTAATATACGAACCCTGTAGAGCGTTTGAAAGGCTCTCTTGCATATGCGGGGAAAGTGCGCTTAATCATACCAAGAGCGGCGAATCTCTTCCTTGCCGCCATCCCACTGTGATACCTGAGGGATAGTATAGACGACAACCAGATGCCCAGATCTTTCTTCAGAATGATTTTCATGATATCTACTGTGCTAAACCCACCATGAATCACGGAGGCATTGCCAGAACCTCCCCGAGTGACAGGTGAGCACACTTATTGTCACTTAGTGGGAGACTCCGATGATCCTACCAAAGCTTGATCGCGTTAAGGTCAATCTGTAGTGCACTGAGGCCAGTGACATTCCAGCTTTCGAGGTGGTCGGTGTATAAGAGGGCGTTGCTGGAAATATTGATCGGCATACCGTTGGTGTAAATGCGGACCCACAGAGCAACTAGCACTGACCCTTTGAAAATTCTGTAGAAGTGAAGGGGGAGGCGAAAAGTGTGATCCGGTTTTAACTCTGAAAGTTCCATTATCAAGAAAAGAGGCAATTCAGAGAACCTCTTCGTGAGTACCACAGACTTCCATTTTGTGTTCCAGGTGGCAGTGTAGAAAACGATCAAAAGCTTTGGCGAAATCAAAGAAGATAGCATCTGGAATGAGACCATTGTCTTAGGTCTCTGTCGAACTATTCATAGAATAAGCATGTTTTTTATGCCTGACCGATTAGGAGGGAAGCCATGTTGAGTGGAACAGAAAGGATGATTTGATAGGAAGTGACCGAGGATGGCATGCCCTAATAAGTTCTTCATTATCTTGTACGGAGAGTTAGCAGGGCTGATTGGCCGATAGCTAGCCGGAGAGTGTTGGTCGCCCGCTTTAAATATGGGTGTGACCGTCGCCTCTCTCCGTGCACTCGAGAAAATTCCAGTCCGGAGTGTCTGTTTAAACAGCTTATAAAGGGGTTCCGTCAGACTAGCAGCTGCTTCCTTCAGTATTCCGGGATGGATGTTGTCAAGATCCATTGCTCTATATGAATTAAACTTGAACGGAAAGTTTTAAACATCTAACACAGAAAACTCAGTGGTAAAGAGTGCTCGGTGGAAGTTCTGCAACGGTAGAACAAGATGCCAGCGCGGTGGCGCAACGTTGAAGACCGCCGAGCAGTACACCCTAAATAACTTGGTCACAACCAAAGGGTCAGATGATGTCTCCCCGTTGGGCAGCCGCAAAGAAAGAGCTGAAGAGTTATTCACTCTCAGTAGCCTCAGATGCTTGGATAAGAAGCTTTTGCTCCTGAGGGCTCTGAGGAGAAGCTGTTCTTGTACATGGTTGATTAGTTCACGGATTTCCGGCCTACACCCGTTTCGAACAATGTGGAACGCGTTCAGGTCCTTTGGGTTCCTCGTAAGCTTGTGCTTCGCGAAGGAATGGGAACGGTCATCGAGGAGACGATTCATTCTGCGCAGACAGGGTGTCCGAAAAGAGAATCAAGGTCGAGAAGAAGTGAACCTAGGTAGATTCTTAGGCAGTTGAAATCAGCCCGATTAAGTTTTACAACTATGGACCCTTCAGCCGGTTTTTGTAGCTGGTAGCGGGTAAGTTCAAAGGTTAGCAGAGGGTAGTCACTGTGTCAAAGTGGTGGTTTGATGATTACTATTTTTACCAGGTGGCTGTCGTTACTAATGACTAAGTCCAGCAGAGAGGGAATCTGACCAAAACAATGCGAGGCAGGTTCATTCTCAAACCAGCAGAGAGTTTGTCGGTTGCTCTGACAAAGGCGAGGGGTTGTGAGGACCTCAAACAGTTAGACGAGAAACGGGCTGCAAAGTATCCAATCTGTTTGGCCTTCCGCCAACACTCCCTCACCCCAGAGCCGTTGCCCTGACGGAACCAACCAGCTGCCCCGGTGGGTGGGGAATGCTGGTATTGCAAGCGGTTTGGTAGACGCGCACAACACTGTGAGCACAACCCACCGATTAGTTCGCGATTCCCAAAGGGTGAGTCCCTGACTTTGCACGAAGCGCTATCTCCCACTATCCCATTAAAACATGTTAATATGAAACCTTTATCCGTTAAGGGTAGCATTACTAAGGAGCCGGCTCTATTTTTAGTCGATACTGAAGCCTCATGCTCCTTGATACACTCGCGACTAGCAGCCAGGTTAACGAAGCACCGGGCCGCTCCAGCAAATCCGGTGCGCTTGCTTGCCGTAAACGACACCGAAATGCAGGTGGCATCATCCCTATTCGCTAGTGTGCAGCTCGGGTCATTTGGTGGGGAGCACCAGTTCCTGGCATGCCCTCTTTTACAATGGAATGCCATTCCAGGTATGGATTTCCTGGGCCGCTTTGGAGGCGTGCTGAATCTAAAGGACAGTCAACTGACCATTGAGTCTTGCCTAGTGGATATAGAGAAAGGTCGAAAAATGGAACCCTGAGGTTGTGTGTAGACTACCGTAAACTGAATGCGATTACGGTTGAGGATTCGTTCTCCATACCATGTATTGACGCTACTCTAGACACCTCCATGGTGCGCAATGGTTTTCGGTGTTGGATTTAGCCTCGGGTTAGTGGCAAATGGAGGTAGGACCTTCAGATCGAGGAAGGACCGCGTTTGTAGTACCGTCAGGCCTCTACAAGTTCGAAACAATGCTTTTCGGTCGGCAAATGCACCAGCAACCTTCCAACGTCTAGCGCAAAAGACCTTACAAGGGCTAGTACCTAACCACTGTCTGATTTACCTGTACGATATTGTGGTTTTTGGTCGAACCGTGGTTGAGCACACCGATAATCTCCAGGATGTACAGGAACGGCTGCGGTCGACTGGTTTGAAATTGAAGAACTGGAAGTGCCATTTTCTACAACGTGAGGTCACTTTCCTAGGCCATGTTATAGCCGCTGATGGCATTAACACTGACCAGGCTAAAAGTGAAAAAAATTAAAAGTTGGCCACGACCGCAAACAGTGGAAGACGTTCGCAGCTTTCTTGGGCTCGTATCATATTATAGGAAGTTCATACAGGGATTCGCGGAGATTGCAGCACCCTTACACCGGTTAACTGAAAAGGGTCGCCCATTCGCATGGTCTGATGTGTGCAATGCGTCATCCAAAACGCTGAAAGAGAAACTGACGACACCACCAATAGTAGCCCACCCGGACGTTTCCGACGAAGACGGGAAATTTGTGTTACATACCGATGCTAGCAATGTATCCATTGGAGCGGTGCTTTCCCTAGAAACACCGGAGATAAAGTTGCGATTGCTTACGCCAGTTATTGTCTGGACAAATGTGTAAGGAGTTATAGCGTTACAATTTAAGAGCTATTGGCTTTAATCCATTTTCTGGGACAATTCCGACCGTACCTGCTGGGCAAAACTTTTAAAGTACGTACAGATCACCAGTCACTGCAGTGGCCTCGAAACTTCCGTGACTTGGAGGGTCAAGTCGCACGCTGGCAAGACCGATTACAGGAGTATGATTTCGTTTGCGAGTACCGACGTGGGTCACGACATGGAAATGCCGATGCCCTGTCTAGAGTCACTGTCCCCAATGAGGTGAACACAACCCTGCTGTATGATGCTGACACATTGTGGGCCGAAGACCAGTTGAGTGAATCATACATAGTGAATATTTACAAGCGTCAGGCTGATGGTTCTTCTAAGTCGTCAGCCGTAGAGATGCGGCAGAAGCCATTTGATGAACGAGCATTATGGGGTCATTTGAAAGATCTGGGACTGATCGATGGGGTCTTACATCATATGGACCAGTTTGGTCCCAATCTCATCACTCTGAAGTTGGAAGTGGCAGCGGTGCTGCAGAAGATACACACCGAATTGGGTCACACGGGTTAATTGATGGCAGAAGCCGCTATCCGCCAGTGTTATTGGTGGCCAGGGATCCATGCCGACGTGGTAACACAGTGTTTGTCTCGTGGGGCGTGTTCTGCTATTAAAAACCACACACCAGGTCATAGAGCTCCACTAGAACCGGTGGTAACCGAACACCCCGGACTACGCGTAGGCGTAGATATTATGGGTCCTTTGCCGGTAACCAAGGGGGGCAATCGCTACATTTTGGTTCTGGTGGACTACTTCACGAAGTGGTCTGAGGAAGTTCCTATCGAGCGACAAGATATCTGCAATGTGGCTGCTGCAATTATCAACGAATGGATCGCTTGATATGGGACACCCATTACGCTTCATTCAGACCAAGGCGCAGCGTTCGGTAGTCAAGTGCTTAGGTAAACGTGCCACCTGTTAGGGCTTAAGAAAACACGTGCTACCCCTCATCATCTACAAGGGAATGGATTGGTGGAACGAATTAATCGGACGATTAGGGCGTTACTTTAGTCATTCCTCGAGCGACATCAAGCAGATAGGTGGGACGAGCTATTACCCCGTTGCATGTTGACCTACCGGGCATCCGTTCACACAACGCCTCGTCATACCCCAGCTTACTAGACGTTCGACCGCGAACTCAGACTCCAATTGGAACTTTCATCTCTTATCCCACCGCTAGAGGCCTTGTCACTGCCTGATTATGTGAGGAACCTTCGCGAAAACCTAAGGGCAGCATTTACCATGGCTCAAGGCTATATGAAGGATGCTCAACGCATCCAAAAGGAACAGTTCGACCAACATATTAGTGGCCCAATGTATCCAGTTGGCTTTCGTGTATGGTTTCATCGCCCGAAAGCAGGTGTCGGGGAGCCGGTGAAGCCTCATCGCCAGTGGCAGGGACCGTACGAAGTTGTTTTTTTTTTGCGCTCGTCAACAGTTTATGTCATTCGAGACCCTCAGTCTGCCTCGTCCGATGTGTTGACCGTACATTATAACCGACTCAAACCAGCTTCTTCCATTAGCCATTGTGAACCTTATGACATAATTGTGCCTCCTGAATGTATCCCAATCGTCAAACAAGCAGTGGAAATCCCACCGGAAGGGGGGTTAGCCAGTGCGCTGACGAATGAAAGCACTGAGGACAGTGCCCCTGTGGAGAGTGGGCAGTGTAATGAAACAGAAACCGTATGGAACGTTTTGAAATGAGCGCTGTGTATTTTTGTCCCTGTTTTTTTACCTTCGCAGATGACGACACCCCCAGTCGAAGATGAACGTTCGATGAGAACAACCTTGGCCTTATGAACGGGCCTCTTTGTTTCCATCCGACGATGGTTGTACACATTTTTGCTTCGTGTTCCATGCTGCAATATACGCGCTCGTCACAGCTTGCATTGTTCTGATATTGTGTGGACTGTGTCACGTATGGTTTGCAAGTCCTTGTATTTCGGCCACTCATCACTCTACCTTGTCCGTTGCAGTTGTTGAGTGTCTCCGCCAGATACCGTAAATCGTCGATCGCAAACATATTGCAGAATCTGCCCAAGTTTGGTCACTTCATCTCATAAAGGTCATTTCCGCCCCCGGAAAAACATAGAAGTTTGCCACATGCTTAGTGTGGAGCGTGTAGCGTCTACGCTATCAAGATCGACAAAGATATCTGTAATTATTCTCGATCGAGCGACGAGGGCTAAGAGGGGATCATAATGCAGTATGTAAAATCACCCATCAAGCTGGCAGAACTCCTCTGACACGTTTGGCTGTCATGCGGCGGGAGCATGGTTCAGAAAGTCAGATTCACAGCAGAGAGAAGAAGACCAGGATTCGGTATTTGGTTTAACTTTCCGCTAACAGGCTTCCAACTAACAGAGTAAACTGTCCACAAATATTGTTGTGGCTTCAAGCGTAGAAGTATTCTGGAAACAACTGGACACGCATTGAAACAACCCCTTTCTTGATGCGTTATGGTTTAATAGCGACTGCACTTTCATCTTTGAAGGCAACTAGGGCTAGTCACATCTTTTATTTTTTACCCACAGCTTCAGAGCATTACTGGAGCGCTTCGCATCAACGGAAAAAAGTCTAGTTGGCATTCGGATCACGTCGATCAGGCACAAGAATATCAACAGGCCTGAGCGTTCGTGAAGTTTTGGATCTCAGAATGAATTTGGATCTGAAATTTGTTTTAAATTACCAAGGTGATAGCGACCTTAAACTGCCCGCATTTTCAACGTTTGGCGCGGCGTTGTTGTGCAATAGTTCAGCCATGGCACACCCTTTGAGGGAGGAATCGCCGATTATCCGTATCGCACATTATCACTATGTGCATATCCTTAATTTAAATACCAATGTAATTCGGTTGGTCCTTGGACCCAAAACTTATGTTTGTCTGCAAGATGAGAAGTAAGCTGTTTCTGTACCGTTAACCTTCATAGAATTGTTGTGGGGCCGACAAAGATGGTTAGTCTTTCCCCAATGGAATATTGTGTTATCAGGAATCCTGTAATGGTGTCTGAAGATGGTGATCCGATTTTAGATGCGAGTGGTCAAGTTAAACTTCGCGTGGGCGATAAAGACTATCGTTTTTATCAGGAGCCTTTTCCACTTCATCCCGGTGAGGAACTAGAGGGTTCCATCAAATCACTTCCAATCGTCCACGCTAATTGTGCGTTACATCTTCAGGCGTTGGTGGACTTTGTTGATGACGGTGTTAGGAGGATCGCTGGTGAAGAGTGGTTATTCGAAGGCCCCGGTGAGTTTGCCACCTAAAATTTGGGGTTGCATGACGTCAGCCCAAACAGGAATTTTAAGGTGCAAGTGTTAGTCTGGGTTTTACGAGTTTACTTGAAACGACGGTCTTGTCGTTGACTTGGTTCATTTCAGTCAAGGGTATCTGATTTGGACAGTTTACTCAAGTTTGGGCTCGGCAAGCAAGTTGTCACGAAAAGGTTGAAGACGTCATCCCATAGTAGGTGTCTACTGTCATCTCTACGTAGTCTGACTGTTTAACTCAATGTTAACTTGTCATTCCTTTCGTTTAGGTTTCCAGACCGCTGACTTCACGCCGTATGCTTCGCGCAGAGGTTGGGTTAAACAGTGTCGGAATACCTGCTCAGCACAGTTTGGACTAGTTGGTGCGGGTATACGTTGCAGTGATTAACGATCGTTATTCACCGGAACGTTCCACCGTTTTAGCTTGGCTGCCCAAAGGTTGCTCATCGAGCGGGATCTAGACTGCTAACGTACACTCTGGATTAGTGTTTAGCACAGTTTTGAGAATGGTTCGCTTAGATGCTGAGGCCCTAAGGTGTCCAGTGAAACCTGCTGGAAGTACACGTTGTAAATCGGCGGACGTCGATTGGAGTTTCGGTATTACTGGGGTCTCGTATGCAAGTTACTACACGCAACTCCTAGTAGCCGGAGTCTTCGGAGTACGAACCGAAGCTGTTCGTTACCTGGTTTGTGTATGCCTCTGGGTGTTACAAATAGTTCACGTTAGCAGAGCTTCTCAAGAGTTAGATGTGGTCAGCAGCAGTCAGTTATTCCATTCTACCGGGCGTGTTAACCCCGCACTTACATAACATGTGTTCCTTGGTCATTTGTTTTATACTGTTGCCATGCAGTTAACCTAGTTAGTCGAAAGTGAAAGTAGGATGTTTGACAAACACGTTTGAAATGTTTCGGTTTGAAGATCGTTCACAGTTGATCGCAGCTTTCGCATTCATGTAGACTTTCCAGCCAGCTTTTTTCAAATAGAACTAGACTCGAGTTCCACTCTTGTTGGAGCTCATCAGTAGTGCACATCCCTACCGCGCTCTCGTGAGGAAATCTTGTTGACCGAATTATCATCTGAGTTTTAAACCACTTTCGCTTGTGAGTGGTGGTCAGGTTGCCCGGTCGTCTCATTAGGAGACACAGCAACTCTGCTGTTAACTCCAGTCGATATGTTAGATCACTGAGGAGTAGTCAGAGGGTTTAGTTAATTCTAAGCTGAACATCATTCACGTTTGACCGACTGCTCATCTTCATCATCATCATATGCAACAATACATCAGTAGTTCGCGCTGATACTTAACTGCCACGCAACCATGAGAAAAAAACTCCGTGTGTAGGAGAAGAGGAAGAAAAGAGATGGGGATTGGAAGGAGCCTAAACACCAAAAACAGCTACATCTATGCTCAAACGTACAACATCAAGGTGTCTACATCTTGTACACAAACAACCGAGGTGTAAGTGCAAGTGAGCCTTCACTGGTAAGACAGCTTCCACTGCCCCGCGTCACTAAGTGCACTTACTTCACAGACAGCTTGGCCAAACAACGACAGCGTTCGCTCCGCTGGGCTCGGTTNATATATATATATATATATATATATATATATATATATAGTTTGTTAACGGATCCTAGTGTGGCTTTAAAACGTCACAACAAATAATTTACTACTCACTGTATGCGCCCATTTTTGAACTATTTCAAGTATACATATATGTATATATACGTATATATGTTTAGTGCTTAAAGGTGAACATTACTCATGCTGCAACTCTGCCGTGTCAACGCAGTCTTCATTTTTCTGAAATATTGGCTGTAGCTTTTACCACTGTATTTTTATGGGTTATTTCTCTGTGAAACTTTGCGCTATTTCATGGTGTTCTGAGGGCTTTCATCGTGAATTTGGTTGCAAACTTGACCAAAGCTTTAGCATTTATTGCCGTTTTACCTTCAGTCAACTTATGTTTCCTTTTTCAACTCCGTTTTACTTGTAGGTACATACTGTCCACGAAAAGAGGTACAGGTGCTGAAGCCCGTTCAAGCGATAACAATCGAACCTAACTCTGCGCTGTGTTTGAAAGCGTTGAAGGATTGTGTGGATCGTAATGGTAATGCACGGGTGTATGGTGAAAAGTGGTTGGTTTATAAGCCTGGTGTCTATCTTCCTGGACCCTATGAGGAATTTGTTGAAGTTAGGACCGCATACAAGCTCACGGACAAGGTTAGCAGAATGGTTGTATACTTCATGACGCGCATCATCGTGGTTCACGTTACACATGTATTTGCTACGACATTTACGTTCCTGCAATCATTACTGAGTGTGTCAGAATTCTGTTTTTTTTCGTAGTCCCATCTTATTCTCACTTATTCCGGTGATATTTGGTCATTTTGCAACTGGAGGATGTTTCGAATCGGTGATCCTAAAACGGTACACTCGAACTGTATCGAATTATGCAGCAGTTTGTTTTCGGTTTGCCTCTGTTAGAATCCACTTAGCTTGGTTTCAAATAGTAGCATGTCCTAAAACTGCTCCACTTTAACGTCTCTTGTGTTAAGTTTACCTCAATTGATTCCTAAAGTACATCACTACCAGTGACACTTATTCGGAAGGACTGGTAATTGACTGTCTGTTGTAGATGATAGCATTCAACAGATGTAGTCGATTACTGATAAGTAGTAGAAGATTTTAGTATAAGTAACCTTTAATAACAGTTACAATTAGTCGCAGGACAGACGTGGTGAACAGTTGTTTTCGTTTATTCATCAGGTCGGTACACTTAGAAGTTTTCAAGTACGCATTTACAAGACAGTTAGTCACAAGTTTCAAAAACAAAACTTTGTAACACAAGGCTGAGTCAATACAGAGTGGTCTGATTCCCGCCCGTGTTTATTACATCACCGAAGTTCGGCCAATGCTTTGACTGTGTGTGATAATGATGATCCGACCATGGACCTGGAAGTTGCGAGCCCTGCATGGTTTTCTTCTGACAAAAAATCGGATTATTTAACCGAACGGCGGTCGGTCAGGCTGCGGACGGTATGCACTGTTAGACTGGCTATGGCTGACTCAGTGGTGGTGGGTTTAGTATTAATTATATATCTGGAGTCCACCAGATGCTAGGTACTTCTCCTGGCGATCGTTTTGTTTGTTTCATTACCAATACAGGCTGGGCGATGTTACTTGATCCTTTCTGCTAAATACTTAGTCTCACCACCATAATTCCATGTACAACAGCAGGAGCGTGAGTACATAAGCATTGACCGGTCGTGGACAGGTGTTTTTTCTTCAGA
Organism: Paragonimus westermani; assembly: GCA_008508345.1. Taxonomy (NCBI): domain Eukaryota; kingdom Metazoa; phylum Platyhelminthes; class Trematoda; order Plagiorchiida; family Troglotrematidae; genus Paragonimus; species Paragonimus westermani. The sequence continues at coordinate 220,296 of QNGE01000661.1, forward strand.
TTTAGGTTCAACATTGTGGTAGTATTGAACCAGTTTCGTAATCTGGCTACTAGTGACGTGTGTCTGGATTATTGGTGAGGACGGCGTTTGTTGATTCCACTGTCAGGCCACATCTGAATGGATGCCATATAAACAATTACTTATCGACAGTGGGGATGCGCTAGTGGCTGACCTGAGCAGCTTTATTGTGCTTCATCATGACTTGGCCCGGGTACCGGTTTTTCCGACGCACATTAACGATAAAATGCAACTTATCCTCTAAGGTCTACACTGAGCAAATTCCTTTTCTCTGTAGGATGTGCGAAACAGACTTCTAGAAGACACACGTTTCAGTGGGACCGTTTTCATGTTTGTTCAGTTCCATCTCTGAAAACCGAAATGACCCACCGGTTTCCGTAACTGATAGAAGTGGATACTCTTCGGTGAACGGCCATACCAACCGTCTTTTCCGGTAGCACGGTAAAACTGCCGTCGACAAATCCACAGTGAAGGGGCATGTCATTAGTTGGTGTATGTGTCCGCTGTGTTTCTGGTTTCCACCCAACCGTCGAAGTATCTGTAAACATAAGAATTAAACAAAAGAACCCGTTTGAAACTCACTACCGGATACCCGCCTCCTAACCTCATCGTTGCTTGCCCATCAGCGCCACTCAATGCAAGCGGTCGAACACAAACATTTTTGGTCGAATACCCTGGGCGGCCAGGTTTCGCAGCCGTAAAGTAATACGGTCCTCACCGTTGTCTTATATACGCGACCGTTAAGCTTCAGAGAAATACCCCTCTTTCGCCGGAGATGCCTCAAATTAGCGAATACCGCTCTAACATTAGAGATACGCATTTCTACTTCATTCCCTACACCTCCGCCGCCCCCGCTGATGCAGCTTCCCAGTTATATAAACCGGTCAACAACCTCCAGGACTTCATTATTTAACATTAAGTCTACGCAGTCACAACAGTGTTGCAGAAGCACTTTACACTTCGACGCTGCAAAGCGCATTCCGAAATATTTAGCAAAACGCGAAATATCGCTTAGCATTGCTCATGCTGTTTGAAAGTTGTCAAATAGCAACAGCCTGTTGTCAGTATGATCAAGATCAGTCAATCTTCCATCACATAGGAGGTCCACGCCGGCATCTTGCGAGCGGCGGAGACAATCCTCCATTATATCATCCATCACAAAATGAAACAAAAATGGTGAAAGTGGACAGCCCTGACGTACGCCGCTCCTGGTGCTGAAACTGTCAGGCAGTTCACCATGATCCGTAACCTGAACCGAAGTATGGAAATAAGGCGCTGACAGTATGTTCACATACATGGTCGGTACACCCCTACGTTCAAGAGACTCTAAAAGTGTAGATCAATCCACCCAATCGAACGTACCTTTATAGTCGAGAAATGCGGCAATTGTTGGACGGCGGTACACACGACGCTGCTCCAGAATTTGAGGAAGAGTAAAAATGTGATAAATGTATCCTCGTCCAGGGTGGAACCCTATTTATTCTCCCTTAACCTTTGCCCCCTGAGCTGCAGTGAGTCGACGAAGTAGAATGGATGCCAGAACCATAGCGATGTCTGGGGTCAAACTAATTACCCTATGGTTTTCGCAAGAGCCCCTGGTAACATTCTCGAATATGATTACTATTGAGTGATCTCCTCACAGAGAGATGGTATCCGTCGTCCACACAAGCTGGAAGAACCGAATCAAAGCCTCCATTAACGCCTCCCCACTTTCTTTGAAAAGTAGCGGCACGAGATCCCCTATGCCAACAGCTCCGTTACGCTCGAGAGTCGAAATGTAATTGTAGACCTCCGTTTTAGTGGTTGATCATAAATCAACAGAAGTATGAAAATAAGGCGCAAACGGTGCGTTCAACGTACTTTATCGGTATACCCCTGCGACTCCACCGGATCGGGCACACCTTTGTGGTCGGGAAATACAGCAGTTTTTGGCCGGCGTTACGCAATAAACTACTCCATAATTTGACGAGGTATAAAAATTGATCAGTGGGTGATCCTAAATCTACAGACCAGGGAGCTACTTTACAGGTTCGTAGCAGCAACGAAGTAGAAGCAGGAGGCCAACTGAATTGACCTTCAAAGTGTCCCTCCTAACACTCCAATCTTATGGACTCATTATAGATGAGTGAGCGGTAGGTCTGACTGTACCTACTGCAGCCTGACGTGTAACGGTGGCCGTGGAATCATCCAAATTGCATAGCCAGTATCGTGTAGACGATGCGGGTGTTGTTAGTTCCGTACATTGACTACTATGCTCTATGGCAGTCTCTGAAACACAACAGATGACGGTATTTAACAGGTCTGACGTTCGTGTGAGAGCTGCCTGTTGACCTATCTGTTTTGGAGTGCAAACATTAAAATCGTCTATATTAGTTCTAGGTCTAAGCAAGGGGCGAGGGAGGTATGAAGTTGAATTGTGAGAAATGGGGATTACCGACATGGTGTAACTACAGTCAGCTATATCGGTTGTGAGACGTGCAGAATAGTCATTGGAATTGTGAGTCTGGAGGGCTTGAGAGCCAAATATGATAGGGTGATGCTGGTGGGGTTCAGCAATAGTATGTTTTCGTCTATTTACCTCGCCGTATGCGATAGATAGTCGACCCCGTTTCACAGCAAGACGGTCGATGAAGTATGAGGTTTTTGGCAGCGGATGAGTGGCAGTAAACTAAAATCGGTAGTTTTTCCGGAAAAAAGCCAGCCTTCTTCTAACCCTCAACTCGGAAGACCAGGAGGTTGCGGTTTGTCAGACCTCTACCCACTGGCCTGCTTGGTATAAGTGACTATCGGTTTGGTTGTCTCGCCGTCCACTTTATCCCAATAGGTCATCGAGATGCGCAATATCGTTTTGACCGGAACCAAAGTGTTAGCAAGCTGACATTTGTATTTGTAAGCACAGTCAGTATTAATCACCGATGCTGTTTGAGTTACTCTGGGTTAATAAAACACAAGATGACATTTGTTCCTTATGAAAAGTGTTGTCCCCTCATGGTAGACGCTGTCCGGGAATGAGGACTTCGTCAGCTGTGTGGGTGATATGTCCTTTGCAAAGGGAACTGAACTACGTAATCCGACACTACTCATTACATTTAAGTAGTTAAAATTTTTATGGATGGTAGGAGTTATGTTGTGTTTGACGGTTCAAGTTGTCACTGGGAGCATGCTTCATTTAATATACGTGGCTAGTCGGAGAGACGGACAGGGTGTTTAACGGCACTCAGTGTGTACGGGTCAAATGCGTTTTAATACATTACTTTCGATTACATCCCGCGCACTTATGCCTGCGTGAATTACCGGAGTATTGATCCCATTAGTGATCGCTTATTTGAAGTTCGATATTTTGTACAATCCAGTAACGTGTTCCGACATTGTTTGAACTCTAACAGTCCAAGGAGTGGCTCAAAGTACTAAAATTGAGCGAAACTAGTCATTGAACACTTATGTTTTATGTCCAACATTGTGTTGCTTTAACAGCACCAGGTGTCGCGCCTATTGCACATGGCTTTTATTCGTAGTGCCAACTTAGGTATACGTATAAGGCTATCAGCTGCGGCCGCGGTGTAGTAACCTTATGAGTGTGTGTACTTTGTATTTGGACTACTCAGAGTTTGAGGAAGGGTGTTTATTGTACCGGTCATTTCTCTATACTGAGGTAAGCTTGTAATACAGAGTAACTCGTAGTTTTCAATGGGGGATGGCTCGGAAAATAAAAACGGGTTGTACTGAGGTGCTTGCCTTGAGTGGATTCAACATGTGCAGAGAACCAGTACACACATTTACCCCCCCTTGTGGCTTAATATATGCCCCCGTAGTTACTGGATCTATTTTGTGCACACACCGATCTGTCGTTATTGCTCAGTGCTGAATGCTTGCAGATGCGTGAGCTAATTGCACAGGGCAGTTTCAGACGATATGTCAGTAGTTGAACGGCGTAGGTGAAATGGAGCACGAGCTTACGGACGCCACTAATCCAGACTCTCTAGGACGTATGAAGCGACATTTTTAATCGTAGGCACTGCAGAATTTTGCATGCCCGACTGGAAAATGGCACTTAGACGGCGAAGGTAAGTGTTACCGTCAATTGCTTTGTCAGAGCTAGCCCATTACCTGTTCCCGGTGTTTCCCGGTTAGTCATTGATTTCGTAAGAAGGGCTTTACAGGCCAAATAATATGGTGGCACACGAAGTATGAACCGCAACCAAAGGAACAGATGACATGATGGGACTTGTACATGCTGCGATCCTGACGGTGTGTCCTATGATACTCTGACACTGTGTGCGAACAGTCGTGTGCAACGACTATCGATGACAGACGGTCTATGTATATTCTAGCTGTTTATCATTTGTCGACAGCCTTTGATCTATGGACGCGACTTGTTTCAGAAGCTGTTTTGTCAAGCCTATATATGTAATCTGTCCCTTGCTTTTACTTGTTGCAGGTTGCATTGCATGTCCGAGCTCTACAGGCCCATGTGGATAAATTCCAAAAGAAGCGTCGTTTCGGAGACGAATGGCTCATCACTTCTGAAGACGCTGATAGCCATATTTGTGGTGTGTTCGAAGAGATCGTATCCACGGTTGATATAACCGTCCTTGAGGCACATAAGTACTGTGTTATTTTGAACCCTGTGGATGCGTCCGGCGTACCTCAGCTTGGGAAAAAGCTCCTTGTGCGCGGTGAAAAATCCTTCTTTCTTAAACCAGGAGAAAGTTTAGAGTGTGGTGTTGTGGATTCATACATCCTAGAACAAAATGAGGGCCTCATACTTCGTGCTGAGGATCGATTCGAAGACGAGTTGCCTGAATCCGAGGAACATCATGCGGAAAGTGAAGAAACGTTGGCGAAGCCGAGGAAGAAAATAGTGCGTTTCGTCCCTTTTTATTAATTCCGTCACGCCTGCTCGCATCATTGTCTCTGCCCAGTAAAATTCCTTTATGCAGGATCAGCTGTCTGACAAATGTTTTGAAATTCATTTTAAGGTGCACAAATTGGTAACGCGTACGTGAATGGAAAATTGTGGTTAACCATTTAGATGTGCTAATTTCATCGAAATGTAAATGGTTACGTTCGGATAAATTAACCTAATTGTAGTCAGTTGTACAAATTGAAACTGTGACTCCCTACGCATTGGTTGACACTGGCATACTCAGATACGCTGTACCTTTAAAACAACCAAGTTGCCTTTTTGACAATTTTAAGCTGCTTATCTGGTCAAACGATATTTTGCCTACAAGCCCATAATTACACGGCTTGCTCCCTTGTGCATCAGTAGAATTAAAATTCATTCTATGGTGCGCTTGCGGAATAATGGTCCCCTGTTCAACTTGTTTGCAAGGTGTAGGCACCTTGATGCTGAATGTTTTGAATAGGGACGTAGTCATTTTCAGTAGTTAGGTCCCTTCCCGTCCCCTTCTTTTTCCTTCTCTCTTTCTATATAGGGTTTGCTGTTTCTTCATGGTTGTGTGGCAGTTAAGCATTAGTGTTAACCACTGATGTATTGCTGTCTATGATGATGATGATGATGTTCAACTTGGCCGAGGGTCTATTATTGAAATCAGTGCTGGATTATCAACGATTCTATGCTACCAACTATCGTTAAACTTATGTTTTTCCCCTGTAATTTCCATAATGTTCTGTTAGAGAGGCGTTTGGTGTGCGACGCTTTGGTATACGGAAAATATAAAGTAGGTCAGCGGTAGGCTACAATTTCGCCTTCATTTTGCATTTGACAATTGTCCTGCGATTTGGTAGGTCGGTTTGATGGCACTTAAAGCCAGCTCGTATATAGAAAGTTTATTTGAGTGAGTGCGCCCTCAAAACGCAACATGTCATGGGTTACCCAGAGGCTTGCCCATTTTGGAAAATAGAAATGTGTCATTTCGGTGATTTGTGAACCGTAGGGGCCACATATACTATATATATATATATAATATATAGGCGATATATATATATATATATATGAAATACATCACTAGACGTGTTATGACGTCAAAAATTTTCAGTGTGTTTGCTTTTTGGCTCCTTAGACTATGTGGGTGGAAGAACTATTCCTTTTGCAACGTTGTCACATACACTCGGTCTCTGGTGGGGTTACTTGCACGTAGGCTCGTGAATGACTCATTGCTGTGGGTGTTCAGAAGTTGTGGCTGTTTTCACGTGATTTCTCGAGTTTTTTTGGCGTGGAGTTGCAAGTGTGCGACAGCTTTTTACTCGTTTTTACCAAATTTCAAGAGTCAGTGGTTGAAAAAACGTCATGCAAAAGCGTTACTCGAGGTTGGTGTGTCAGCCTGAAAATTGTCAATGTTTCTAGACCGAAATGTGATGTAACAGACAGCTTGGTTATTCCGGTGTTGAGTGCAGCCTTGAAGGGCTTGAGGTTTCAGGTTGTTTGGTGCACGTGTATGTTGATCACTGATAGGCTGGGTATTTGCTTCCGTGGACATCATAAACATCAGAGGATTAGAATCGAAATGTTGAAATTAAAATTTGACATTGCTTCAAGAACTCTTCGCAGAGCTGGTAGCAGTCTGTGTAGGAAATTGAAACGATTGGCTCCTTTGAACGGTTTGAACAAAGTGGTTGGAACACGAAAACTCGTAGATGCAAATATTTCGTATTGACTCTTGAGCACCAAATTTACGGTAACCTTTTTTTTGCGGCAACCAACTACAGGGGTGAATAATCAACAAGTGGGTTAGGTTAGGTCAATAAGTCCAGGGAGAGGTCGAGTTCACGAACAGTTGCTTCTGAATACAAAGAGCTGGCTTGAGTCGATTGATTGCAACAATTTCAGCAGGCCGTAAGAGTATTGGGTTAGAATGACGTAACAGAATTATGGATGCACAAAATGGGTCGATAGCGTGACCATTGATCAGGACCGTCTAGCGACTGAGGAAAATGGCTGTTTACGCTTTTCAGCAACATTGCGGTTCTCCGATAACACGGACTTCTGCTCATGTTTAGGCAAATATCCCTTCGTACTGGAGCCCAAGCATCTCTCTGTTCTTCCTATGTAACTTTCTCTGCGATTACGTATAAACTGGTAGACACAGTGTGGGGTGGCACCGAAAAATTGATCTCTTTTGAATGAAGGCACCAGTAACTTCTGAGTCCGGCCTACTACACGGAGTTCAGCTGCACTGAACGTTCGCTTCATTGAATTTCTTAATCGCTGTGTTGTTTGAAGCATGATAAATTTACCCTTAAAAAACAGCTCTACGAAGACCTTTTTTCTACGGTGATTACCTCCTCGAGCAGTACTTTTTGTCTACTGTGCCTGTCTATGAACCTTTTGAGAGTAACCATTTGATTGTAGGACAAGTAGTCAGGTCTAGTTCTTTCGCAATGCTGTCGTGTGTACATATTCGCCTCGCTCATGTGAACAGTGTTCAGTGGTGTCGGAGTCACCGGTTTTCATCTGACCTAGATATAGATGTTTTATGGGAGTATTTATGAGTGGTTCAGAAGGCCCAAATCTGTTGGACGGTTATTTTTCAAACAACATAAACCGGTGCCTGACATATGTTAACCTTCTCTAAACTTTGTACATTCTCAACTCTTGCATTACAAAGGGTTCTAGCCATTCGGTATACCAACGTCATACAGGGAACTGGGTACTACAGCCAAACTGTCTAAACCTTAAGCGGCTGGAGCGTTTGTAGACTCCGGGGTTTAGGACTCTACAACATTAGTCGGCATTGTTGCCTTATGTGGTTGCACCTAACCCAACAGTCAGGCCACCATTATTTGGAGCGAATCTCCAGAAACTCGCGTGTATAGTTATTTTAGTCGTAAACCTGTCTTGTTTTCGCCTGCAACTCCTCAATAATTATTATCATTGATGAACATTAGATTTACCGGCTTGGTGAGTCTTTTTTCGAATATATTGTTCATCCCAATTGAGGCAATTGTTTAAACCTGAAACTTGAGGCACGTTTAGCTTGGCTGTTATCAAAGATTTGACGTAAGGTGAGGTTAGGACGCTAATTTTACCGTACACCACAAGGTGTCTGTTGTCATGCAACATACTTAGTCACGCGCGGAGAGGGGAATTGGATACTGTTTTCAAGCCGTCAGAATCGTGACGGAAGTATTCTAGGTGAGTAATGTTCGAGCAAGCGACCATGTGCCTTTTGTTGATATCGTTAGCCTTTTGTTATTTCACAGGCAGTACGTTTTAAGTGAACTTCTGGGTAAGCAACTGGACTAGAACCAAAACGATTAGTAATGGAACAACAAAGGTGCATAGCTGAGCAGGTGAACTATGTGGTTGCATAAACACAACGTTGCCTGAGATAATGCTGTATTTGGAAGTCTCTAACCTGTCCATCCATCCTGTATGGCCATGCCGTCCAATCCCTCCGCCTATATTTTTAAATTTGTACTGGAGTATTGCTTATGATGGTACTAATCCACTCCACCGAATTGAAGTGTTTTTCTTCATCCTGTGTACTACTAAGAATGAGGACGTGTTGCTGCGTGTTAAGCTATCATTTATGACTAAGTTGATTTGCCCTATCCTATGGTTTTTCTTTAAACTTAACTGTTTGTTTCATGGCGGTGAACTGTTACCCAGCTTTTTTTCAAACTGGTGTAAAGGAATGTCTTCTTTCTCTCTCATTGTCGATTTTATGTTTCCGTACACATTTAGATTCGACAACCAGGTGACCACTGGATGATCCGGGGTCCAATGGAGTACGTCCCGCCGGTCCACGTCACTGTGTTTTGCCATCGCAATCTAATTCCTCTTGATCGCAACGAAGGCGTATATGTGCGAAATAATAAAACCGGTGTCGTCCGAGCCGTGATTGGTCAGGCGTACATGTTAAATCAAGATGAAGAACTTTGGGAAAAGAAGTTGCCGGCGGATGTGATTCAGCTGTTAACCGAGAGCAAGGATCCTCTGGGTGATCGTGGTTCCTACGCTCAGAAACGACCAGCTCCGACTTCCACCACACCAGATGAGCCGTTGGATATGACGAGAGTTGTCAGTTTCCAGGTGCCTCACAACGCGGCTGTCCAAGTGTATGATTATCGAGACAAGAGAGCTCGAGTTGAATTCGGACCGACTTTGGTTATGCTGGGGCCAGATGAACAATTTACCAAGTTGAGCCTGAGTGGAGGGAAGCCGAAAAGACCAAACATGATCAAAAGTCTGTGTTTGTTGTTGGGACCTGATTTTTGTACGGATGTTGTGGTGGTAGAGACAGCGGATCATGCACGCCTGTCTCTCCAGCTGTCTTATAATTGGCATTTTAATGTCCCACATTCATGTAGTCAAGCAGAGGCTGCCAAACTCTTCTCTGTGCCGGATTTCGTTGGAGATGCTTGCAAGGCCATCGCGTCGCGTATTCGTGGAACAGTGGCATCGGTCAATTTTGACGACTTCCATCGGGCAAGTTACACAACTTCCTCGTGCACATCATTTTTTCCTAACTGAATTTCATCGCAGTAATCGACAGCAGCAGTGGTGGCATTGTTGGTGCGACAGCTCTAGTTTGGGGATACAGAAGGAAATGAATGCGATCACGCTCTTGTGTTCTGTTTCTGATAATCAGCATCGAGATACGTTTTTCAGACAAACAATCAGCCGGTTGCTAGTGGAAGTCATCTGGCGCTCACAGAACGGCCTTCTTACTGTTCTGACCACTCCGTTTCATTGAATGCTCTTACTTCAGGGTGTTCGACTCAAATAACTTCAATATCCTGGCTGTGTCCCGTAGCGTCTGCAACGGTAGGTCGCATGAGTCACGCAGCTCTTAACAAGGAGAACAAACGCAGTCTATGATGGCCTACCTACTGATGATGGTTTATTCTTGCCACTCCATCACTTTTCTACTGAGTGCCTGTAATGGTGCAATCGACACAGTGGGCCGACTTGTACTTTCGCACTTGCTTAAATTCAGGATGTGTCGAGCGAGTATGTGAACATACTGTCAGCGCTCATTTCCCGTACTTCGTTTAAGGTTTCATCATCAAGGCCACGTCATTTTTTTCAGTGGCGTAGGCGGATTGATGAAGAATCGTCTACGGCAACCGCAGAATGTCGGTGTAGATCTCCTACTTAGTATATTCTGACGAAAAGTTGCCGTCAATATTCAGATTTCAAGCAACATATGCAATGTTCGGCAGCATCTCAGATTCTAACAAACGCATGATAATGCGCTTTTTAGACTCAAAGTGCGAAGTTACTTATCAAAGCTGCTGCGTTTTCTTTAATTTTGGGTTGGATATGGAAGCCGCGGAGGTTGTTAGATGGTTCGTATACTCAGGAACTTGCGACAGATACGGCAGAGTTACGGAAAGGGAAATCAAAGGTCGTATATCCGAGTCTAGGGTTAATTTAGGTCACCACTGGCAGGGCAAACTTTTTTGAAGCTTAAGGATGACATCTATAACGTCTGTGTTACTCTGTGATCGCAAAACCTGACCAATGAGAGTAAGGTATGTGAACCATGTTCGGTTATTCGGCCGCTGTTGTTTGTGTTCGCTCGTTTGCATATGGTAGCTTCATCATGCGGACAGCAACACAGCTAAAAAATGATTGTTCGATAACGGGTGCCAAACGTGTTCGCTCACTCCATATTTAAGGACGCATTTGTGTAGATGATTAGGCCGTGGTAAGGTTACCAGCTAGTCATCTATCACGCTGAGCATCCTTTGCGGATGCTGCGGCTGACTGACGTAAGGTGCGAAGTGGGCTAATGGTGAATTGACCCAGGGAAATGGGAATAGCGACCAGTCAGCTTAAACGCTGTAGGTTACTTTTACCTTCTCGATCTCACCCCTCGCAACTCAGGATTGGAAGCTAGAGGCGTTAAGGGTAGTAATTAATTGGTCTCATTGATGTGGCTGTCTGTCGTTTTGCTGAGTTTTGTGACATAAATATAGGTAGTTATGCGAGTCACTGACAGTTTAGAAGAAGCTATTTTGCGGATGACACGTTTTGACTTACAGTTTTGCTGTCTGTTTTCTAGGGCCTTTGAATATCTGTTTTTACACACAGGTGTTTCTGGTAACTAAGTCTAATTAATTCCGCATTTTTTATTCAGTAGTTAAGAATTGATGTTTTCTCTATTGTTATGTGACTGTCAGACATCAGTGTGAACCTCATATATTGCTGTTTACGCTGTTTGTAACGCCTTAGTACCCGACATGAACTACGGACTGCTACGTTGAGTTCATTGGTGTTTAATCTGTGCGTGAGAATGTGAATCCGGTAGGCATATTCAGTTTTGTACGTACATATCTGTAATTCTACTGGGGAATACTGCCCATGCCAGCCGAGATCATTTGTGAGGTAAAGAAAGGTAGAACAGTTGTACGTGTGCTTGGTATTTGCCCTTTCATCCTTCAATTAATGGAGCACGTTAAGGTGTGTTTGTTTACGGGTAAAAGTGGCTATGGATGCCGGCATATTGTCGGATTGTTTAATAAGTCATGTTACTGAGTGATCTGTGACAAACCAGTAACATATAAACACTATTGAATTTTCGCGTCTTCAATAGAACTCTGCTCGGATTATCCGGACCTCTGTTTTTGGCTTGGATGAAAACGGGCGTGTCAAGGATCTGTTTGTGTTTCCACAAAACAACTTACATATTACCAGCATTGACGTACAGTCGGTTGAACCAGTTGACCAACGTACACGCGACTCGTTGCAAAAATCCGTCCAGCTGGCTATTGAGATCACAACCAATTCGCAAGAAGCGGCTGCCCGGTAAGTATGATGTCCTCAGTTCTTCTGCTTATACATGGAAAGCATTTTATTACTCTTGTGGGTTCCTGCACCACAGTGTTGATGTCGAAACGGAACATTTTTCATGTTTTTTTCGAACATCGTTTCAGTGTAATCAGTGTTCATGCATCTAAACATACATGTGCAAAACACTTGTCAGACTGTATTTCAATATGCAAGAACAGGCCAGGCACTCAGGATGGAGTTCATAATGATTTGCTTCTGATCTGTCTCAGCGTGTTCTCTACCTCATATTATCCTGGCATCAGTTTGGTCATTAGCAATGCCAACTGAGTTTGCGCCTAATGAATAGCGAATCCTTCATAGTGTTTGTATCTACTCCTTCGGATCGTTCCTCATTGCCGCGACACATCGCTATCGATATTGAGATTTTAGAGATGTCTATGTATGCATGCAACTGGTGTTTAGAAGCGTCAATTCTTGCCCTGTATGGTGCATCTTTCTGATGTTCAGTATACCAGTTTATTTTTGCTACCATGGATTACCCACTGTCTAGCTGTGGTTTCTGTCGGTAAATCGACACTGTTTGCAGTTTGTTTCGATTATTCCAAAGGGTCGGAAGGTTCAGAATTCCGTTCATTGTCGCCGAACTGGCCTTACACATTGATGACGCCACTTTATGAATACGAAACCAGAGGTGTCGCAACCCCTTTTCGACAGGGTAATTTTGGTGTTTGTTTTGAAGCATGTGCGTGAGATTTGAACTTTATCTCCGAACTTTTGTATAGCCTGTGTACCTTTTGTTCCAACCCTTGTGCAGGCATGAAGCGGAACGCTTGGAACAAGAGGCACGTGGTCGTTTGGAAAGACAACGGATTGAAGACGAAGCAGCTGCAGAGGCTGCTCGAAGTGGTCTGTTAGAAACGAAGATCAAGTTGGCTGCACTGGAGAGCACTGGTCAAGCCACAGCTGAGGCACAGAGCCGTGCTGAAGCGGCACGCATAGAGGGCGAAGCGGCTGTTGAACGGGCCAAATTGCACGCACAAGCAATGACAATCGAAACTGTAAGTTAATTAACCAACGTTTCGAATGAACCTGATCTTTTCAAGACATTCTTAACCGTTCATCAGTGAACCCTTGTTCATTCTACGTAATTTATTTTTTTGCTACCTTTTCCATAGGATGCAGAGCTCGAAAGGCTGAAGAAGGCACGTCAAGCGGAATTGGAATACATAAGCGACAAAGATCAGCTCAAGCTTAAAACGAAGACGGAGGAGATGAAAATCGAAGTTTCACGATTCACTGCTATGGTAAACTCTATCGGAGCAGAAACTATTAAGTCGATCGCGAACGCTGGCTCAGAACACAATTTGCGCATGCTTAGCGCTTTGGGACTGCAAAGCACACTGATCACAGATGGTACTACTCCGGTCAATCTGTTGTCCACCGCACATGGCTTAATTGGACAAATGATTGATCAGGGAGACTATCGCCTGGCAAAACCACAACGTAAACCGTTGTCCAAGCCGACTGACACGGCGCTAGCCAGTCGCCACAGGCGTGAGGTTGCTGTCGAGGACGATGATGATGATGAGTCGTCTGTTGTGGTTTCTTGACTACGATAGTAATTTTCTCGTTTTGCTTACTGGATTGCTTTTCAATGTGATCATAACCCCTTCACTTTTCACTTGCCTTTTGCACGCATTCATCGAGTTGCTCCCATTGATCTTTATCTGTTGTTGCTTTCATATTTTTGCCTGTCTACCCGTGTATCTTTTCTAACATTTTTGTTTGGGGATTAACATATCTATGCGGAGTACATTGAATTTTTATATGTATGCGGGTGGCGGATCGTCGTACGCATGTGAGTTCATTTATTTAAGAAATGCTATCAACGCTTTCATTCTGCGAGTTGACATTTTTGGCCTTGATAATTGATCTGTTCTAGTTTATTTAATGACGCAGAATTCGGGTTTGCTAACATGACTTTTCGCAAATAGTTCACGGCCATACGACGATAGAGTCACCTCCGGTTTTGAACTACAGGATTTCACGTGTTAACTTTCCTTGTCTTTGCCGTTCTTGTATGTGATTTCGACACGGTGGACACCATAAAAAGGCCTTTTGGCCTTCATGCTCGTTTGCACTATTTGTTTACTAGACCTGACCACTTTCGTGTCGATTTAGAAGTGACCCAACGGTAAAGCCTCTGGGCTTTGGCTTAGTTCGAGCCAACGACGGGGCCATCATGCCCTTACGTCACATGCAGATGATTGTTTATAAGTAGACTCGGACTGTGTGATTTTCTCTTTCTCATCTGACCTTCTCGTGGTCGTATTTCACGGGAACTTGTGTGTCAACAACTGTGAAAGAGCGGAAAGAAGTTAGTGATCCAACTTTTGTACGACTTAGCCTGTTGCATAGAAACAAACTTCCCGTTGTGTAGAAGCTGACGGCCTGTCATGATGATGCACGTAAAGCTAAAGCTATTCGTTGAACACCTGAAAAACACTACATTTCTAAGTCTGTCAGCGTTTGTCTTTTCCATCCCTAAGTTTTCATCGTTTACAGTCTGCTATTCTTATAAATGGTTCATCGGGTAGTCCCAGTCAGCGGACTGTTATTAACAGAATTTAGGTCATGTTGGTGAAGCAAGTCCAAACTCGCCAGCCCTTTCGCTGGATGGGCATTGTAATCGTCTCGCTTTGGATTATATTGTCTGTTGGATGTTCATCTGATATGTCTAGATAGGCGTGCGCTTGTTTTGCTACATTTCTTCACCTGATCTATTGGTGATCGTCTGGTTTGTATTCATAGGTGCTTAGTCGTTTTAACGCAATTACAAGATGACTGACTTTTCCCTCTCGATCATTGGTCACTGTCTTTATAGCAAGTCTTCTATATTATCGCCACACCATCCCAAGATTTGCTTAGTCGCATTTGTCTCGGTTCACCAGACGTTGGAGATATTACTGCACTTTTTATGGACTGAATTTTGAACTCGATTTCCACAACAGTGGAACGCTGTTGTAAACCACTTAATACATTTGTTGCCGACGGCGTGCTATCCGCGAAAGTCTTGCCATAGCCGGTGCTGTTCAGTTGATTATATTCTTCCGTTTGTTTTGTTAGCAACCTATTGCCTGAATGACTGTCACTCTTCGTAATTTTCCAGAAATGTCGGCCACCTCGCTAAACTTGCGTTCAGCCTGTTGCAAATCTGTTGGCTTTCGCAGGCCTCTTTCGAAAAGAAGTGCCAAATTCCTGTTTCCTCTTTGCTATAGATTCAGTCTGTAGTGTATATCCTTGTCCTTACTGTAAGTTAAATCAATGTCCACGTTTTCGTGAAACAATCGTGTCAACCACTTTACCGTTAACCTCACATTAGGAACAAGCGAATTATATGCAAACGCGAGCTAACTCTCTTCGATTGTCCCACTCTTAGGACCTCTCGATCAATTTGAATCCACAGATTTCATTAAAATTGCCGAGTTATCCATTGTTTACTCATAAGGAATGGAGGGTTCGTTTGTTTTTTTGAACACCACTCACTTGGTGGGTATTTTCACCTTCAGATTGACTTTTCAGTTATCTCGCATCAAAGGAAACACGACTCGAGTTTTGTTCCGGTGGACTTTAGTCCGTAATGCATACTCATTAGTATGGCCGTGGCATGAATATTAACTGTGACAATGATGCTTTGTTCGAACGCGAAAAGTCAACTTTTTGCCTTCATACGATGAATTGCATCCAATTCAACGTTGTAACCAATGTGTACTAAGCCACCTATAAAGCAAAAGTGATGGCCTTCGGATTGAGTGCTGCATAACTGTTTATCTCAATTAAGACCGGTGGCACTTATGGTAAGTTCATTGCCTAGCGCCTCAAAGTGGTTGTTGAACGTGGGTGATTTTTTGGACAGTGCAGATTTTGGAGAATAAAATAATTTTCCATTAACAAGGTTAAACGAAGCCACAGAACTGAATACACCCGAAACTACGTTTAAAATGAAGGTACGTACTGAGGCGGTTTCAGGGCATCAGCCAGTCTAATCAATCGTATCATTCTAAGTTCAAGTTACTGATGCTTGCCACAAGTTTTTACATCGCTTCATCTTCGTCCACACGTTCATCATCCGAGTCCAAATTTGATCATCCTTGCCTATACTCGTCACTCAGGCAGCGAGCACTGGCTGCCTCTATTTGGTTCACATGATTCGTTTTGAACCTCTGTCAAAAACAGACTGGGTTTGACAACGTGACTGTTACTGAACTGTTTTAGGCTCGGTGGTCTGCCGAATTCTTGTTGACTTCTGCGAGCTTTACAGAGTGTGTTGCGTGTGTAGCCCGGCCCAGTCATAACGTTCATGTCATTCTTGCCTTCTCACTATCCGTTTTGTAGGCCATATTTTCATTGGATGGAGACAGGTGAGGCTAGGTGTGTAAGCGCCGTGAACAATAAACTGGTGGATACGAATGACTTGTCGGGAAAACTTTAGCACGATTGTAGAAGTGTTACTACGTTGCGCGTTAATTTGGATTTTTATTTGCGGGCGCAAAGAACAGTTTTACGCCTACCATGAGGTGAACACGAGCTCCTTTTGTGATGGCAGCTTCGACTTGGTCCGATGGTGGTTATTGAATCGCATTACCGATTCGTCTCGGGTTAATTGAGCGCAGGCACGTGCCTGATTGAAGACGCTTTATAAAAATCTCTTAGGGGGCTAGTGATAGTGGGTTACGAGAAGCCCGTGCGTACCTTCTTTCCTCCGGTTCCCATTAAAGGTGGATGTAAAGTGCTTCACACTATCAACACGAACACTGCTTGATTACAGCACCGTGTCGCATTTTATTTTCCACAGGCTTTACTAGCAAAAAGGACCAAATAGTCCTGTTCCCCCTCAGGCTATTTCTAAAGTCTTTTACTACGTGGTGTCGTTGGAATTTGTTGTTCCTTGCCTTGATTGCAAGACTGTAGTCATCGGCCTATCCCTGTTTCAACACAATGGAGACATTTTCGCCTTAAGCGGAAAACGAGTCTCATCATTCGTTCACAGTATCTCTACCACCGCCTCTTCCGGAAATTTAACAACCATCCTTTGACGGAAATTGGAACACGGATAACATTCCGGTACGTGCTGGAAAAACTTTATTTTATGGTCGTCTGTCGATGGCAATTATTCTTCCATGATACGTGAATCTGTTACAATTATTTGTTATTGCGCGAAATCTTAAAAAAAGTCATTCAGTTGGAGGCGTATTTTTCCTTTCTGTATATGGCATCCAAGCTGCAGTAGTAAGTGAGCGAGCAGTGAATTTATTGTCGCGTACGATTCAGGTTGTCGTTTGCTTTTGTGTAATGCGAATGCGAACTAACCTTGACTACTGACAAAGTTTAAGTAACTCGATCAATGTGTAGTTTGGTTTTGATTGGTCTACGATCAGCTCCCTTTCTTTCGAACTTGGATCGACTTGACGGTTATGTCTGCTGGATTTTAAGGTTCACTCTTGAGTAACGCCATATGTGAGTTGTTAGATGAGATGGCTGGTTTGATAGTGTTTAGAGCATTAGAAGTGCTGTTTTTTCGGATAATTCGGGATTGTGGATTTGACCTGCATCGTCATATCTCCGTAGCAGAAGCTACTCAGACATCTCTCCCTAACTCGGGATTATCGATAGGATAGTGGATCGATTGTTTTACCGGAAGTTTGGTAACCTGTTGAACAGTGACCTGAACCGAGATATGTTGGTTGTATTTGATGAATGCCTGTTTTTATATACAGTAATAACTTATCGTTCAACCCGAAACCTGAATAAGTTTTGTTACTGTTGTCTATTTGACCTGATGCCTTAATTGACAACTCAGTGTTATTTTGTCGTTAGGATTGCCATGATCCAATGTCTACGCGACCATAATCCACTAAGATTAATAAAGGAATATCACTTGATAAGGCGAACGATTTATGCTTGCCGAACATGCGTCTCAATTTATACACGCGCAACCGATGTGCTGTGCTTGTGGGATTACAGATTACCCGCACAAGAGTTGGACAAACGTGTGCGAGCATTTTGTACCACAAGACTGGTGTGCGAGTTAGTTCCGGGCGGAGGATTAAGTGATTTTAATGAGCCGGGACCGAATGTGGCAAAGGGTCTACTTACATGCCTGACTGTTTTGGTGATCAGAACTGTGGATACGCTTACCCCAGAACCATGGTTGTAAAACCCTCGGGGACCCACATGTGAGTACGCTACCCTTCGGTTTTTGTAATTATCGTCGTTAGAAATAGAGGTTCAGGAGTAAGCCATAGTCAACTCGCTAACGTTACGAGGTCAAGCGTTCATAACACTGCCGTTCCATCAGATTCTGCGACCAAACCAGTTTTGAATCCAGTTTCCAATGAAGTATGCACTGACCACGTAAGTGAAACCATCTGGTACAAATCGAGAGTTGTTATCTTGGGCTTTAGATGGATTGTTAGCTTGATAAGCTACTCTTCCTGGAATAAAATCTAAATGGTTACGATAAAAACACTGATAATTTCTAGTGGATTCCCTTTATTTGCTACTCCTAGCTAAGAGGTCTATCAGTGTTTGGAGTTTCCATGCTGTCACCTTGTGTTCGATGGGACGGATTGCGGTTAGTCGAGATCTGGATAGACGACGGGCGATTTTCACAGTACAGGTTAAAACAAGGATAAAACGAGTTGGGCGGTATTGTATTGAGATTAAGTGTTATGCAACCACAAGCTATGTAGTCTTTACTGTTACTTGGTGACCTTAAGTGAGTGTATCCATCTTGTTCACAAGCGACATTTTCATACTGCTATCCTGATATTATCTTTTCAATGCGTTAGCACTTCACGAAAAGCGGTCTGTTCACATGCCGAGGAAGTCAGTATGAACTGGTCTTACATAGGACTAAGAGTTGCTCTAATGAAGTTTGCTCGGTATGTTTTGCGTTCTACATTTGGTGCGATGTCGAATGCTGGAATCGTCGACGTTTGGTTTGTTTGTTTGGAGATAGTAGGTCCAAAAAAGTATTTTTTTCCCAGTTTGCTGTGCACATTGAAGAACCATGTTGAATTTTGTACCGTGGATGTAAGCAGAGAATCTAGTTCTATTTTATTTCCTTTTCCTAACTATCGTTGCATACCTGATGGTTTCAATGAGCTCATTTCCATTTGGCTGGTAGCCTCTTTGCCGAATCACTTTATGGTTGCTTTGCTTTGGGCGCTTTCTCTGGTAGATAATTTGAGTATCTGGTTACTTAACATTTAAAGCCAACAATACCATTTAACTTCTAGTCACTTCGGTCACTTTTTCTGGCGTTTTTTCACACTGCCAGCAGGACGTTAGTGTTATTGGGATAACCGATTTCATGTCACTGGGTGAAATATCCTGGCTTACCAGGAGTGGTGTAACACGCTTTCCTCAACAGTCTTCTTCTGTTTATTCTTAACAAACCCTCGTAAATTCGGCTTTCGCTAGGGTTCATTGGGAAATCCTCAAATGATCCATATGACGCTTGTTGTTTGGTCTCCTTATTCACTGCTAGACAATGGGACAAGTAGCTACACGTCCTTCGCCGGTGTATTTTTTTTTTGAAAATTGGTCGACTTCTCTTAGTAGCTATACCGATGTAGCAGTCCTCATCAATTTTTTTTGTTTACTGAGGAAGGCCCGACATTGAGCTAATTCGGCCTGTTGACCAGATTAATCTGTTAATCTCTTCTGTTCTGAACGGCACTGTGAACTTATTTTTCTCCCACTTTTACTCATGAGTCAAACACGACTGGAGGAACTGTTGTGTGCTGAGACGGATGCGAGTGTGGAGTTAAGTCTTGTTTATCCGCTTATTTTGTGTGGAATTCTCGGCTCTGTCACCTTCCCATCGGTGATTCATCCAGTGTTCCTGAATTTCCTCTGCGTGAAGCATTTGAATGTTCAAGCTAGTATATCTGGAACGAAGATAGATTATCGCTATAAGCTGCAACTTGACACTGGTTCACTATGCAGTGTAAATGACTACACAAGTTGATACTGAATACATTGATGTGCTGAGTGTCTAACAGTGCAACCGAGTTAAGCGTGTTCGTACATGCACTCATTGCGGTCAGGACTTAACTGTGAATGTGAGTCATAGAAACGGGTAAAGGGCCAACTACAACATATTGAAGCCGTGGCTGCTAGCGTTGATTGATCAAAATTTATTGCAGCGGTGTTCGCATCAATCTCCAATCGCTAACACTTTAAACCGTCAAATAAAATTTTCGACTTATACATGCAGATTGACATGCACATTAGACAGCTCCATTAGTTACCTCTTCACTGAAACGCGAATCTTTGTGTGAGTTACACTATCTACTAACGTTACCTCATCAATCTTCGTTCCGACTGACGCCCATTTTTTCCTAATTTGGTTATCTCAAAATGGTTGCTTTCAATGTTCCTTGTTTGCTGTTAACAGCGTCCATTTATCCTGCTCTTTTATTTATGCTGCTTGTAAAGTTCTCAGTATGAAATGCAAACATTTGTTCTGTGAAGCATTGAGTACGTCTATCTTCTGTGATGGACTTATTATTGACATTTTGACCGATTATGTGCCCTAACCAGTTTCAAACACTCCATTCCATTACGATTTAAATAACGTGATCACATCAGTAAGCAGCAGACATCAGACTATCATTCACCTTCCATTCACCTTTCAGTCGCCAGTTTGCCCTATGGCTCGGCCTGCGCTGTTTCCAACGGTAGAAACAGAGTAATAAGTGAGGACAAATGTACGGTGAGAAACTTAGCACTCTTACGAGTACAGCGACACCGTCGTGTCAGAGAGTTTCCAGGCAGCAGAGCAGATGGACGGGTACTCCTGCACCTGACAGGCGGCACTTATTAACCCTGTTCGGCGAGGTGTGCATTTGCAGGCAGTTTTAGATCTCACGAATACCGGTATATCAGATATTTTGTCTGCAGCCTCACCAGACCAAACAGTCGAAAATAAATGTTCTTGATGGTCACTGGTTAGGATCAACAAGGTAACAGTTATATGAATTAAAGGTAGAAGTCATGCTGAGGCACGTGTGGTTGTGTTGCGCAGTCACGCGGATAATCACTGAAAGTCAGACAGAGTACACAACAGCTATCTTGCCTTTTGCGTTAATCCAAAAGTATTCTCAACTTGAACTAACCCACGTCTTCAGTGCAGAGGTATCAGGATACGGAGTGCCTTATCGTAGTTTGTGCTAGTTTGTGAACTTCAGCTAGCTAGGTGTTTCTTAACGCATTTGCTGGAATCCCACCAATAGAATTCCGTCCAATTTTTTTCAGTGAAGTTATGCTTCTGTAGTCAGCTTGGGAAACAGGGACTCCATCAAATCCTAAAACTCGTCAGTGCGCAGGATGGGCCTTGAGACAATAGATGTCGTCGCATCGTAGTACAATTCAACGCCCAGCTGTAACATTGGTTTGCAAGCAGCTTACTCGGATGTTAGATCAATACCGACTGGTGCAAGTTTGACGGCAGCGCAGCGCTGGTCAAGTATCAACCTGCAAAGACTGTCTTGTCCTCCTCCAAAGTCGGACCACTTTAGCCTGGCACTGTGTTGAAACGTGTCGGTCGTGACTTGTTATCGCTTAGCTAAGGTATTACACATGTTAATGAATTCTTGCGTGCACATCGACAACTGTCAGCCTTCTTTGAACTTACTTATAGATCAATCAAACATATAATTACTAAGTGAGTTTGATGTACCGTATCGTGTCAGAATCTACTGACCTGGGGATTTCACCGGGCTGACTGCGGCATGGCGTGTAAAATAGTTTCGAAACTTATAGTTGCATACTGCACCTAGTTTATCAAGAAACTTTGCATGTTGTATATCGTCTGATTGTTCATATGTTATGTTGCCGTGTGGTGCGAATCAAAACATAACATATCCGGTTTATTTACTCGTCGCCGGCCGGCCTCTCACCTCAGCTATTATCTTGTGTTGGTGTCATTTTCAGCGTCACACGAGACAATCTGTGCATTCTGTTTAATGGGAATTCGATCCTTATTATCAATGGCATTTCACACATTATGTCTGATTTCTCGCTTGATTATACATTGAGCGTTGTGCACCAAAAGATCTCCGTGTCGCTTTTCGCGTAAAAGTAATTTGAAACGATAAGGTTGATCGCACTACGATCTTCTGTTTCCAGTAAATGGGTCAGTCACGTTAGGAAGGTATAACGACCACTGAGCTGATTACTTCGGAACCGTCTTAATCGCGTAGCCAACCCAGAGTATTTCATCACGTATGAATACTCTGCTGTTCCCCCTGGCTACATTAGATGGTTACCAAGCCAACCGGCCAGAAGTGCCATCCAGTGCACTGCCTTGTGCCACACTGATGACCAATTCCGAACTAACAGTTATCATGTTTACGTCCAATTATGATCCGGCGTATTCAACCAGTCAACGCGTAAAGTTCCATATCACTCGGTGGTAAAATGACAACAAGAAATGTGCGAACGATTACGAATGTCATGTCCGAAATGAATTTCAGCCATCTCGACAAATTCAGAGGGTTGCTGACGGGTAGTCGGGGCTCTATTAACCTCATGCTAAACCTTGCGGCTGTGCCTAATGTGGGATAAATGGCGCAGTGATTAACACGGTTGTAGTATGGACACGCGACCGGAGACCAAATCCCGGTCTTGGCAGAGTTACGCACTATTGGTGAGTTTAAACAAAAGTGGAACTTAGACCTAATGCTTTTTTGCGTATCAGGCTGATTGAAAATTTCATTTGAATTCCAAAGCTATGATCTAGTTTGAGTGATGTTCAACTCGAAACCCGGAAGACATGACGAAAGTCATAAGATGAAAAAATGAGTCGGGTTAACTAGCGAATTGCACTTTAATGCTTCAAAGTTGACATCGCCAATCCCACTGTATGTTACAACACACCAAGGTGCTTACTAGTATTTATTCATATGCTTCAGGCTTGACAGATGTGGCATGTGACTGGTATTTCAAGGTCCTTTTATTGATGCCTAAATATTGTACTTTGGTGAACCCAAGTGCCAATTTAAATGACGTGTAAACATAACATGATTAAGCAGTAAGCAATTCCTTTAGCGTTGTGTGTACACTTATTCTAACTGTAGGATTTTCACGACTATTTCTCTAATTCCAGACCACGTGTGTGATAGTGTAGCATGTGTACAAGACCTACATCATGTGGTAATGGACAGCCAATTTAACACGATGTTTGACATTTCTCAGTGGCCTGCTGAAAGCGAGCTACTTGGTTTTCCAGTACAGAATGACAATTGTTGCATGCGAGTGATGTGCGACAAAGATGTTGTTCCTGCTTTCTCAAGCACTGAAATTTTGTTGTTTTATGGATGTATTGTATAACCAAAATTTTTAGCTCTGACCTCGAGGTAACTCAGTGCAATCAGAATTGAGCTTCAACGTAATAATTGCTCCTGCGGCACTGCTCCGTCCAATACTGCCTATGTCCAAGAAAAGTTTGACCGATGCGAAGTTCCTATAGAAAAAGCAAACAGAATCATACATGAAAAATTTGAGGTGCATAAAAGAGATCTATTCTCTGCCTGCTTGCTCACCAACTTCTAGACAGGTTACCGAACTGCATACATCTCCGTATGCAATCTTCACGTGTGACTTCGGCAATCTATCGTACCGATCTACATCCGACTAAATAATCCAGTAAACAGCCCATTGAGCAATAGTTTTGTCCCCAGGAGTTATTGGAAAATATCTTTTCCTCCAGAGTTTCTAAGAATGACCACGACATCAAGAACAGCCTTGTTGAGACCCCCGTATTAGTATCACATGCCCATTTTCGCTGTTCTATCGTTCCGTAAAACCATCGAAGAGTGCTTTTGCCGGAGAATCGTGTTCGCTTTCCCGGACTGTCTTGTTAAGAGGATATTGTACCGCACTTTTGTCCAGTGACATACTGAAACGCTTTTTACCAAGTCCAATCAGACAAAAATAATGTAATAAAACTTCAGATGGACATTCTTTCAGAAAATTTTAGTCCGGCTGTTGTTGACCAAACCGTGTGTCTATTCCAAACACTTGGACTGTAAAGAGTCCACCAGTAAACGGTACAACACGTGGAAACTTGGAGTACCTTTGAACCGCATAATAGAATTTTCGGGGGACACTACGATGTCGATTCTCTTCGCACACTCGGTGGTCGTCAACGTGTGACTGCATGAAAATAAAGCAAGATTTAAATGTAACGGCCAAAAGCACACAGCGGGTT
>QNGE01000662.1:0-62491 GCA_008508345.1 Paragonimus westermani
GTGGTACATGTGTACGCAAGGTTTCAATTCTTTGTCGGGGTTCTAGAGGAAATATCGTCACCTCATATTATAATTCTGATAGATTAGTAGCTGCAGTTGTCAGCAAGATTTCTCTCCATTCCGGCGGCAAACCTAGAGACCAGAATGGTGTTGTGAGGGAAAGGAATACTGTGGTGGTTCCACTAACTTCCAACGGTCGGTCATCAAGAACGTTGGCACGTCTTTTTCTCTGTTCTGATATGAATGTTTTGGGTCTTCTAATGGTTTGCGGTTAGACCAACTTCAACCACACTATCCTACGGATAAACCAGTCCGATTTCCAATGTTTCTCTCGAGAGGGCTATCAATGTGATAACACCCGCATGAGCCAGTTGGTCCAATTGACCACCTGGTGTAGTTAGGGTAGAGTCAAAAGCACTTGGGAAAAACTCACAGCTTTCAAAATAAAATATGTCGGACATTTAAACAGAGCGTACGTAATTGCTTTGCTTAGTGGGCAAGCTATGGGCAATGCTTGTTTTTACTAGAGATCTACTTGGTCGAAAGCCTCAGATATGTTAATGTTTACAAAGGAAGAATCGCGGTGATTTGTATAAGGTTGAATAAGGGTAAGAAAAATGAGTGTCATCTTAAACGTATCATTTTATTATGAGAGGCCAACTTTTGTCCATCGGAAGTAAATATAGGGACCGCATGATTAAATCCAATCACGTGAGTGTAACATGTGACTACCGAACAAATAGAAGTCGGACGGAATTTGACGTGTAAGTGGGATAGAGATCCCGGGTAAGAATGTCACCAGCAATTTTCAGCTGTCACGGAAGTCACACAGTAATGACTGGTAAACTTGAAAATCAAGGGGTTGTTGATAATTCAGCTAGAAATTGAACCACGTAGGCGGATTTGGAGTGGTCGAGTCCAGACTCAGACCACTACATGGAACGGATTGCCTTGGTGAGCAGCTGCTGGGATTGTGACGACTGAGTTACGACCATTTGGAGTTGTGACCCTTAGAGAAAGATTTTCAAGGACCTCCGAGCCTTAAAGCACCATACTCCAACAGTTGACATTACATTCCATAATTATCAAGCGAACTAACATAGGTTGTTGTCAGATTTTGAAGCCATTAATTAATCCATTCCTTGAATAAGACAGTGAGAAGGCGTTTATCATTTGAGGTTTCTATGCAGTAACGTGTCGTCTTCTGCTCATATATGGATATATAACCACAATGTAACATCCACACAAAGTCTCATATGATGCACGAATTAGTCAAATCGATACAGAGGTGGAAACCAAAAATATGGATACTAGGAAACAAAATCTCTCCTTGTACGCTTAATAACAACTTATCTTCACGTTGCAGCTGTCTTGGTGGTCAGCATTCCCACACTTTTGAGTCCATCTGGCTAATCCTTCAACCCATGAGTCATTCCCTACGAAACCTTTTCTGGATGTTTGATATTAATTGTATGTCCACATACAGGCACTGGTTGCACACATCACCTTGGTTTTATTTCATCGTTCGACATCAAACCACGTACCAAATGGATGATATCACCAAGGGTATCCAAATGAGTTGGGGATCATCGAAGGACTTTACAAAATGAAGGATTTATGCTTTCGTCACATTCCTTGCCATATCTATAATCTTGTATACTAAGCTCTTATTTGATTTTTGTTCACAGTTTCATAAGTGGTTTTATCTGGAAGGTGGTTCCTGCTTAACTTTTTCACCCTACCCTCTGGGATTTTTTTCAAAGTTTGCGAGTGATTTTGATTACATGTACATCATCTTAAGTATTGCACTTCCTACGCCCTGTGTGTAAATTACTCATATTGTTTATGTTGCTTGTATAGAAATTGGTATGATTGCACCTACCATTGTTACACGGGGACATATTTTTCGGGTATTGTGTGCGATAGTGTTTGTGACTCCCTTGATTATCCTTGGTAATTAAAATGAAACCAAACTGTGAAAATCTGGTCTCCAGCTGGATTCGAGCCAGCGACAGAAACAGCATGCCTGGTGTGGCCTCCTAGCTCACCCTCCAAAGCGTTACCCGCGTATGTGCAAACGGTTTCTGTTAAGAGTAAATTGTCATTGTTACGCCAAAGTACGTTATATAATTTGCATTTTTTCACTGTTTTATTCAAATTTTTAAAGCTATCTTACGAAACGAATGGTGTGACTCGTAATTTGAACCAGCGGTTGAAGGACCAGATAAAAAACACATGAATGGATATTGCGCAGTTTTTAGGCCAAACTTGAATTGGTTGCATTAGTACTTTTCTGCAGAACCGTATGCTCATTTCCGGATGTGTTGTCCAACTAGGCCAGATTACGAGACCACTAAAGGCCCGTGATAAAACTTACCAGAAGGAAACACCTGTATTCGTCGCAGTTCACTGTGGTAATCATCATCAGCACAGGTGTGCTTGGACTTAAGTTTTAACTGAGGAAGATTGACTATTTTAATACGTTCCGAAATAGTTGATCGATTTTGAATGTCTCAGCCGTATTTCATCCGAGATCAGGTACGACCAAGTTTAACGTTACTGCTCAAATTAGGTGGATGTGAGGAGAGCAAACAAAGCTGAGTACTTGTTTATTTAGTTTTTCGGAATGAAATAATGTACTATACTTTTTTAAATTGGGGGCTGTAATTTCCATTGACCAGTTGGCGATAGGTTTAAGCTTTCAGGATCCTGTCCTCTTTCTGCAACCGCTGTCACACCCACGAAGCTCAGAAAAGTGGGTTATTTAGTTAACGAACTTTCCAAAATTGTTGGTTTAAGTACTACGTCGTTCCATTTGAACATTCGAGATATAATATGGCAGATGGAACTGAAGGTGGTGTTGTATATCACTGCTCATTTTTTAGTCTTGGTAGTGTGTCACTGAAATTCAGGAGAATGTGAACTAGCCGTGTGAATAGAGTCAATCGGTCTACCGTGCATGAAACTCACAATTACACTGATGTCTTCCAGCNTCAAATGTGAGTGATGGTCAACTTGAAAATTTCATTTCAATTCGAATTGGCAGATTGGTCGAGTGATGGTACACGAGATCATGTGAATGTATCAGACTGACTATCAGAAACTTGAATTTGTGATTGATTACTTGTTAGAGGATTCATACACATGAATTTCACACGCATGCTTACACCACTGGAATCATGGTGAACTCGTAATTTAACCTGTTTAAAGTGTCATCAAACAAATTTCTTGTCAGTCATCCAAGAACTTGACTACCAATTCGATAGTGCTGAATAAATCAGCTCGAAAGTGGCAGTGATAAACCTAACGCATGGAGTTTTATTCCTGTACACTTCACCCCCGAGTGCATTAAACTCTCAGTGCCTAATACAGTCAATACACATTTGATTGTGCTTCATTTCCAAGAAGCAGCATTGGCTGCAACATTAATGACATTAGCGCAAGTAGCATGACCCACCACCTCTAGCTGTTTGTTTGAGCTGAGTCGTTCTAGCCAGTTGCCGGAAACCTATCTCACAGGACAATCCATACGATTGGGTGAGTATACAAATCTATATCTAAATTAACCTGTTTTTAAACTACCTGGGATCCTGATCTACACAATTACCAAACTAGCCGACTTTCAGCTTTCACTGCTGCAGATTGGCCAGGTAAATAGTGTGTATTTTCGTGTATTTCATCTGAATTTAAAACATCACACTTAGTCCCATTCAGCATGAAATGGCGTTGATAGAGGCAGGCCGGTTCCTTTGCAGTTGACTGCATCCTCCTAAAAGGTACTCTTTACATTTCCGCCTCTGCACCTCAACTGCTTTACTCTGTTTATCAACCTATCCTTTCGGCTTGCTGACTTCTCGTTTCCACCTGCACGAACGAAGTTCATCTTCTTATCCTTTTTCAGCAAATTGGATTATTTCGGTCTGATTTGATATGAAGATTGACGATTTTTGATAGGTGTTACTCACTTTACCATACTTTGTGAAACGTTATGCACCCCACTGTGTAACTTGCACAGCAACAAGTTCATGGGCAACAAAGTACCGAGCGATACAAATAAGTTAGTTTAAGCTTGGTTACTCCCTCTTCTAGGTTCGGTGAGGTCAAGATTTGGTGGCACACCATTCCTTTCTTGTCTTTCCTCGGGACCTACCGCTCGAGTCTTCTTTATTTTCACCATGACGTTTCGGCCTTCAGTGAAATAAATAGAGTTATTAATGCCCTCGTCGATTGTAGAAAAGTGCCAGTTACTACACATAACTGCAAAGGACAAAATTCGCTTTTACACCAACTGACCAATGGAAGCACTGGGATGCTTTATTGATGGAGTTTAGGCGANCGGACTGGTTTATCCATAGGATAGTGTGGTTGAAGTTGGTCTTACCGCAAACCATTAGAAGACCCAAAACATTCATATCAAAACAGAGAAAAGACGTGCCAACGTTCTTGATGACCGACTGTTGGAAGTTAGTGGAACCACCACAGTAGTCCTTTCCCTCACAACACCATTCTAGTCTCTAGGTTTGCCGCCGGAATGGAGAGGAATATTGCTGACAACTGCAGCTACCAATCTATCAGAATTACAATATGAGGTGCCGATATTTCCTCTAGAATCCCGACAAAGAATTGAAACCTTGCGTACACATGTACCACTGTGATTAATCTATCAACTGCGTTTCATCATCGTCCATAGAAAGACGTTTAAATCATCCGGTCAGGCAGCGAAGGTAAATATTGGGAAATGACTGAATTACCGAATGTCGATTTTGGAAGCCTCAGGATATACACCTTCGGTCTCGCACGCCTCTACATAAAAGACCCCACATCGAAAAACACAACACAAAGGAAAACGGTTCAATAATGAAATCTAGGTGATACCTCAACTCAGCCGTTTCATCGCCTTGCCCCGCAGACCGATTTCATCAGTCAGAACGAGTATTGCATCCAAAAAAGAAACAAACGTAGCATGACCTGAGGCTCTGTACAATACCCACGATGTTGGTTGTTTACGACATTCTCCAACGAC
This sequence comes from Paragonimus westermani, assembly GCA_008508345.1. Taxonomy (NCBI): domain Eukaryota; kingdom Metazoa; phylum Platyhelminthes; class Trematoda; order Plagiorchiida; family Troglotrematidae; genus Paragonimus; species Paragonimus westermani. The sequence continues at coordinate 5,024 of QNGE01000662.1, forward strand.
GAGTATATCACACAACTGGTTACGAAACCCAACCAGGTTTACTCCTCTACATCGGAACGATACAACTTAAGGCTGTTGTGTTGCCCATGAAATTCTGCCATTCACGCGACCGTCCTAGATTATCGGGGTAATCAAAATGTTGAGGTGGCACCAGCGATGAAAGTTTGTCTCATACACCTCAGTCACGCCATCTTAATCATTCTGACAGATGCATACGAAACAACATTCTGGCTGTATTACCAGTTCACAAATTAAAACAAGTTACTCTGAATGATACCAGAACACCGTATTCTTATGGCAAAATTGTTCGTTAAACCAGGCATACTTATATTCAAATACAGTGGGAACTTCGTTGCCGATGTGGTTATTTGTAACCTGCCCAGCATGGGAACCGCAGTCAAACTGAAATAGGTTCCCAAATAATCGTTCAATACACTTGTCTCTCTCTCTCTTTCTACAATCGATCTTTCTCCAAACTATCCTGATGTCCCCTTGTAATGATTGAGAACAAAGTCCTCGTACACCGATTGTCACAAAGATTATTCCAGCAAATGAGTCCCACATAATGTGATATTTCACACATTTGTCAAACGTCTCTTCAGGCGGCATGAGAATATTTCATTCATATATGACAGTTACCTGGGAACATTTGACAGAACCATACATAGATTTCAATAAACGATCAATCCTGATACGCTGACCCAGATATGCACCATTTAATGCATGAGTCACAATATCGGAACACGCGTCTCATCTACGCGTGTATATTATATTCCATATTGACGAACCGTTTAAATTCCAAATCTTGGTGACATACGCGTTGAAAACAAATCGCTACTGTTACTCCAAAGAAAATCACATGATACAAGTTTTGTCATGGTCCTATCCATGTCACCCATAGAATCAAATGTTTCGAACCCCCAAAACTTCACCTTTAGTGTCAAAAGCATCTGCGATGAAACATTTGTGATAGCGGAATTGGATTCACGTAATCATTTAGGCGAAGGCAAACGACCGTTGTTTAGTTCTGTATCGTAGGTGCCAGACATAATCCTCAAGAAATATCTATCTGGTTAAAAATAGCATGATCAGCGGTTAACATAGTCGACATACTCAGCGTGACTCAGATAGTATCATCACGATTGACCACCTCACTTCATCCATATTCCGTTATTTCCTAAGATAACTAACACTGAACATATATTGTCAGTCATTCTCACACACAACATCCTATAGATTCAAGTTGTCGTCTCGTTACACCCTTCCCAGCGTCAATCAACCATTCTATTTTGCAAATTATTTATTTTCTAGCCTTTTACTTTCTTATGGGTGTTTTGCCAAGTTGGATTGGCGACCAGATTGACCTGATGTGTTTATCAAAGATGACGGACATGGCCATATCACTAAATCGGACAAAAAGTACAGTATTATTGACAAGATTCGTTGCTTGCAATGGATAGGTAAAAGTCCCCTTCAAGTGAGTTTCGCCTTAATCTAAGTAAACATGGATGAGTATTACACCCAATGGATGCACGGCCCTCATATCGTCGTCGCTTCCTTTTGAAATGCTAGTGAAGTGATTTGCGTCTGTACGAGTGATTAGGGTAGTCATTTAACTGGTACACGATGGTTTACTGAATGTTATCATGAGTTTGGCGAGTGAATAGGTAGAGTCAGTTAAATCTAAAGGCAAACAGTTAGGCAAACAGTTGGACAGAAATGGCAAAGTAGCTCCCAGAGCCCAGTCCCAACAGACCATAGGTACATACGCCCAGTGATTTGTAAATAAGAAGCGGATGTAGGCTAACATTCGTCAATAGATAACGAAGCAACTTCTTGCAATAGAATTGGCGCAGATTTATATTAAACCGTGGCTACAAAAAGATTAGGCGACACACTTGTATATTACATCTGGAAATTCTACTCTTTCAACCTCAAAACAACCTTAACTGAACTCTGTCTAGTTTATAGCCGGCAATACCTTAAAAGAGACGAAAATGTTGGGGCAGAGCTCACTTTCTCACTCACACAATTTGTCTGTCGTAACAACTAGCATTTTCATCATCAATCAGCGGGTATTTCAGCAAGGTTTAAAATCAACTCAAGGAAGAACTGGATACTGGTGGTTAGTGATGCAATGGGTTACTGGCAAAAATTCACTAGATAATCATAGGAAATGTATAACAGTCAGTATATTGAGCAGACCAGTTATCCCTGAAAGTCATTACTCAAAAACAGATGGATAGTAATGGTTATAACCGATAGCCAGCAAGAGTTTGATATGAAAAAAGTTCCCTTCATTCATGTTGTGTATGACGTCGAACCATGCAGTGAACAACTCGTCGTACACATGAACATCCTGAGCATTAAAGAACCCTAGAAATACATAACTGTCGTGGGAATGCGGTTGGACTGCAAGTCCCGGAGGTGACACCAAATTGCATAACTAATTGTGGTGGATTGCCAGGTCGGGGGTGCGAGTTTTCGAACGCTCGGCCGAATACCTCAACGTGGGGGCTTCGGCTGGATATAGTGGGCGGAACAATAAGGTTTTTTCTCATAACCTCGATAACTGCTCATGTTCAAAGCCATTCCACAGCTGTGGCACCGGAAACACTTGCGATGCCATATCTGATCGAGACATTTTATCTGTTCCAGGGGGTAAACAATCTCCTTGCAGTGGGTGCACAGCTTGTTGACACTCATCGCCAACCGGACACACCACGCGGCAAAAAAATTGTCAACAAGCTGTGCACCCACTGCAAGGAGATCGTTTACCCCCTGGAACAGATAAAATGTCTCGATCAGATATGGCATCGCAAGTGTTTCCGGTGCCACAGCTGTGGAATGGCTTTGAACATGAGCAGTTATCGAGGTTATGAGAAAAAACCTTATTGTTCCGCCCACTATATCCAGCCGAAGCCCCCACGTTGAGGTATTCGGCCGAGCGTTCGAAAACTCGCACCCCCGACCTGGCAATCCACCACATAATGACCGACAATACGGGCGAAACTCTAAAAAGGGTTGGCCTCAAAGTCTGTCTTAATACATGGGCTGGGATCAAATATGAATGATATTTTGATTAACTAGTAATAACAAAGCACCAAAAACGTGAAAAACTGATTTCAGCAATTTCGGACGGCTGACGTCCTACGGTGAGGTTCACTCAAAGCTTAGGCGCATGATTTCACGGCATCAATGTTATGTCAACATAACGCATCAGGCACTCAATACAAACTGTAAAACAAGCTTCAAAAACAACTGTCTATAACGAGGGAATAATCAATCCGCACGCCTCTTGTGTTCAGTGCTTAAAACAGCCGAAACACCCATATGTTTTGATCTGATACTAACCAAATGATCATTCAACCTGACCCACATTACGGTTCCAAACTGGACTCTGATAATAGTCTATCTGATTTCTCAAAACCAAACGAAACCACGTGTTTACGTCGTTTCACAACTAGTAATTCCGACAGTTGGGATTGGATATGGGGTCCAGCGGCATTTCTGGGTTGAATTCCCATGCACGTCTGTCACAGTGGTCTACGGAACCCCGTGAGTGGTTAGCACGTGTCTAAACCAAAATCCCTATCCGGTCGTTATGCCCGTTCATATCTACAAAATTTTAAACAACCCAACATACAATGAAGTCGTAATTGTATCCACAGTTCACGGTTTGCCAATTCTACTGCATTGGCTTGTTCACTGCTTGCAGTTGGTCCCATGGATTCAAGTCCTACTGCTCATCATCATCACTGTCGTCATCAAAACAGCCACTAGACCAATCACAAGACAATGTGGCCAGAGCCGCCGCCTCCCCCAAGGATGAGGCGATATATCTTAGAAGAAGAAAACTTGCTGAGAATGTTAGAGAGTAATAACAATATTAGTAAGAGAATACTGGGAGAAGAACAAGAAATGATGTGAATGCAGGTGCGTTTTAACTTCCGCAAACCACCTTCTCGGATTCAGGTGAACATGATGACTCAAGCGGAGCAGGCAACATCGATCTACTTTGCTCAATGAAACAGCCAGGGTCTTCGTATTTTGTACTTTGTCGTCCCTTTAGCACCTCAACAATGAGAACATGTGAACTGGCACAACTAGCCTATACACCGGTCACCCAAATTCGTGACACTAGTGTTTGGCAGGGAAGGGTTGCCTTTCAAATTTAAACGGACTGAGTTTTCCCTTCACCTTCACCACATTTGGTTGCGACTTAGGTTGCTGTTGATAAACTTTTTATTTTGAATATGTGATCTTTTTGAATTAACACGGTCGATGTTTCCATAGGTAGATTTTCGCCCGATCAGCGATTAGCTGAATACAGAAGTTGGACTGTCTCCCTTGTTCATTTTTACTGCACAGACTTCATCGGTTCGGAAAATGTGGATCGTGAACAGACGGAGCAGGAATGTGTTAACCCGTTTCAAGATCACGAATTGTCATCAAATGGGATAACTTTCTTTACGCTCCTGAATTGGTTCATGTTGGTGTTGATCACATTTTCAATGTTTACCCAGAATCCACCTGCTCTTCATTTGTTCCGTGATATGACCACTACAGGGAGGATGCTTCATGCGCTCAGAAAAAGGTCGTTCAAGAGTCAGCTTCTCACGTAACATCCGGTGATTGTGTGGTACCAGTCCAACACTCACCACTAATAAAAACATTGCGCAATAATGCAAACTGCTCTGCAGCCTTTGAGCATGTGTGTTCAACAGCATGAATACTGAGATGTATAGCTGCTCAGATTGGTACGGTGCTCGACCATGCTGACCTCAGACTAAGGTGCATGGAGCGTGTTCGGAGTCAAGGTGAAATAACAGGTGGGGCCAAATTTGAGCTGTTACACGGCAATGATCCGACAAGTTTTCATGCCAACCGGATTAAAGGATGCGTTTGTTTGAGAAGTTTATCGTAGATAGTTTAATGCAGGTTTCTCTACTTCAACACTACTCGTTCGTTTCTTACAGTTTTGTAGGAATACCAACAGCGGTAAGTCGGTTAGGTTGTGATCCACGACCTACAGTTTCGAAACCACTTGTTCGACTATACTCAGTGAGGGCATGAAAACAAAAGTGGCAAACAAGACCTGCTTACTCTGTTTAGCATCAAGCGAAACGAAGCACAATAATGATCCAAACATCAGCCAGCATGACAAAAATGTGGACAGTGATGCTCGCAGATTGCAAGTTTACTAGCAGTTACATCATCAATCCTTCTAATTCCGAGGGTGATGATTATGGACCTGGAGAGTTTGAGTACCCGTATCAAAGCTATATTAGTATAATGGCTTCTAGCGTGACTTCCGAGACAGGTCGAGATCACAGAACTCATTGAACCTGCAAGGCNAACTCGAGTCTAGTGCTTGTTTTCGAAAGAGGCTGGCTGGAAAGTCTATCTGAATCCGAACGCTGCGATCAAATGTGAGTGATGGTCAACTTGAAAATAAACCAAATCCCCGACTACTCATCGGTATCCATTTAGTCGAGTCTTATTGTCCAGCCATTAGAAGAAATGTGTTTCCGACTCCCTAAGAAGTGAAAGAACTATCGAAAATGGTGAGGTGTGAACCGCTGACCACTGTCAGGGCTACTGATATCTGATTGTGCAAATTTCTGTGGGTAATTATGCCCGACCAGGTAAAAGTGTTTTATCAAGTGCCCTGTTGTAATGCGTTGGCTGAAAGTCCGAAAAATGTAAGTAAAATATGAATGAAATTTCAATGTGTTCCATAACACAAAATTATATTTTCGTGAAACAGTTTATCGATAAACTAACCATGTTGCTATACCCTCAACACCGGGGTAATTCTGGCAGATGTCTTCACGATCATGATGGAAGAAAAACACGACTGGTTTTTATATGCAAAAAATACATTGACCAATTTTGTTAATCATCTCTGAATCTAGCCAAATAAATTTAGCTATGGGCATTTGCAAGTTTACACGAATGCCTGAGCCTGACCTGTAAATTGGAACGGAACAATTCATTGGCGTTTCTCGATGCACTATTCACGCGCCTCCCACATGGCTCAATTAGACGTCTATGCGATACGCATGAGGATTAGGCAGCACTAATATTTTTCAAGGTTTCAGCTGACATGAATTAACAGGACGCTTTTTTAAACACTGTTTCACCGGGCTAGGCGAAGTTGCTCACCCAAATTTTTGACTGGGGCGCTAGAACTTTTGACAAAAACAGTACGGAAAAATGGTCATCTGTTGAATTTACCTCAGTAAAAGCTGGCCACACAAGGCGCATCAAGAAAGCGTTATTCACTCAACTGCCGTATAGAGGTACCGTGCTGTTCAAGCACACCTGCCGGAAATTGGATTCGAAAATCAAACGAACGTAATACGTTGTCCACTTGCAGTTACTAGTGTAAGGCGCAGTCAAAACTAGCAAGCGTGCAAAGGTTGGACTTTAATTGTTTAACAGAACGAGCTGCCGTGTTATTAGCGCCATTTTAGTTTCTATTTGTGTAAGTCGTGTGCATGGCTTACCGGGCCTTTAGTTCATGTTTGTGTTGTTTCCTTTCACAGGAATGTTGCTGGAACCTCTTCTTCGGAATGGTGCTGCTTTCCGGTGTCTACACTTTGACCGAAGTTTGTTCACGAGTATAAATGGTAACCAGAATCAAAACGGCCGGCTCGATTGTTACACTAGCCATCATAAAATCGATACAGATACAGCCAAGTCAATTATGGGCAGTTCCTATTGTTTTCATTAGCTTAAGTCTAGCAGCGGAGCCTGCCACATAGGAAGAACTGGAACCTAACCATCCGAACGACTGAGTGCATCCCTAAATGTTTAGTTGAACCTATTTGCCGGTAGCGAATGAGAACTTTGGTCATAGACCGACTGCCTGCACCATCGATTGCTGGTCTCTCAAACCACTGCAAGCACACCGCAAATCCCTTTAAATGCTCCAAAGTTTTATTAAACGATCAAACTTCATGGTTGATAAGACTGGTCGAAGCTATGCTAATCATACGTCCAAAACCGTCCTCATGTTTTCAAAAGCAACGCAGTACAGTGTTGCAGCTGCCTTGATTTCGATTGATCTTGATCACGTGACTCACCATTTTGGTTCATTTTGCTATTTTGATTTAATGTGGTTCATTCAGTTATTCGTGTTTAGCAAAAGGCACAATTTTGACTATTAGGTATGCAAGAAATCATCACTTCACAGATTTCGTCTTCTGATTTGTGTTCCCAAAAGGATTAAGAGAACTAATCGTTTCACGTTTGTCAAAGGACGCTTCCTCAAATGGATGGTTAAACAATTCGTCTTTCATTGCTCTCATCATTATCGTTATTGCTATATCTTTCGGGTTATTCATTTTTCCTTTTGTATTCACAAACGCAACGCTTAGATGAGACTTGTTGAATGAATTTGGTGAGTGCATTCATCCGCCAGTTAACAAGAGAATCATCAACCAGTTCACACTGGCTCACATAATTCAGCGAAATTTACATGGGATTGTGTGTTCTAGCTGAGTAGCCCAAACGCATCACCATCGAGTGTTATGTGCAATTCGAAGCAATGTGCCAGAATTGCTTTTTAACCACTGAGAGAATTGACTGTCAGTTGAAATGTGCGGGTGAACGGTTTGTTGATCTTGTGAGGACTGTCTCCTCGTGTGAATTTCAAGCGCACAATTTGTTACACAATGAACGGTTGGTGATAAAGTGATCATATCTGACCACTTGTTGACTGGTTAACTTCGGCCTGACTTACTCGCATACACATGTAGTCAATAGTATTCAGTCAGGATGAATAGCTATTCGAAGGGGATGACGAACCGCCCTAGGATACTCACCACATGTTAAACATACCAACACGTGCCGGTTGACGACCGCCTTATATGAAACGTGTACGTTGTAAATTTTCTCATCTTAGTCGCTTAATAGAGGTTCGCCGAGAGGATGGAAACGTTATGAAATCTGCAACTGTTTGTTTTAACTCGTTGTGGCTTAACCAAGGAGTTAGTGAACAAAGACCAACATGATATCTAAATTGACGAGAAGAATTCCTAGTCTGTTTCATGTGGAATTTTAGTTGAATGTGTTGGCCATCTTTTGTCTGCCTTTCTACAGTGTTTGGGATTGTGCTTGCAGTCAGCGTAACTTGGCAGAGACCTGCAGATTTGTGGATATGTAGAAAACTCATGGACTTGACATCACTTTGCAAATTCACATTAACGTCCAGCGACAGATTTGGTGAGCACACGGATCAACAGCGAACGTCATGCACATCTAACGTCAGGTCTGGGTGGCACTAACTATTCCTCTTCACTTTGTTTGTCTCAACTTGAATTTATTCCAGAGTCCCTCTACATGATCAGATGATTGTCTTCTATACTTGATGAGCACCTGGTGAATTTTTCAAGGCGCTGATTGCACCTCTCTGCATGTGTAGCAATCTCTCACATTATTATTATATAATAAATATATATATAATATATAATATATATATAATATATATATAATATAATATATATACAATATATATAATATATATATAATAAATAAACCTGTGTTCAGACTAACTGCAGTTTAAGAGCGGAAAGTCCACGTTGTGTTAATGCTTCCTAACGAGTCTTGACAAATGTCTTTTTATTGAGTATGGCAAAGAATTCTTGTTTAAAATATCCGTCATTACTAATGTCATTTTGAAACTTTCGTTATTCAGAATGCCATTTTACCATCCCTTGTAAGCTGTTGTTTGGGTATACGGGATATATACTGTTTACTGAACAATCTGTTTTGAATCCTGACGGTTGAGCTTCCTGAACTTGCTTTGTGAAGCAGTGGAAGCTACTTCTTCCTTGCCATTCACGTCACCCGGATGGTCGCTTCCTTACCTCAGAACATCTGGTCAGAAGCAGCATGGTCTGATCTACATTTATTCTGGTCTCGGCTGGCGAACTAAAGAGTTTTCGGCGTTTAATAATCAACCGGACCTATGCTTATAGTTTGCCTTCGGATAGTCTGCGTTGACCGGACATGCTAATTACACTTTTCGTCTTCTAATGCATTGAGTTGATCAGTGGTGTGTATGTAGTATTACGTACTAACCGACTACATTTCCCGCCAGCAACTAAGCCGTCGGGTCCCGTGACTGACTGTCCTATCCCCAGCATTGTACACGGCTGAGCAACAAATTACCAATGCAGCCATTGTAGCTTTGTTTGAGAATGTCAGTTTTTGTTCTTGATCTAGGAACAATGAACTGACGTTCCGCTGCATGCTGTTGAGTACATCCGTGGGGCTTTTCTGATTTATCTGTTGACGTGCTATCGACAGCTCCAGACCGTGAATCGATGATGTGCGTAATTAGGCAGTCTTAAATTTCCTGCAGTCACTGTGGTGTCCGGAATGGTCTGAGATCAGTTTATCAAGAAGGCCAGTCTATGCGTGCATCCTCTTGATAACGGTTGAACGCAGTTAGACTAAACGATTATTCTAGCCAATCACCTATGTGCGTATTAATTCTTCATCAGAGCAGAAAGAAGACGTATATTGCGATATGTTACCATTCCATTTACTCTCATCAGTCGCAAACGTAAAACATGCCAGTTATATACAACAAATATTAATTCTCCCAGTAGATACACGTGGCCGGAACTAATGGTGAGGCGCTTGCCAGTATATCTGACGCGTGTTCCACCTCACTGGATATCATGCCATCAGTAGGCTGGATCAAAATAAATCATAATTTCGTAGAACTCATATCATCAAAGTGCTCATCCTAGACTTCCCATAGGAGTTCATTACCAGTCAGTTTCCTGAGGTGAAATCAAAGATCAGTCAGTACAATGGACTACTGGGAGTTGTACTGACTCGAACAAACTACTCAACCTATCAAACTTATCAAAGTAACACAACCATTAGCAGAGGACAACCGCATATTTGTTTGTTCAGCTTATGAGGACGAATGTGCAGTGGCATGTTTGTGTTGTTGAACCAATCACTGTACTTGACCGCAATGTGAGTGAACTGTGAACGTGAATGCCCTTGACAACCTGCCATTTCCAGCTGCTTACTCGTTGTAATTCTGGGCTGTTTGTTCGTCTATACATTGTACTAAAATCAGTTAATGCTGCGATATCGTATGGGTACATTTACTGCGAGAGATCAGGAGCAAAGCAGCGGACTTTGCAGTCACACACAATGGCTTCATGTGAGTTCAGAACTACAACCCACCTAATAATCGATTTTCACCGAATAAAACTTCGTGGAAAGGAAGCTTGACGCGTTCAGACCGTTCTCTGCCAAAACGCGCCGAATGTGTCTATCTGCCTCTGTTGCACAAGGATGAGAAGTGCTCACGACTACACTGGGGAATAACGTTTACCTAGAGTGTTTTTCAAAACGTCATATCGAACTGGTAACCAAAGGTTTTAGGATGGAACGGGTAAGAATTATTGTAGACTACAGCCGACGCAAAATCACAGAGGCGGTCGACGTTTTGGCCAATTCGGTTATTATGTGGATTCTAACAATGGCTGTTGGTGAACCAAAGTCCCGATTAGTTATTGAACAGATTATGTTGAACTGTCTTGTCACATGTACACTTTAATCGGTTTTATCACCAGTACGACACGACGTACTACAAACGAATTACGCGGGTTGTCTAGTTGAGGGCCAAATGCACTGTCAGTGTGAGAAACTACCCATGCCGAGAAATTCATGTGACTTATTATGACAGGCTATTGTTTGCTGGTGCGCTAATTACCAATTGAAACCCGCACCACGAGTGAAGTTGTGAGCCAGGAAATAAACTCGTTTAATTTTAACAGGATACCATCAAGCCGTAATGTAAGAGGATGACTAGACTTCGTTCCTAGGTGTAATTTTGCTTATATCGGGCTAGGGCGTAGCTTCTGGATGCGCGTCACATGGTCGTTTTTGAAGTATTTTGTCACAAAACACTGGGTTTCCTCAGTCCATTTGATCGACTCAGACAAAAAATGTTACCAGATATTACCATTTCGATTTACTACTGAGAAGTCAGGGATTTGATCAATTTCAGTTTGAAAATCACTCAAGTTTGATCGCAGCCTTCCCTCTCAAATGGACTTCCTAGCGAACTCCTTGCGAAGAAGAGCATTAAACTAGAGACCGTCGGTAGCGCATATCTTCGCCGTGGCAACAGGCTGGCTGGAAATTCTGGATACGAAGGCTTTAATCAAATGTGAGTGATGTTCAACTTAAATTTTCGATTTGTTCTCACCAGATTCGAACGCAAAACCGGCAGATCGCATGTAGCATCAACGATTGGCTGAACCAGTCACATAGTTTCATTCCTTCACATCAACAGTCCCATCGATTCCCTGGAATGGAGGTTGATTGCATCAGTACCTTCTGTGCACATAAAACTGGCTTGTGTTATCTGACTAGCATCTTTTCACCAGTCTTTAACAGGCTCGGGTTATGAGTGCTTGACATTAACCTAAACGATTTGACAGAGTTAAATAGTTAACCAGTGACCAAGATGTGTTTGGCCAGCAATGAAACCTAGTTCTTCGGGATTGTTACAGTCAGCAGGTTGTGTTGACATTTAAACCGTTAATCATTTAGGCTACTACTCCGCCATACACGCATACAAGCACTGATTCGTTCTGCTTATATAGGTCATTGCAGATCCAGCTGAACTGGTATGTTGTGTGAAAGACAGGCTGATCGATTGAGTGTGTATCATCGCTATGAAGCGCCAAACTCTCAATGCTTAACAAAACACGCAATTAGGCAGCTGCTTGAGTAGGTTGCATAGCCAACGTCAATTTATGATCAATGGTGCTGGCCAGGTGGTCTCATATGATTTGGATTTGTAGAAATCTATTCCTTTTCTCTTCACACTGAGGCTTGCCACTTTTGATTCCTTCTGGCTACAGATGTTCACGAACTTATCTAAATAACCATCATCCACCGTGGTTTTTCTAACCACTCTCTCTTCATCCATATAACAGTGACTGTGAACTAATGTTCTCTCTTTTGGAGTGCAAAAGATCAAAACCGTCTGGGTAGTACGTCCAATTGTTGGTGCTATATACGGTATATATAATTCAGAAAGCAACCTGCCTTCGGTACACTTGCAAATTTGTTTCCCGGCTTGAATAAAAAAGCGTCTGTGGAAAAGCGGTAGTTTTCGATGCGATAGGCAACATTCCTTATTACATAGACTGTGTGCGGGTAGCACAGTAGTAGCAACATGGCAGGTTCAAACGGTGCCATGGAAGCAGGCGATCCAGAGTAAGTGTCGTTAGAGAAAACGCTGTAATCAGTAGCGGGTACAGTGGCTTCCATTTTTACACAGTCAAGTAACTGAGCAAAGTCGACGGGTACGTTTCGACAACAGTACACTAACATTTGCATTCAGTTCAGATGTGACATTTAAATTTCTGCTTTAGCATGATGTTAACCAGAGTACTGCTGTATTCTTGCTGTCTATTAAAGCACAGATTGTCCGAATTCGACTCTGCTCCAGATGCTTGACAAAGCCGAACGCGTTTGGTCACTGCGCAAAAATGCACTGAGGCAGAGCATGAATTCCGTGGACATCTTATAGTGTGAGTGCACATACAGTATTGAGAATTTACATCCGCTAAAGACCAACACCCGCAAGGTGGGGTGTATGAGCTACTGCTCAAATTATTGCAATCCGAGGAAGCGGCTCTACGCAATGATGATTTCAGCGGAGCACAAATCTGTCCTGGATGTCGAGTATGAGCGCAAACACGCCTGTGTAACTGAAAAATTTGGGTTAGTACCAGACCTATGAATCGAATGAATAAGAACACCGTCACTGTTTCGATCTTCGTTACGTGTGTTCGCAACTGGTGCCTGGTCTAGTATAGTTTAGCAACACTTTTGGAATTCGACAAAATTTCTTCTCAGAAATGGACTGAAATCCCAGGGAAATAAGCGTGATAAAAAAGTCCAATATCTCGAGTCTAACAACTTTCACAAAAAACTGGATGTAAACTGTCTGCTAACAGGTTCTATTCAACTTGTGAAGTGAATGAATAACATTTGAAGGTTTGTGGTTTTGGTTGGCATTTCTCATATAGGCAATCACTGTCTGCTCAAACCCACTAAGCCGTCTTAGTCAAGTGAACTAGACGTAAGTGGACAGAATTATCTGAAAGCTGCTTGTTAATATAACAGCCCATCCGTCCACTTTTCTAGAGGGAACTAATGAACACTCAATTACGAGGTAAATTTTGTTTCGAAAGTTGTGCAAAGTGTCGTTTTTATTCTGTTTACGCAGTGAGAATGACCGTCAACTGAGTTCAGTCGAATAACAAAACAGTACACAGTTGTCGGAAAAACAGCTTTATTCTTCGTTGTTTCTCAGCATCCAACTCTATTTTTATTAATTCACATTGCTATTGTAGTGAATATCGAAACTCCAAGGTTAAATTAGGTGACAGCGAGCTACTTTTCTTTCATAACCCTGAGAAGCAGACACTCTGTCGAATTCCTTCCCACTCTTCTGTAATCAGTAACCTCCTTGTAGGAATTACTAAACGGATGAACGTCTTGTTTTTTTATACGACGGCTAGACATGAAGAAGAATTTAGGTACGCAGTATGTCCGTCTTTTTCATTTCCGAACTGATATTTGGAAGGTCATGTTTTTTGGTTCTGACCACTTACTTCCTTGGCGGTTTTCGTTTTGGTGTGTGAAAAGGTTCTCAGGAAGCAGAAAATATCTATCGAGTTAACTGTCACAATTCTCAGCGGCAACGTCCACAGCACAAACACGTATAATCCGCCGATGGCTGTTACATGAATTCCGAGTTTTATCGTATATCTACAGAGTATTTCATACAAAAACTCCCAAAATGCGCAATCACGCGAGTAGAACATAAATCGCTCAACAATGTTGCACGACCTGTGCGTTGTGTTCTGGTCAATTTTGAGGTGATTTTAACTAAAATCAACCATTCTGACAATAGAAACATTTTGACTTGTCCCAGTGGACTGGATGTTGAATTCCATCTGTGGACATATCACAGTATTTCATACGGTGCAACCAAACGGGACTTGAACAAAACCAATAGTAGCACGTAAGATGTCTTGTGCATTGACTTTTCGTTCGCATCTTATCAGTTACTTTTGCGAAATTAACATATACTTTATATAGTTGGGAGGCAAGCAGCTAGGCCAAATCAATCTATTCATATTTGAAACAGTCAGTAAGGTGACCAAAGCGGAAGCGGCAAGATGCAATTGATTGATAATTTGGTGCAATAAAATAGAATTGTTGTCAATCAGAGGTTACTAGGAGTCCGAAAAGAAAGAGATTGATTTCGTCTGGCTGCTTGTCCCCCCCAAATATATAAAGTGTATGTTAATTTCGCAAAAGTAACCGATGAGATGCGAACGAAATGTCACTGCGCAAGACATCTTACATGTTACTATTCGCCTTTCTCAAATTTATCGATTTGTGTTCCACGCCTTCTGTCAGCGGGTTTTTCGTCTGTCATTCCTCTTCCGTTGGGCGGCAGCTTGTCCGGTCCCTCGTGTTGTCTGCAGCCTAATCACTATAGCTTCTGACCGAATTCGACGACCGCGTTGAGATAATACTCCGAGTTTTGGAACAATCGTGCCCCCGATCTGGTCATCCATCCCATTTTGCTTGCCCTGTTCCGTCCGTTGGTCCCATCCAGTCGAGCGATGACCCATCCTGTCGCCCTCTTTGGCCACGATCCGCTCACTGTGAGCTTTTGGATGTTCTATTCCGCCGCGTCAACGTATTCCGCGAAGAGTTGGAGTACTCATACCTTCGGCTTGATAATCCACCGCACATGTACACCTGAAGGTTCGGTTGCTCGTGTGGTTGATGAATTACCATCCGATATTAGCATACTGATCGTAAATTTGTTCTCGCCTGAATACCTGTTTTTACAGTGGTCATTGGGCATTCGGAAGTTGAACAATGAACCCATTGTTCCCGGACCTGGCTTACAGAGCCGCCTGAGTCTCAGGAACTCAAAGGAGACGTGTAACTTTCGCCACATAAAGTCCTCTGGCCCTCAAATTCAGTCCTCAGATACATGAGACTCTCCCTGCCTCTGACTGATAACTTGCAATTAAAACACAGACGTAGTGAGGGTTAGTTTTCGTACACCCTCAATCAACACGTTCGAAGGCGATGCTCTTCTCGTAAGCCCATAATAATTTATGATTTCCACCTTCTCATGAGTGACCCCTAAAATCAATCATCACTTTACTCTTTAGACTAGTCAAACGGCCATTTTGCAGCTGTTTTCACGACGAAAGACCTGAACACCTCTTACCATCTTCACACGACAACATTCTAGTAAGCCTTTCTCTATGAATGACCGAGTCGTCGCTAATAAGTGTCATCTAGTGAGCAGATCGGTCATCAAACCACAACTTGGATACAGTAAGAAGTACTTACTGACTTACGTCATATACGATGTTGGTTGCAACACCCAGCTAAAAATACTGTGTCAATCAATCTGATATAAATGGTCTCAGATGGTATCTCGGTTCGTTCATTCTTATATGCGAGTCTGTGGACTGCTGTCACCGCGAGATAAAAAAGACAGTTTGAAAAAGAGAAGAAAAAATTGTGCCACGCTAACCGTCTGCGTTGTTTTTACGCGCAACGTTTTAGAATAAATCACATCGTCGCCATGTTGATCACTCTAATGTTGTCACATATCAGTAAACCAGTGGATGCTCGGAGAACCAGTGCACTGTCTACGTTGTTCGAAATCGGCGCAAGCCGGAAATCCATGAGCACAATAAACTTGCACAGGCGTTGCGTGAAAAAACTAAACCTTCAGCATTTTTTTCGAGACTACCTCATGACAACACTTCATCCTACATCATCACAGAGTACTATTCGTTAGTCCCCCCAGAATGTCACCCTACAATACCTCTGTGATCATTTGGCAATCGTTACTTTCTAGTGACTTCTCTAAACTACACGGCAAAGACCTCCAATGCAAGCCAATTCTGTGTACAGTGCGACAAATTCACATGAAGCTTACTTCTGGATACTCGAAAAAGTCGCTTGTACAAAAACATTTCATAAACCGTTCAAACAGTTGCTCCAAGCTAGCATTCCTAATAGCGCAAAATGAGAGTTTTAGTCACGTTTATCTCTCGAACCGGGGATCAGTACTCTTCAGCATTCTATGCAAGACAAAGAGGCGTTTATTGAGACCAGCCATCCCCAAGCACTTTCTATGGAATTTAGATGTGCCATAACTTTGGAAAGCCAGGGCCGCCGTTGTTTTCGAACCGGCGACAGAAATATCGTGCCTAAACGCAGCAAGCGCTCTACCAGGGCTTCTTTCCAAGCAGGTTAGGCGTAATGACTAACCTTGTGAATAACTTCCAGATTGCTAAAGAAAATAGCCACTTTCTTTGAATTTGTCAGGTTTCCGTTCGTCTCATAATCCTTATAGGTAGGCACGGGTAAATTTTGACATTCAGATAGGTTACTTACTGCATCACCCCTTATATGGGAGACAGAAATTAAAAGCCAAGTCCAGCTCAGACTTTTATTCCCCCTCGCTGGTTTTGCAGTTCCTCAGCTGGTTTTTTATTTGCAATGGGGGTCTTTCGGGTGATATTTTAGGCGGTGAAGGTCTCTACGATCACGACTTTATAAGCCGGAAGGCTAGCTATCTCGGTGCATGCCAAACTGAACGTCGACCAATTGAACGCCGCTCAGACAACTGGATTCTCCTTTACTGTGACAGTATGATTGCACAAGAGTCACTTGTTGAAGGGTTTATTCTGTTTCCTCGATATTTTGATCAGATTTGTGCATCGTTTTGATCCGGCGGGCTATGCTGATTGGGAATTTTGTCATTCTAGGTTCAAGCATGTCAGATACGACGCCAATGGGAAGCTGCCTGACAAAAGCAATCTAGCTCTTAGATTTTTGTTTCTCGATGATGGCAGAGTAGAAGTGCTCAGGTGGTGGAGCACGAATCTATGAGTATGCAACGCAATTATGTTTACAGTTGCAACAATGTTTTCCATGCACAGAAAGAGGGCATTAGTAAATATATTCTCAAATAAAGAGCACTCCGATCGTCTAACAGCTAACCTTGATAGCCTTATATAGACTACACTACATATGCCGCGAGTAAAAGGAGTCGAACTAAGTCGTCACCGTCTTAATCACCGCGCCTTCTCGTCGGGTTGACTCCTCACTGACAATTAAGTCATACTTTCATGTCCTCGCCGTCAGATAAGGTCCACTAAAAAATCCCCTCATCCTGTTTCCTCGCAGGTCAGGCTGTCCATTCAGAGTCCAAGAGTAGGTTCCACCCAGGAAACGTCATTTCTTTCCGTTCCACAAGCAAAACCATTGGGCGGAGAACTCAGTGTTGTATCCAGCAAGTCAGTCTGAGACTTATATGTGAATACTAAACGGTTTTCATCAAGACAAAGTGTGTGCATACGCGGCTGTATCGCTGCAGCACCGCACGACCAGAAAGCCGAACCTCACCGATCGCCATGGAACTAGGACACTGTGGTATCGAAGTATCACCATTGACGGAGGCTAGACTTGCAGACGATGGTAAGCTCCGAGAGGCAGGTATTACATACACCTTTTGCTGAAAATGTTACATGTTAGACGGTCCCCCGGAGAACCGTGTATCGTACGCAGTAGCCAACTGAACTAGTTCTTTGTGGATAGGCAAACCAGACGGCATCAACTCTCGAATCTTGTCTAGACTTCTGTGAGTCGGTCGAGGTAAGGGTGAAACCTTTGTTGGTGTTAACTTGTCAATTATGGGTCATATTAATGATAAGTGGACCAGTTCTACGGTGCGATGTCTGCTACAGTCCGGTAGGAATTGATGAGTGACCGGCCGCTTATTCTGGGTAATTCGATCGCTCAAACTGGGGCGACTTAGGAGTGATCGGATTCTACAGAAATGGTTCAGTCAACGAAAACGGTGATCATCTGTTCCACCTACGTCCCACCCACGAGCTGGTTGTCGCAAGCACCCGATTCCAGCTGGAGGCGAGCAGCATCAGTACGTAGACTTACCTACGAAGCGGTCCTCACCATTAGGCTGATTACGTGATTGTGCGGTAGAACGACATTCGCGGAGTGCTTTTCACACAAATGATGTGTGGAGCTGAGTGTGGGACAGATCAGGGGCGGGTCAGCATCAAATTGTACATCCATGTGTGCAAGCTTGTTTAGGGTAGACCATCCTATCAGTAAAAGAAGTTGGAGGTAAACCTACTGCAATTAATATTCGTCCAAGAAACGTTTGCGTATTCAGTACTCTCGAGAACACTTAGCAACACATCAATGAGTAGGTCACGGTGGCAGCCATCGAGACCTTCGGCATCCAGCATCAGAAACGACTGGACAGGTTTGACAACAACAATACAGTTATACCCAACTTGGTATGCGAAAAGAATGCTGCGTTTGTTATCCCCCACTATAGATCACGAAAATGAAGACACAAGGGTCACGTTCCGGAAAGTTTGCTGTCAACTCACCAGACGGCCGCCCGGAATCAAGGACGACTGACGAAAAAACATTGTGAGCTAATTTAAATCTACGTTGGCCGCCGACAACACAATATATTGTATAATGCGCTGAAGGTGGTTGTTAATCACCCGATCGGTCTATCAAAGCACCAGTTGACGCAGATACTTGCTTCCTGTACACCCAGTCAGAGTACATCAGGAAAGTCTGGCGCAAGCACTCTGGTATTTTACTAAATCGTCCTGTTACCACTGAATGTGAGATCTTGAATAACCCGCAAATAAAGGGTGCCAATGTTTGAATTGCCGTTGTCGTAGATTTGACAGGGGTACGGACAGCTCTCGTACAACTGCGAAACTCAAGAGTTTCAACTGAAGATGGATTACCGGGAAAATTTTTCACGAATCGTCAACCGTTTTTGGAGTCTGGTTCGCTCCAGTTAAGTGACTCCTCCCGGGAGCAGGAAGTAATACCTCAAGAGTTCAAGGATGCCCTGATTGTACCTTTGTTCATATGTACTGTTTTGTGGAACATGTATCTTTGTTCGTATTTAGTCTGTTGCACACTCTGGGAAACGAGAGGTCAGTCTCCAATGCTAGGAAGACGAGAGGACCAAGAGCAATTAGTAGACCCGTGTGTATACACTATGTGGGACGTGTCGCCAACGCGAACTATGATGCACTGCTGCTCAGCGGGCGCGGATGTACGTCATTCTTGCAAATGAGCGCCTGTTTTTGTTGTTCTATGTTTTCTTATAACCTGTTGGGGATTTTATGTGATAAAAGTCTCCCATACCAGACGTCTTTTGCGGTCACGATAACTGTTGCTATGACAAGCGCGAATATTATGATACTCTTTAAAAGATAGAGACTTCTGGTCGTTCTTGGAGGACTTAGAGGACTTGATCGAGGTGGTCGATATGAAGACGAACCATGAGAACTTAGCTGTTTTGGTGAGGGCTCTACTGGGCACTGTGCGAGGGGACCCTGCGAAGATGAAATGGGCCGCTGCGAAGTAAGCGCGAGTGGCTGTGCTTCACACTCCGACCGTCGCGAAGTCAGACGTGTTCACTGCCACCTCGCAAAGTTAACTGGATAGGTCTTTCGATGGTGGTTTATGGGCAAGTCCACACTACTCATGCCACCTGCTGGATAGATCTTGATGAGCTCGTAAAAGTAACTTACCTGCTGGGAGGTATGTTTGTAGCCTTAGTGGATGCGGAAGACAGTGCGGCCATGCAGAGACTAAAATAAATGCTACAGACTGGCAGTGAAAGTAGATACACTGAGGGCAACATTATGCAGAAACGGTAGACAAGAAAGCTGATTCAACTGTAGTGGAAAATAACATGAGAAGGACTACTCCATCCGGCTATTGAAGATGTCAATAGTGAATGTTCTTTATTGTTGGGTGGATCGGCTAGTGATGGGAGTTATTGAGAGAGGAACCGTACAAGCAGTTGGAGGAGAACATAAAACGGAGAGAGAACAATACCTGGTCGATGCAGAAGGTGGTTTAGTTGGAGGTCACAACATTTTAATCAGTGGCGTAGAAGAATGCTGGGTGTGCATTAACAGCCATGTCGTGAAACACCGTTTCATTATTTTCGAAAACTAAGCAAACCATCTTCGGATCCTATTTCTCCATTGAAACGGATGCCGTGACTGACCTGAGGCGCAAGAGTCTGTCAATGAGGTAAGATTTTCTGACAGTCACAGGACAACAGAAGAGAATCGACCAAGTGCGCACGGCTGAAGTCCTCAATAGCACAGCCTCTTTCTTTCAGGCTATGGTCGAGAAAGACACGGAGTTACTCACGAACGAAAGTGATCCGTACGGATTCTGCAACTGGATTGCACACAAAATGCTAACAACCGGAATATTTCGACTTCAGAGGCCACTTGAGATACAGGTTTATCCTGAACAGGAAGTGAAAAACCGAGCACAGACCATGCTGGATGAAGGTATTATCAAACAAGCCAACAGTACGTACAGCCAGCTTGTTCTTCCGGTGAAGGCGACTAACGGGAAATACCAATTTTATGTGGATTTTAGATGAATGAATAAAGCAAAGTAGAACATAGTTGAAAATACCGTCCCTTCATAAGTTGCAACAAGCAAAGTTGTTCGTGATGTTGAACTTACATTCAGAATACTGGCGGGTAGCAGTCAAACCCACTGATCATAAGAAAACGGCATTCACGGTGGGTGGAAAACAGTATCAATTCAAGCATATATCGTTGGTTTATCCGGGGCATCGTTCACATTTCGATACTAAACGGATCCATTGGCGAAACGACTGGATGATGTGGCGATATACTGAGATGACATTGTGATACACAGTCACCCAGAATCGAATAGTACTGCCCACCTAGATGCCGTTTCAAAATGAAGTAAGAACCCGAGACCCCAGACTCATACTCACAACTCACAACTCGGTCGGGCATCGGTAGTGCTACTGGGACACCAGTTGAGTCACGATGGAACTATGGCCCTATCAGAAAAAGTATTGACAATTTTAGAGGCCATGGCTTCGAATTCTGGACTGAGCATAATAAGAGTCGTGAAAAGTTTATTTAATTACTTCACCACTACATAAACTCTTTCCAAATAACAAGCTAGCTGAACAAAGTAATGACGCCCAGACAGTCTTCATGCAGTTGTAACAAAAAATGGACAAACAACAACTGACGCTGAAAATCCCCAACATAAGCGGAACGTCCGTCTTAGCAGAAGATGCCAGTAATGCGCTGAAGGGGTAGTGCTCGAGCCAAAAATAGACGAAGTCAAATGCTTCGGCAAAGTGCTAACCCAAGCAGATCAAACGTATTCAACCAATCAGCAGAAACGCATAGCAATTTTTTGGGCGCTGGACAAACAAAGGGCGTACTTGCTGAGTCAAAAGTTCTACGTGGGGAGAGATCCCAAGCCTCTTACATGAATCAGGACTGCGAGGAACTCGAGAGGCAATTTCTTCCGATGAAAGTGACCTTCTGGCAATTGCATTGCCAATTTTATCTCTCGATCACAGGTGGACGACGGATTTCCCAAGGTGACCTTCGGAGTGAGGAGCTTAGTAATGGAGCAGGACACTTGTGCGTCCACAGCGTCAAAACAGCGTCCTTCAAAAAGTAGTTGACGGTCTGGCTCAAGGCACGATGAGGAGCTAAAAATCATCAGTGCCCTGTAGACAAGAGTTGGTTTAAACCGTACGGGTGCAGTGATTGCCAGCGCTGCACTGGCCACTCTAATATGATGATCAATACGAGGCAACTGAGGAGGAAACTGTTAGGAGACAGCCATGAAGTGACAAACACTAGGTACACCGGAGCTTACGATCTGCAGCGACAAACACTATGCTGGCCAAAGATGGAAGAAGATGCAACAAAATGTGTACTGGACTGACAACGATGTTAGTTACTGAAAGGTGAGAGTGGGGGAGCCCAGAATCCTTTACAGCTAATATCTGACTCTGAGACATTTGAACTACGGCAAACAGTACGTTCTGGTCACGACAGAAAATTCTACCAGTCAGACCGAATCAACTGACATTTCGGACCAAAAGGATTCACGAGGAAGGACATTGTGCTGAACCACATCGTGGCAAACCATGGTTACCAAGGAGAATCTTGACGGGTCAGGCACCGTACTTGAATGTCGAGGAGTTGTGAACACGCATATAACATCTGGAAATGAGGCGCTTATAAACGACACTATACGGTTCGCAGACAAATGAGCCCACGTAGCAGCGAAACAGCCAGATAATGGTTATCAGCCAAAGGAGGTGAGTGGGAGTCTACATAGCCACTAGTGTTGTTGGCACACTGTGCGTCTGATCAGGTGAGCACGAAGAAATCTCCAATTCAGTTGGTATACGGCAGAACCCCTTAATTTCCAGTGGTTCAATACGTTGGAATAAGGCCGCAGTGTTGATCCCATCAGTGAATTGGTTTCCAGAAGAGAAAATGTCGAACGGATTTGAAAGCGTTGCAAGTCTACAAAAGGGTGCATTCGACAAATCAGTGACTCATCTAAGCTAGATTGTTCATCAGAAACAGATATCAGCTGTCTAGGCTCGAGAATTTTTAGCCTAATTGAAAAGGTTAATATCTGGTCACTTCCAGCCATGGCTCAGTACAGATGATCAAAACGGACAGCGAGACAAAACGAGTGCATGACAGTGAGTTAAAAAAATGGCACGAGTTACCAGCCAAGTGAGCAAGTAGATCAATGAACCGGGACAAAACGCTGAGTTGAGCAGACAGAATTTCTCAGCGTGACCCCCGAAACGTACCATTTTTAGATGCGTGGGTAGCAAACAGTGCAACAGCAGTTGTCGGGGCATCAGTCTACTCAGTTAACCTGGAAAGTGCTGAAAAGAAATACAATGAACCACTTCATCGCGGAAGTTTTGGAGATGAGTGTGCATTCAGGTTGAACCGCAGAACGACTGAAGTGGTATTCGCTGCTCGACAGATCCAGAAGTACCGCAAACTTCACTATTCGCTGTATGCTCCTGTTGTATCACCATTTGGGTTCAATCAGGAGTAAGATTTGGGGACAATGTCAACGGTAGAGAGAACATGTGACTCAGTAGAAGTACATACTGTAATGTCATGTTTACAAGTGGTGTTTACAAGTGCGTAAACTAATGAGCCGTTCGCCTTTGAAGCCGCGACCAATCAGGACGCACCTCGAGCCTTGACAACAGTATGTGGCACACAAGCGCCCTAGATGCGTATACAACAGGGTCCTTTTTGAATTTCTCCCAGCTGGCTGTCTCCGTGCGCATAAGGCATTCTGGACGGTGCTTAGTATGTTTGGATATTGATATAATTTCGTCAAATTAACTAGAATGTTGCATGTGTTTATGAAGGTGAAGGTGTACTCGTATGGATCGACCTCTGATAATTCTGACACTGTCACTGGCATGAGCAGGGTTGTTTCTTAGCCCCAACACTTTGAGTCCATGTTTGGCTGCAATGATGTCAGTTACTTTTTAGAACTCGGGGACTTCGTTGAAGGTGAATACTGTATTAGTGGACGCTTAATGAATGTTCGATGTTTCAGAAGCCCAAGTCATTTTTCAACTGCAATTATGCGCCTGCTTCTCGTTGTAAATGATACTGTACTATTTACAAACGGCAACGGTGAACCGGGACTGACCACTGCTTTTGTAGCCGCGGCATCTAAAATTAATTGTGAAATCAACACCCAGGAAACATTTTTCATTTTTTCTGCCTTCTGCTAGGGGATGTATTGGGCACTTGAAATCATAGCCAACGGAAATATTGTTCATAGCTGCACAAACTTTTCCTACTTGGGTGGCAGTCTGTCGACATTTTACTCCGTGAGTTGCGAGCTACTTTGGCGAAGGTTATTGCTGTTTTCGGAACTCTTGAAAGAGGTCTGTAAAAGCGCAACGGCTTGAAGGTGAGCACTAATTTGCTTATGTGCGCTGCTGTACGACCGTGAAACATGGATACTATATCAGTGGAGTGTGCCTTAGCTTATTCGTTTCCATCTGCAGTATGTAAGATGTCTTTGATATTCACTGGTTTGAAATAGTTTCGAACACTGAGATCGTCGACGGAGGGACATTGGCGAGATGGAATACGTGCTGATCTTCAGCCGTTAGGCAAATCGAGTCCGTAGAATGGACAACAACTAGATTCCGAAGCACTTGATTCAAAGACGAATGGAAGTAAGTACGCGAAATCCTGGTGGTCAGAAGCTGAAATACCAGGATGTCATCTAGGCAAGTCATTCATACTGTGATTTTGACTTCTGATATTAACAAAACTTAAGTTTGATCAGGACGATCTAGAGAAATACCATCAAGGCAGGTGACAGGACGTTCAACAGTTGCAAGACCGTGAAATGAAGCGCGCGGTACGTATGGGGACCGTAGGTGCCACAGGTCATGGTGACATGACTATATAACGTTACGATATGTGCGACCGCGAATGCGCCGGTCATCTGAGATTAGTACGTCATCAAGTAACTATTAGTACACTGTTGCTGAATACGCTAAAGGTACTCTAGGCTCAAGTAAGTTATGTCAGGTATGTTTGTTTTTGCGTTCGTGTCGACTAACAATCACTGTCTCATGGCAACCCACCTGCTCAGTCTTCGGAAACCTACGTCCATGTGGCTTCCTATCTTTATCTTTCTTCAGCTTTGTCAGTGCACTCTAGGATAAATGTTTTGTTTGTTTATCAGTTCAAATTCAATAATTGTTTCTCATTTTGTCTCCTCTAGAGTGCAATCCGATTCTGAACCACTACTTGCCTTGTAT
Source organism: Paragonimus westermani (assembly GCA_008508345.1). NCBI lineage: Eukaryota > Metazoa > Platyhelminthes > Trematoda > Plagiorchiida > Troglotrematidae > Paragonimus > Paragonimus westermani. Next base: position 29,841 of record QNGE01000662.1, read on the forward strand.
TTTAAAATATTTTCTTCTTCCCAGCTTAGATGTCACCATTATAGTCTCTATATATTTTCCGAAATATAAGAGAGTTACTTTCAAACTAGAGAACAAACTGGCCAGCCAGCGTTAACCGGCCGGACACAGATGCCTCTACTCACACTACTAATTTTGGTCGTTCGAGTTTACGTTGGATATTGGTGTTAGCTTACTCACCACGAATGCCGTCAAAGGTGCTCAGTCGGTTGGATATTAAGAAACCCGGCGTGAACAGAATTGTGTTTATTGCGACATCGTCTAGCTAATCTTTCGCTTATCACCACCAGATAGCTAAAAATCTGGGATTGCTCCTAACGGGTCGATTATGCATATCGATTGTGCGCACTGACGAAACTGAATTTCAAACACTTCCTCGTGTTTATATAAGGCTGCTGGTTGTGTATAACAATTTGGTCATGTCTAATGGTATAAAAAATAATATACCGCTTCCCACCGTATACATCACATGGGTACCAAAATGGTCACGGTCTTGGGTGGATCTTAGATTGACATGACTGTGCAGTCACCACTTGAAATTCGACGGTTCCGCCGTGACTAGCTTCTCATTAACCTCTGGTGAAGCGTCGCATCGTCTTAATAGACGTTAATAGTTGGTGGGGTCAGTATAATATGTTCCATCTCTCGACCATTCTCAAGCGATAGTTTCCTTCTCACGGGATTTTAAACTAAATGAACAATTATCAGTTGGAAACCGTTAGCTGCTCATCTAGAGTTCACTTTACGGGATCCATAGTGTCTCATTTCCCTGAAAAGCAGTTCGGTTTGCATCCTTACTTGATCCTTAGAAATTATTGTGACTTCAGTAGCTTAGCTTTGTTGTTTTCACTCAGTCTCTTCCGGATTACCGGGCACCCGTTTTATATTGAAAAGAAAACCTGACTGGATCCAGGCACCTTGGGTTCCCAGGCACAGTATGCGTTGGTTGATCGCTGGAAAAAGCTGAGATTATATATATGCATATATATATATACCCTGAGATAGTCAGGTTGAATTGTGAGGTAGGAATTGAAGTTTTGATGTGCGGCAATAACAGCGAGCTCATCGTTAAAGAGGACCTTATTCAAAAAGACACGTGGAATCGTTGATTTAACTTTGACTCGGGAATCTAGTTAGGGTGGTTGTTTACAGGAGTTTGTTGGAAGTTGTTTCTACCCGGAGTGCAAGCAACGCGTTAGAAAAGCATCTGGGATGTTTATTTGATCCGACAATTCAACCTTGTCTAGAATATGCTTTAGTAGCGGGCGTGCACCGAGCTTTGATGTGCCCTAAACACGATCTCTCATCGGCGTACGCAACTTCGCACACACACACTGAATAGAATAGCGCAAGATCCGCCAATGCCGTTGTGTTTCGGTCAGTTCTTGCTACCTCATGAGTCACCTGCGGATTAATGTGATGGGTGCACATGTTATCGCATATGATTCGCATGACATTCTACATAACAGAGTCGGTCAAGTAAAATTACACACAGTTTTACCACGCACACGTAATGATTTGGATTTATGGAAATTAACGGTTACGCAATACACGGTTTGATCATACGGAAAACGGAACGTTCCTAAGTTACATTTCTGTCCATATAGACAAAAACATCGAACAGATATAATTTCCTGAGTTCTTTTGTATACCAGCTCGACTCAACTTCGTAGCATCTCTGAGTTTCGTGACGCCAACCTAGAGGATTCTATCCACAGCGAGTGTTTCGGTTTTGCAATTACCCAACATTAATTCAAAATGATTCATGTCACAGGCAGTCTGCTGATCAGTCACATTCCTTTAACCCAACGGTGAAATTCTATGGAAGCCATCGTTAGATCTCAGCTTGAGGTAAACGGTGAAAGCAACATAAATGCTGTCCTCGCTGGGCTTAAATTATCCTTCCTTGCAAGCATACACATTGAGTGCAAACCTATTTATTGAACTGTTTTCAACCAACGGCTGGTTATTGAACCGATGGTGCATTCAGCTCGCTGTGTTTGGGGTTGCGTTTGTTCCAAAACTTATGACTCAGCGCAAAGCACCACAGTGAATTCACCAGAGTCCTTTTTTTCAGAAAGTAATATGAGCAGTGATAATTTGTATCCACTGGTAACGCGACGATATTGACACAAAATCTTCACCAGGCTAGCGGATCAGAGAGGAGGTGAAATGTTTCAGAACGATGTGGTTAGCTATGACTAATTAATTTTACACTGTTTTCTGTTACGCCAGAATTCGTTTCCATTGACTTCGCCCTTAGTGCTCACGCTCCAGGATACGAATCGAAGTCACATCTGCACTTAAAGTACACCAATGTAGACATTTCACCTTCCTTTTACTAGCTAAGCAATGCCAAAACCTGGCACGTTATTTGCATAACTATTAGCAAGCACGCAGTCTGCAATCTCTGTTTACCAAGGCTCATGCTTACAATGATTGCAGTTTCAATATTTGCTGCGTTTCGCTTACTAAGATGATCGGCAATGAAGAGCAGTTCTTTTTATTCAACTAACTGCTCTCATGCACTAATTGAAATTTTTCAAACGAACTGAGTGGGTCACTTCATAATTGGAACACCACTCGTCAGTAACACAATTTCATTGCTCACTAGCTGCATTGTTGTATATCAATGTAAGTTGTGTATGACAATCGATCAAGGCTTGTTAACCGGAGAATGATTTGAGGTAATCCGAATACGTAGACGGGTCGTTAGGTCAAGGAATGTTCAAGATCCCAGAGTAACTTTATGGCTCAGTTGATACAGTGCATGCCACCTAGACACATATGGTTCCCCCCGCTAATTCAAATCCAATCAAAGCCCAAAACTCGGACTTTGCGATCGATTATCCGTCCATCTCACTATTGGTGAAGTTACCAAATACTTAAAAGGGTTGAAGTCAACGATTTGTATCCCACCGGAGCCTATTCACATGTATGCAACGGTTAATATTGTGTTAAATATCAAAGGATTTGGCAACCTCAGTGTCGGATTGCGTGCCGCTGTTTCCTAGTGTTTGTTATGGAGGATTCTGGTCCATAAATGTCTTCCTGAAATTAGACTGTAGGTACATAATTTCTTGATTGTAACTGAAACAACTGTCACATAACTATCAAAGTATCCATTTATACTTTTCTGTTCTGCCTCGGTTCGATTAACTGAGAAAACAATGCTGTGATTAGGTGATTAAAAGAAGATCAAACCACAACACAGTAATACACCGTAGATTACAATAATACAATGGTCTCATATTGTTGTTAACCGTATTGCCTAGCTAGTTCATGTTTCACACGAGGGTTTTAGACGGTGTTACTACACAATTAAAGACATTTTAGCAAGCACATCTAATATGTTAATATAAAAAACACTACGACTTAACCTGAAACAACTCGGATGCCTTCTGTCTATAACAAACTAGAATCCTTCAGTTTTTCAAGCGAACCCTCCAGATCACCATTCGGGCATAAAATCACTCGAAGTTTAGAATGTAACTGGCAAACTGCAGCTAGGGAATACAGAATTTCTGGACTTTTTCAAGTAAAAGGCCACCTTTATTTCGTAGCAGTTCTGTACAGACTCGGAGGATAACCTTCCATTTTGGAAATCCGATATACCTGTTAATCAATGAGCAATTTCGTCGTAATTGGAAGTGTACGTGCACACGTTCGAATTTTAGATACTGTCAGATTCAGAATTTGAATTTCACACCTTTTAGTAATGAAACGCTTTTTTAGAATCGCCTACGCGCGCTATGTTCGCAGTATTGGCCAGATTGCCACAATCTGAATTTCACAGTATTTTATGAGGTCGTCCACGTGTTTGTTCGCGGTTTTGTTCTGTATGTTTGATGTTTATAATCTGTGATTGTTGCAGTTGTTATTGTGGCAGGAAACAGGAATGTCAGCATATCACTACATATCAAAGTGGTCAGAGAAACCTTGAGTTTATATTTTCTGGATTCGCCAATATTCCTGTTTTATGAGCTGGTGAAGAACACAGTTGCTAAACCATATACGTTCGTCAGCTTGAAATTACCGGAAAAGAAGCGTAAATTCAAAGACTCTTGTGAGATCCATCGATCTAGAAATTCGTGCTCCCAATATCGGAACATAAACGCAAATCGCTGTGTGTCATTGTTGTCATCAGCTCCTCCATCAAAATCTGACCTTGCAGTCTGTCCGATCTTCTTGTAAAGGTTGTTGGAAGGTAGGTCAGTGCAACAATGCTTATAAGTTCTAATTCCATAACCTCGAATTCTTGGAATATTTTGGTCGTGCGTCTGATGTCGAATTGTTTATCACGGTGATGTTCCCAGACTTCCTTATCTCTCATTGTTTCCCACGACAGAATTGAAGCAAGATTTTCAATTCTTGTTACCCTATCAGCTATTCTGAATATTTTCTATTCTGGCCAGTCTCAGTAACGCGCTGGCATTTGAAGAAAAACGAGTCAACAGTAGATATTTGGTGTTTGCAATTACTCATTTTCGGTCGAAACTTTGAACAATCCTATTCTGAGCGTAGAGCTTTAATGTCACCTTCAGTTTAATACACTACTAGGCATGATCTGCTTGTAACATGGCTTTGTATAGTCCTAGTAATTGGAGGTTTTAATTGAACACAAGATCACGCCTTCCTTTCGGTTGTAGTTACCAGTGTGTCATGTGCACACAGACAACCGACAGGCATGCCCACTCATTGGACGCAGTTGCATGGTTCACTCATCACTGCACCTCCAAGCGGTTCCTCTCAGATCGTTTTACTGCATCTGATTGGAGTGTCCATGAAACTCACCATACCTAATCCAGGGGGCCACGCTGACTAGGACTTTGGCCCTACAAAGTTCACCCCAAGTCGAACACTACAGTTATTTCGTGTAGCATTTTGAACGTCAAAGGGTAGCAGTCAGTTTTACTCACGAGATGTGTCGCACTACTTTTCCTGGTAGTGTTTAGGTGGTAAGGCATACTCCAGTGAGTGCGCATCGCAATTGTATAAATGGTTGTGGTATTGTTATCGTACGCGTTCAAAAGTAACGTGTTAAAGCAAAGTTACTTACAAACGAGTAACACTCTGACATCTAATGGCTGCGTGACTGACCTTGAATTATATAATAGCGTCGACAATTATACAGCACCCATTATGAGCTAAACAAAGATTTAAGAGCACCTGGTGCAGGTAGCAGTAATGGTAATAGAGAGTCCACGTCTACTTTGTTACACCTTCCGACTGAGTTAGACTTTAGATCACTGGCTCCGGGTAGGGTCCTCATATGTCTTTCGTTTTCATGGCCCCGCAAGCTGGACTTCGAAATCGGAGGTTCGGATTAGGACTGAAAAGGAGAATTCGCTCTTCATCATCCCGCAGGTCATGTTACTAAATCGGAGGCTCTAGCGACGGCATCAAACGTCAACTTAAAATACATTCATGCATGTACTTAAGCTGCTTTTGCATTGACCGGTTCGAACGGTACCCTACACTGATCGAGATGAAGTGAGCCGCCATGGCACAAACACCACCTATTTTTTATATGATAAGTTTTACAAGTTGATTGTAACTCTTGGGAGAAGGCGTTTGCTACATCTTCGAATGAACCGACTAACGGGCATAAGGTGGCCAAGATCAATCAATGATTGCAACACACATTCATGTTGCAAAGTGTATCAGATAATCGGGACATGTACCATAATTCAGTTGGGCTAAAGCAGGTCCAATTTTTCTATGTGCGCATCACTGGCCACAACGAAAATTTAATTTCCTCTCTTTGGTTAGCATTCTAAACATCTCATTTCTGTTTATCGCTAATAAACTACAGCATTTCAAATGTGCCATTTCGTTCAATGAACGTGCCACAAGCTTGCGCACAAGGATTGACACGTGACCAGCTATTGGTAGATTAGGTGATCAATTTGATAGACTTCCCTACTAAATTTTGCTGTATAGAATCCACTGGTTTGGAAATTATGGGTCGTGACTAAGTGTTTAATCGAATCGTTCCAGCGAATGGACGGTGCGAACGTGAGCCATCTCGTTTTGGGGCAATGAAATGTCACCACGGCAATGGTTGAGACACACGCACACACATATTAGGTAAATACGCGAGCACCCGGCTGTCTCTTACGCCCATTTAGCACGCTTTCCAGTTGGCCATTAAATCGGACAAAAGCTCAGAAACTGTAAAAACAAACGGATTTCTGAAAAGGTTCACACGCTCTAAGTGATTTTTTTTGGGGGGGCAAGAGAGGAATTGGCGAATGCTGGCTAACATGACTGGAGTCAGGTGAAAAACTGTCAACAATGTTTTGCACGTCGAATGGTAGCAAGTGTTTTGCTTCGGTGCATTCGGGTATACAGTTACTTTGACTGTCCATGTAGGTGGAACTGCAGACCACACCGCTTCTCTTTGTCACAGTTAACTTCCATTGTCAAAAGACAATTAATGGCCTCTTAGTAGTAACTAATCATTTGCTTTCTGTGCAAGTTACGTTCATCACTACACATAGTTTGTCCTATCTTGATCAACACAACAGTATTTCCAGGTGGCAGGCCAATACTGCATACAGAAAGTAAACTACAAAGTTAAACATGTAATATTGTAATAAAATAAAGCAAAACAGAAGTAAACCGTTGGCTTCGAGTCTGTCGACACCAGTGACCATCAACTAACAGCTGTTCTATTTTCGTACGATGCATCATCTTTATCCAGTTACCAATAGACAACACCGCCGAGAGTAACGACCACAGTAGCTTTCTAATTTTTTCCTTCTTACCGTTGAAGAAGAAGGTGTGCTAACTTTCACTGTGTGATATTCTTCTAAGTTCTGGTCATATATATGTGATCTAATCATTAAGGGAGACCACATTTTGCACCGCTCGCCATGTAGATATAGCTCATCAAATCACCGAAAAGATCGAAAACGTCACATATCGCACATGCGCCCCGCATAACTATTTCGTTTACTGTACGAGTTTTCTTCTAGTTGACAAAGATTTTGACTTAGTATCCACCTTATTCTTATCAATAATTTTTCCTTTCTGTCACGGGTTATCAAAATCACTCTTTTTGCTGCCGTTTGGCCGTTACTTCGAATATAACGTGTTTTGTTAGAGTCCGGTGCTTGTGGGGAATTTGAGAGGTTTAACAGATTGGGCAATATCTATAGTTACATAGACGCCAAATTCCGAGGATTCCGTCATGATACCGACCCCAAAAATCAACAGTACTCTGAGCTGTTTCTTGACAAGTACATAAATGCATTTGACAACCGAAGGTTCTTCCGGTTTATAAACCTATTGTTTCTCCAGTCAGAGTCTTCCAATAAAAGGAAAGGCTGTTTGTCTGCGTGATTTCGAATTGTTTCAACACAGGAACGCGTATGGACCCAGAAATTCCGATAGCCCATCAACTGACTGCAAGAGACAGAGGAGTAGTCACGATTAAACAAACTGAAGTCGAATGACGATATTAATTTTTGTGTCATTCATAGACTCGACTAAACAGTTCGTCCAGGCCTTACTGCTAGCCTAGACTGGAGCGTCCTGCGTAACTCTTTCACCCACACTCCTAACGGATCCACCATATCAACTGAGCTGGAGGTTGGACAACCTCTAGGTCTAAAATTAAACGATCAGACGCCTACACACTGAAGAGTTTGTCTTGTTTAAGATGGAAACTTTCGTAGTCCGAATTTCAAGTTTGACGTGCGGCCGAATATCCACATCGTCAATCGAGCTAACACTATCAATAGATTATTTGCTGTTTTCAGCTATCAGGTGACACAGGTCTGACGACAAGGGTGCTTCTTCTCCTGACCTGATGTGTGAAGTGACAGATCTGTTATTCTGTGAACATTTCATCGGTATCTGATCGGACCACCACTGTGAGTACCTTGGTGTGCATACTGTTGTGGAGAGATAACCGAGATTAAACACCTGTAAGCCATTTTGCTGGTTGTCGGAGGAATTTACTGTTAGTTACCTTATACATATTTGTTTACAAAAATGTTGACTTATTAGCATCTTAATGGGTTTAAATGTTCAGTCATGTGGCAGTCTTTTCGAATTTTCAGTCAACTCCTTCCGAACTGAATTATTATCCCGGAGTGTTGCGCTTGTAATAGCACATTTTCGTCAATGTTACGATTCGAACCAGGATCACATTTACTGGAACCAGCCGCTGTGATCGGCATACCATTGTCCTCAGTTTTGTTCGCTTTAAAACCGCTTAATTAAATCATTTGCGCGACTGCGTTTCATGTTGCCAGCTGCCAGCAGTTTAGTTCCGTGAATAGACTGCAGTTAGTTTGAGTTTTATGTTCAGTTATTACTGACTCGTTATGCCAAGACGATGTTGCTTTAGAATAAAAAGGTTCACGGGTGTTTCGATTGCCTACGTTTAACTGTGGAGCATAACAGATCCTACAAGAACAGTAGCCGTGTCGGATTGTGTTAGGGTGAAGTAATCTCTGGAACTGCTCGCCGGGGTTTCAAAAGCTTCAAGACTCAATTCGTGGTTCTTTGATAGTTATCCTAAGGCCGCTGGTCTGCTGGGTGTATTCACATCGTGAACTCCATATTTGACGTTACCAACAAAACTGGGCGACAACCGTGTGTTTTCATATTTGAGCTTGAATCCAACTAGCATTTTATGTAGAATACGTCTGACTGACTGAATGATTCGGCCATAACTGCATAGTATTAAGACAGGGGTAGGTGATCGGTAAATTGCGTTTCGATTAATTTCTTTGGCAGAGGCAATAGGTGATACTAATATACAGTGAGATGAACACCCCTTTGTAGTTAGAAAGTCGAACGGCAGGTGGTTCACCGAATAAGCTGGTCAACGTAATCTTGAAGTATTCTGCATCATCGACATAGTGTACCGTTGAGGCTTCAATAGATATGAACAGGTCAGGGACAAATAGAATGAACAACAGAGCTTCTAGATAGAATTCTGTGGACCATCACTGTTCAGTGATGAGGGGCCAGCTATCCTCACATTAAGCCTCTACCGGGTTACACAGTTCAGGACCAACTTAAGAAATTGCGACACAATACCACAGATGCTGAACTTCATTAGCTAAAAATCGGATGATCTGGTTGGTGGCTTTATAGAAGTTTAGGTCAAGAAATTAACGTGAATTGCTTCATCAGCGTATCCTGTACGCTGACATCTAGGACTAACTCAGTCTGAGACGCGACCGATACCGTACTTTGTCGACGAATCCGATTTCGGTTATGATTGCCTTAGGGAATCATTCAGTTGGTCATCCTTCACCTGCTGGGTCCACTGTGCAACAATCCTTTGGGGCAAAAGATAGTTGTGGAATCATCCAGTGTCTTCGGTGGTTGGAAACCGGTTGATGGTTTGTGGGGAGGAACAGTAGAATTCCAACGAACTCGGTTGCTTATTCTTTCTTAAGTTGACTGTGCTGATGACATTGGTGTGTATGATGGCGGCCTGTTCAACTGGGTCATTTGGAGACCCTAATTTTGAATACTGCAGTGAACGTTTCGACATGGTTGTTTTCGATTGCTCATTTTTCGGGTCAGTTTGCTTATAAATGTCACCACCTTGAGGATTAGTTGACAGACAGAATGATAGTTCTTCATACAATATTTATCGGAGAATAGCAATGAAGCATGTCGATTGCACAGAACTGTTTCGAATATATTCTGTCCTCCTCTTCACAACCGTTCAACCCATGTGGTTCGGATCCACGGGAACGGGCTTACTTATTGTAATCTCCACCGTTTTCGAAACCAGAAATCAAAAATTGTCGTGTAAACCTCGCAGAATTGGAATGAATGCATATTTTGCAGTGGTTTTCCAGCAGTTTTGCTATTCAGGCTGAACTGAAAGTGAGGAATGTGGTCTACGTTTTCACTGACTGTGCAAACTTAACTAATGCGAAGATATCCGCTGAAGTACAATACGGTTTTCGGCCATGCATGATATCAATGACATAGTAGCGAACACAAGTGTTTCGTTAACGTTTGGCCAGAATTCTACTCCAAGTCATAGCAAGGATCTGCGCCACTGACATAATCTAACAAGAACAAAATGCAAGTGTACTTCTCCTTTTTGATAAGGCCTAGCATTAAAATCTGCGCGATTGCGACCACTGCGGTCGTTTGTAAGTAATTTTCAACTTACCTCAAAAATTCTCAAAAACGTATTAGTCACTTAGTCACTGCTCCAAGATTCAATCAACTGGTTACGCTACTAGGTTGCACACGAAAATGGGCCTGTGGACATCTCAGCAGAGAAATTTAGACCTACTCGTATTTTGCATTAGAAACGCTTAACGGCGAAAAAAGTCAGAGATATAGTGTTTCAATGGACACGATTCTCGGTTAACTTTTAGCTGACGCTGGTGGGAGTATGCTACTAATTAAAAAACTCTATGTAGCTCGAAAAATTGTCGAGTTATAGGTGATGAGCAGCTGACAGTACTTGCATCAATAATGGGGAATTTATTGCAATCAGCGTTCTGTCAAATTCCAAAAATTACCCCAAAGTTCAGGTAACTGCGAGCAAATACAGCCTCTGGTAAACGTGATAAACGAGCATGGATCAGCCAGTACATTCAATCTGGCAGTTTCGTTCGCTACATCAAAGGCGAAACTTTATGGGAAATCTGGTCGTTACTAAGCTGTACCACTGACACTGCAGATCTGTACTCAGTGTTTTACGTGTGTTACTACACAACGGCTTCTCCATGCTTTTTGCAAGAGGCTGTGTAGACGTCGCAACCGATACCTAATTCATTCTCTCTACAGTGAACATTCATTGGCTGAGATTGCTATGTGAAAACTCAAAGTTCTGCCACCTCAACTAATCTTGCAACCTACGTCTGTCTGAGACCCCGTTCATCTCTGTTACCGTGTCACGACCTGAATGTGATTGCCGTTCATTTGAACGACTCCATTCATTGTCAGTAGAATATATACTTTTCCGGCCGTCTCTCGAGTGACAGACGATCAATCTAAGATGGATAGTTTCCAAATGTTTACCTGTCCTGTGGTCCTTATTATCCGACAACACAACCCTGACATTAGCTTACCGAATGAACTCGTGGATACAAGTCAACTCTCCATTTCACAATCGAACATACAGTTTGAACAATGTTTACACAGCTGTAATCAAATACATAGTGCGCACTTTGTTTTGTCTTGTGTTCCTACCCACCCTGTTTGCGGTTCGTATGTTCATTGTGTTGTAATTAGCCGGATGATCAAACAGAAGCGAAGTCTTGTTGGCCACTTTGCTGTTCTTAACACGTCAGTGAACAAATTCTTTGTTTTCTTGTGTCAACGTGAAAACAAAACAATGTTTTCTGTAAAAATGCCATCAATTAATGGCAAATAGAAATGTAGAAAACGCTGTTAGTGGGCAAAAATAAGGAAAAATTTGACTAATATTGAATATCGGAGAAATCGATGTATATCTTCGCTTCATACAAACAATCTCTAACGATATTTTCTCAAAACGGAGTTAAAAGGAGACTATAAATTGAACATAACTCAAGTAATCGTAATTCTGGCAGTCTCCTACATTCTCCTACATGATAAAACCAGCATACTCGAAAATAACCATTGCTTGGTCCTATCGGTTGTGCATATATTCACCGTCATCGCGTGTTGAACGTCTGTCACGTAACCAGGAAATAGTTGTGATGACTGCTTCTTCACTGACCCCACAGTAAGCGCGACGGCAGTATAGCGTGCAAACCTTCAAACACATTCACTTGTGGGTGAAGTTGAGACTGTACAATCGACTCGAGAATAGACACCGTCACTAGTCTGGTAACTCCAATTGACAATCATTTCTCTTCAAGCTGAAGTTGCAGAAGTTTGTGACAATATTTTGGATACTGGTGAGCAGTGGGATAACGTGTATCGAGGGTCATTTAAAACTGGTTGAAACCTTCTTATTCTCATTTCAGAACAAAAAGGACTCTGATTTTGTAAGTATCTGTCAGTAAAACTTAGTCTTGACGCCATTGGAACGTGAAGTTCGGCTACACTTCTACGAATCAACCAGGTAAGTTCTGCCTCACTATAATTGCAACAAAACTAACACCACTAGCATCAGCCGTCAGGATAGGCAGCACCGTTCTGACTTCACGAAATGTGTCGAGATATACTGTTCTCGAACTTTTGTTCAGCCGTGGCGGTCATATCTACCGATTGGCGAATAGGAGAGCACTGTGTCATCTTGTGTCTTCCGATTCAAACTGGTTCAGCTTTTCCGTTTTATATTATTCTAATATGTAGTGCACATTTAGTGGTATGTGTGTATAGCTGTTCGGTCCGATTTCACGCATATTAACTCTCATGCTAATCCAATCGAACCCTTATATCTAAGTAAGCAGGACGGCAGTTTCTGTTTTCAACGTTGTAGTCATTTATGAATGCCTTTGGTCTTTCTCTGCGTAATGACTCACCAAAATATTGCATCCACAAGAAATATTTTGCTCAGTTCAAGTACATTTTTTGGCTAACTCATAAACCTCACCATTCGACTGGTAATTTCGACATCAAGTCACTCAGAGAACCAGTAGACCACTAGAAGTTTGAGGCTGCTGTTTGAGTTTCGACTAGCCGATTAAAAATATCAAATTATTTAATTTCCAGCTAAGCAACTCCTCTATCGGCAGGTATGGACACGGACAAAACGAAGTGACCAACATTCCATTTAAAACAAAAAACCAGTGAAGTACAGTATGGATTGAACGCTTTCAACCTATCTAACACCGTGAAACATTTTATGATTTGTAGCGTGAACAAAACTCAAATCAAAGATAGCAGTTGAGTCATGATCGACCATAGAAGTCAATCACGACAATTAGCGTTCTCCAGATTGTTGATTGACAAACTATTTCTCCTCAAAACGCGGCTTTGTCTATTTCCATATACGCAGTTTGACAGAAGGATCCACATGACCTACATTCATGAATAAATTGCCGCGCAGGACTGACAGGCGCACGGAAGTCTAATTAGCCTCGGTTTTCGACGCAACCCGCGTTTGAAACAGGAACACTGAACACTATTCATCACCTGTTAGGCACTGACTTCCCTGTTGACGGAAGGGAATTTTCAATGCTTCATAAATGTGGTTTTTATTTTTGACACTTCCTGCGGACTGTTCCAAACATCGGAATTTCTCACTGTGCTGTTCAAGATGGTTGCTACCGCAACTGATACCTACTTATTATGAGGGTTGCATATTCCTGATTACTCGCACCGAGTTCCGTTTTACTTGTAAAAGAATAAGACTGGAAGTACGTCGATACAAGTTCAACCAAGAATTTGCGGACGACTACAGCCAACCGGTGTCAACAGCAAGAACAAACTGGCATTTCAACACAGTGATTAACCCAGGTGCAACTTTGGCGTGGCATCCGATTTTGTTACAATCACCTGTAGAGTAGAACAATTTGTCTGGGTAATGAGTTGAAGTAAACCAATTACACGCTATGCTGAGCCAACAAATACACTGCTGGTATACAGCCGGCTCACTTATTAACCTTCTTCTCAGGAGATACAACGTACAAGATCATCTCCATGTCTATTCATGTTGAGCAATTTTTGCGAGAATTCCATCTCTAGGTACCAGAATGTTATCGGTGTCTTCGCCAGACCGAAAGGTGTAGTCTCGGAGTAATGATGACAAGCCTCTAGTGTGGGTGTAATTCTCCACAGGCTTTCCGATTTAACTGTGATTTTTCTGAAACCAAAGAACAATTAGGCCACCATGAATAAGTTCATCTATTGAAATGTGCAACTAGTGTGAATGGACTGAATACTTTTTATGATGCTCCGGATATACTTAAAAAATTCGATCACTTTTTCTCACAATGGTCTTCTTTGTCAATCAGAAGGCCCTGCAAGTTTAGAAACTGTTGAGTTGATCAACAACTTCCTTCCCAGAATACCACTTAACGGTATTCTCGCTCTATTCTCATGGTGGACCAAGAGGTTGCGGAATTCCTGTGGTATACAATCCTCTGTAATATATTTAATATATATATGTAATATAATGTTCCGGATCATCGCAAAATCGCTAGTGACCACCTTTAATGTTTATAGTTCTGCGGCGTGTGTTGTTCGCAGTGCAGTATACTGTGACACTTCTTCCGGTGGATAGTACAATGTTGTTGCTTACAAAATGATCGCCAGTGGGCACAATATATTCTACCGGACCACCGTTTCGTATGTAGTACCTGTTAACTGTTCTAACAGTTATCTAGTAGATTCCAATCCTGTCCCCTTTCTTTCTACAACTAGACGCGTAACAGACACCTTTTTTAGACACACCTCAGTTTTACAAATGTATGAATGGAACATATGCTAATCAATCATGTTGCCACTGGCTTCGTAAATACAAACAATAACGGTAAATGACTCCATGACTATTCCTCGAATGTCATTATCATGGCGCAAAACGTTAACGGTTTCATTGTGCCTAGGGCCCATTTCATCTATACGTTACCCGGCTGGTCCTCCACAATTATCGCAAATACCTATTTGATCAACCAACCGTGCTGGTTTAAATTTAATCGTCGAACAGCGACAAAAAGAAATTTGGACCAATCCGCTCCTAATCGACACCTTATTCTTATAGCATATGGGAGATACTTCATTAAGTAAACCATACAGGGCAGGGTAAAGAACCGGGTCATCCGCTCGTGGACTTCAACAGGTCTCCTTAAACCTTCACATTGACTCTTGTCAGTCAAGCGGGTTAATGAGCACTTAAAACGGTACTTCGTCTGTTCTTCCCAGTGATTCCTTGTGGAGCATCCAGCATCGTCTCTGTTCTGCTAGAAAGCCCGCTTCCCATAGTAGGTTTTGACGCCGGTCAAATAAGTGATTTTATCGGAGCCTGTCATGCTTCAGATAGTAACAGCACCAGATGTAGTGGACAAAAGGTTTGGGCTAATACGGGTTTGTTATTTACAATACTGTTACACGCGGTACGCAAATTTGCTACCAGGAAGTACAACATGCACTTGTACACAGTGGTTCTGTTGGACTTAATCCAGTTGTTTAGCATCCTGTTAGGCGCTTATTCCGGCCCCAGATGTCCATCTCCGTCTTCGAGTTTCTTTTAACTTTGTGCGAAATGGTAAGTCTTTCTCAGTGTATACAGTTTATTCCAGCGGTGTAACACGATAGCCATCCGCACAAAATAGCTAATGACGTATTGGGATATCGCGTTGTGTCGTTAGAAGTCACCGGCCTATGCTATTTGCGGTAGCTTGCTCGTTTCGGTATCTTGCAGCAAAAAATAAACCAGACAATCTATTTAACAGTCGGTAGCAACAACCGTCGTGTAGGCGCATTAAACATAGTTGAACAAAATGCAAATTTCGTAATCGATCTGATTACCATAATAAGTCGGCGACGGAGCAAACAACGTCTGACCAAATTCGAATTTTCCGCCTTGAGGTAAACGAATCGGAAACTTTGATCTCAAAAATTAGCATGACCGTCCACGTTAATTTTTTCAAAGTGGAATCAAATGACGAATGGAAAACGTTGTTTTATTCTCCCGGAAAAACGTTAGTAATGGAGAATAATGCAGGCAGTATGGCAACCAGTAGATTGGGGGACAGTTACTGAAGGTGGTAGTTAAGAACAGCAAACCACCAATCCGCGTGACGGATTAAAGGTCGAACGGGTAAAAACCGTCGGTTACGTCCAAGCCGTTCGCATGATTTTTTCATTTTGACTGAACAAAATCGATCACCCCCAGAAAAAGTGCTTTTAGATGGTGACGTGACAACAAAGATGGTTCCTCGTGAATACCTTTTGGACGTTGGTAACTTTGCATGTTATTTACATTGATTATATCAAGACTTCTTTTAGTTTTGGTCATCCAAAAGAACTTTGTCGACTGCGATGGATTTCAATGTGATAATACGACATTCATAGACTGCATATTTATGTAATTAGCGTCATAAGTGAACACAATGTAAAATGCTTTTCGAGTCAACCAGTGGAGTAGAAGCTCACAGGTGAGTTGAATTACAGAACTGGGCATCTGCTCCACTCTTGTACCAAACATCTGAGTAGGGTAACACGAAGGCATTCACGGTTCGGCTGTGGTAAAGTCCTTCATGTGGTAGTCGGTATGATTTTATTGTGTGGCCTGCATAGACATGAGGAAAATAGACTACCACTCCTTTTAACGGCTTCAACCGGCTATATTTCACGAAACTGTGCAAATTCCCCATCTGAATTAACAGAAAAGTCGAAAGATCATAGTCAGTGAATTGGAAAAAGCTAGCATTGTCTTGCGCATCTGAAGAGGATAAGACACATCAGTCTTAACGCGAATACACATGGGCTATTTGGCAAAACAAGTCCGGAATATACAGTGGAATGAGCATGGTGCAAACGAGGTCTTCGGACGAAAACTGTGTTGTAGATTTGAGAATCAGTAACAGTACTCACACTCGTGAATGCAAGTCAATCTGGATGGCAAATTTTGCTATAGTCTAGTCCGAATTCCGAGTGAATGGACAATTGTTCTACCGATGTATGAAGCTCCTTGATTATAATTCCTAGAGTCGACCAACGCTGCGCATCACAGTTGCAACACAGTGGAGCATCAGCTTCAAAAAATTACGTGGGCACACTGATTTTTGATGCTCCGCTGCCCGAACTCATGGAAGAGTAAAATACCTGCAAAGTTTCATACGATCCCCCGCATCAAATAACCATCGGTTTTGAATAACCCCGTTTGGGTCGGAAATCATGCAATGAATGATCAGCAAGAGCATCAATCGTTTTTCCATTCATCAGAAAATGTTCAGTGTGCACGAGCAGCTAAAAACATGGTTTGCACTATCAATCGCTTTATGATATAGAAAATGACCTGTTCAACTAATGGGTCAACGTTAACGCTATTCCTCAGAGAATGGCAATCAAGAACTGTCGTAATTACTGATGGTGCTCTACACGAAATGTCGCCGACCATCACAGTGCGAGTGAACGATTCCTGTAAAGATCGGCTTTACTTTGCATATGCCAGTCCACGAATCAACTATGAGGCCACTTGGAAAAGTTAATGTACATTCTTAGTGAAGAACCATCTCTCATCGAGTTGTATTTGAATAATCTCATTAAAGTTCAATGAATGCAACGGCGCTCGAATGGGTGTATGTGCTTGATAATGGACACACCAACTAAATACTGCCTAACGTCAGCTGAATTGGTACATGCGACAAAAAGGAAACTGGTCATTGTATTGTGTAATTTGATGCAGAATAGCTCAGGATCAAAGCAATACTGATTACTGGAAACACTTGGTGGGCCACCCACTGGAAACCTTGTGATGCCGACAAGCTATGTTTTTCAGTTAGACAATGTTGGACTGGTGGATTGAGGAGGGTATATTTCAACCACGACGTTTTCGTCTTCCTCAGCTATGTATTGATTCGGTTGTATCTGGAATATTTCGAGAAAGACATTAACAAACGGTCTTTTCGTGTCAACTCTGCTCTGGCCTAAGATCTTGCTGCTGATCTGGATTTGATCACAAGCCATGAGGTCTTGAGTTGATGCACATTGAAATCCCAAGTTGAACATAACTCGTATTTGGTCACATTCAGGTAGGCTGCCCATCCAACCCCTTTTGAAAAAAGCACTGTACTCGAGTACGTAAGCGATCGGACAAAATTGTTTTTGATTAGTGTTCAGACGGTCTGATCGCCACCAAATGAGGCACAGCAACTGCTCTGTTGATTCTAATCGATTTCTTTCCACAAGTATGCTGGTCCAAATGTATGAGGCTGTATCTTTTGTACAGCTGTAGATCTGTTGATTTCCTCCGTCTTCAGATTTCCTTGCACTTCGAGCAACGATTAAGAGAGTGTTTTTTTATATACCTGGGCAATGGTTTGGTTAGGTTTAGCATGAAAAGTTGAGCACCGTCAGATGTTGAGTATTATCTTCTTTAATTGTGAACGTTGGCATACCAAATACCCGGAACCTTCTAATCGGCTTGCTGTAATGCAGCAATAGTGAGCTTGTGGTACACGCGGGTAACCAAACCTGTTCATTTTGATAGCCATCACGGCGTTTTATTCTGATGAAATTATTGGACCCTGCAATACATTTTTTTAATCGCCCCGCAGTAGTTGCATAAGGAAACTAACCATTAAAAATCAATTATCCAACGTTTCTTAGGACTGATTCGTTTCTATTTCCAAAGTAGATATCTATTCCGTGTCACTCAAGGGTGTGTCCTTACAAGTAAAGACTCATTTCTGTCAATTTTGGTATACTAATGCATCCTGCCGGTTCCTTTGAAGATGTAATTTGTGAACGTTTTACTGAACGCAAATGAAATGTAATTGATGTGTGAGAAACCAGGGCAGAAGGCTGATTATATGATACAATCCAGCATCACTCAAGTCAAAACTGAATCGAATGGAGGTTTCGTGATCCTCTACAGTAATTCCCCTACCAGAAGCCACAAACCTGTTGGACGTTTACAACTAGTGAGTGTGAGATCAAGTTGCTTTTCGCACGAAATTTTCTTGTTTCTACTAATCCTCAATGTGTGATCACAATTTTATTTATCTGGGACACCAAAATTCCGTTGGGAGTCTTCGCGTCAGAAATGTGAAACACCCGTCCCCAGTTACAAGTGTGAATAACGACATCAGAAGACGGTCTTTGCAAGTAGTGACGTTAGAAACGACATATTGCTATCTCCTCTGTACGGTAACTGCATGTACACCGACTGACTCTGGTCACCGAACGGATGTGCAGTGCAGCTACACTGCGTCTAGCAGTCACACCAAGTCATTCACAATTCCTCACATTGAGGCACGGACGTCACATTTTACCTACCGGTCTACATGCAGCTGCGGTGACGTTCACATTGACAGAACTGATCCACTCTTGCGACTTAGAATGAAGGAACACGTGCCCAAGTATATCGAGGGCTTGATGTTTGGCGTGATCCGACGCGACCTCACCAAACAACGTAAGCAGACTTACTGATGAGTAGTCGGGGATTTTGTTTATTTTTGATTTGACCATCACTCATATTTGGTCGCAGCGTTCGCATTCAGATAGACTTTCCGGCCAGCCTCTTTGGAAAAGAAGCACTAGACTCGAGTTTCGCTCTCATTAGAGCTCATCAGTCGTGCATATCCTTGCCAGGGTTGAGCGTTCAGATTTGATAATTCGGTGGTGCCTAATGTGAGATGAACGGCGCAGTGGTGAACACGGTTGCCTCATGAATGGAATGGCCGGAGTTCAAATCCCGGCCGTGGCAAGGGTATGCAGTACTGACGAGCTCTAATAAGAGCGAAACTCGAGTCTAGTGCTTCTTTTTGAAGGAGGCTGGCTAGAAAGTCCATCTGAATGCGAACGCTGCGATCAAATGTGAGTGATGGTCAACTTGAAGGTAAGCAGACTTCGGTCGCCAGACACGTGCTGGAGACCGGTCGCATAGCCGATCCGACAAACGCTTTGCGTGTGTTGATGTGTCATCGCGAGCCTGTCATTCCTAATCACTCGAGGAGATGCTTACCATGCGTAGCCAGCCAGTCCTCTGTGTGTAAAAGCTATCGACTTTGAACCTCCGTCTACTATGGTTCTGACCAATGACAGACGAGTGCATACATTGGCTTGATGTGTGAGTTTAATTCGCTTAAATAGTTTTTGACGTTCACCGCTCTTACGTGTAACAGCTGAAGAGAAGATACAGAATGATACTACTATCTTGCAAAAGCGGTCTTCTGATTTTGTTACTCAAAATTCCGTTGTTCAAAATTGGTTGATCGATTCTTCCTATTTATTTTGCACAGGTTTATTCAAGCTATCTGGAAATGATTTATACGGCCAGTTTATCGTGTTTGATATTCACCAATGAAATAGACAGTTTTAATTGAATGCATCACGTCTTGGTTTATTTTCCGGATTTATCGAACACCCCGTTGACTGTGTGCAAAGCACAGTGCCTCAATTAATGCGGTGGAGGTGATACACATAAGAACTACACAACATGTGATCAGCCATAGGATGAATGTACTGGACAGTCGATTTAATGGAAGAAATATTTCTCAATCTTCAGAGTTGGATGAACTATCCAGTCACTTCCTTTTTTTCGTTCGTCAATAATCTGAACTCATCCAGGTGTGGATAATATGCTGTTTGAATCAAATAAACACCCGCTGGTCGTGGTTGATTGAAAACAACGCTCAACAGGCTTAATAAAATTTATAAGTTCGACCGGATCTATAATTCGTAGTTGCATGGTTGTCGATTGGAGTTAACAGGCCGCAACCTTGCTCACAATCGGAATGACCGGGTATATTGCTAATCACACGCCTTCAATGCATAGGAATGTCGACTGGGCCTTGCTGAGCTAGATTCGTAAAAAACTATCCTTAGGTGGCACTCAACTTTTAGTAAAGGGTGATTTCAGTTCACCGAAGCAAGGTTTCTCAAACCATCCAGTTACTACTGCAATCTCCTTCTCCGCTAAAAAAATTTTGGGAGATAAGTCTATTTCGTCTTGTTCTGCATCATACCAACTGACATGTGAGAAGAAGTTTTTACTGCTCTGGTCACACTTTTACTAGCAAAGTTGGCGTGGTAGGTAACCTAAGAAGCACATCTTCGGTTGGTCATGTTGGCCACGGGATAGCTTAATTCAGTAACCTATGCGAAACTCCAGAATAAGTTATCTGAACACACGGATCCAAAGGCCTGTTACAAAGCAAATTTTGCTGGGGTGTAAAGAGAAATTAACGAGGTTATAACACTCAGCCTAGATCATCCTTGGGAGCACAATGCCGAAGAAGCCTCCGGTGCCGCTAACAAACGTGTTCCAATATCCCTAGCTAGCCGAAAGCCCAGACGCTTGGGAAATAGAATTAAAAATCTGATTACATTGAAATGTTCGGCCTGGAACGTGTACCAACCAGTGCAAAGTAAGCCTGTTTTTGTTGAGTATATTACTTGGCCCAGTCGTACTAGGGCTTCTATCAGACAGGATAGACTTGTTAGCAAGGCATTCTTGTACCAACGTTGACGGTGAATTCTAAGTTTTACATCAAAATGTCGTAATACATACACAGAGTAAGTTCGGCTTCCCACAACTGCAAACCACTTGAATTCTCGGATTACCCAGCACAGACAAATCACTAACGGTGCTCTACGCTGGTGAGGTGGAACTCTGGTAAGTTCACGAGTGACCTAAAATGTGATAACTTTACAGAACGTTTCGAACTGTCTACATCAGTGGTCCACAGAGAGTAGCTCGCCGTTCGGTGTTGATATATTCACCGTCAACATTTTGTTGACTATTATCTCGGTGATGAAAGCTGTCCGTGAGAATCTAATAACAAACTGCAGATACATCCGAAGAAACGTTATTCATAGTTACAAAATGCTTTACATCCCAGTTCACCCTTAGTCACATTTCCCCCAGTTATACAATCAAGTTATTACCCGCTAATACTGGGTTATGTAATCAGCAGGTCACACTGCAGACAGAATGTTTCACAGATACCATGTGTTTACGTTGGAACGCGTTGTCCAACTCATAAGTCATTATCTGCGAAGGTCTAACTGAGTGTTATTTCATTGTTGCTTCAGCGCTCTCCCTCAGTGCTGTGATTGCACGCTAGCAGTTTCAATGAACTGTTTTTTTTGCTTCTATTATTGATTTCTTTACACTTATCAAATGCCCAACACACGAATCATGCCAGAGGCATGAACACACGAGCGATTGTTCCCTTCTTATGACTAAAGTGGACACCTTAGGTTGTTTGGCCTAACGACTTGAGTGTAGTAATTTCCGTTGCATGACATAGTTTCGTTGTGACAACCGTTGTAAATGCTGTAGAAAATGGTAGTTGCGTTTGGTTTGTGAATGAGAACATCAAAATTAATTCATGCTCCAGCTATTGTATCATTAGTACGGAAGTATTTATGCGTTCGACGGGACAATGTCAAAATATTCTCCAATTCATGAGAAAAACCTAGCTTCCACATTTGTGAAACGTAGTACTCACTAAGTTGACATTGCTACTTGTAGGGCATCTTGGTGCTTCATATGATTAACATAAAAACAACCAGATAAGAACGCTCCTTGTTGTTCAAGAATGTGGCGTCTGTTTGGTTGGGTGCACTAGTCCGTTAGTGGCTCGTGGATAACTCCGTTACGATGATTGTTATCTAGAATTTGAGCCTAGCTTTTAAAATCGGAAGTGACTGGTGGTAAACAGAACCCAAGAATTATATCTTCAAGAATGTTGGCAATTTTGATACCAATCCTTCACCACTAGCTCCGTAAAGAGTTGATGGATGAAGAGGTCCGGTATATGGCCATGCCAGACTAAAGCAGCTTGCGCTCCAAGGTTACCTCTGTCTTCATATGTGTGCAGCCTAACGTGAAGTGATAAACCGTTCACGCCCGATCGTCTATAATATTTACTACAGGTGGGCTGAATTGTTCCACAAATCAAATCAATCAAATCAAATCTCAAATATGCACAACCAACCTGTGACTGTTGATCTATCTTTCCCCAATACAATATATGTACCTAGACGGCTAGCACAACCATCAATCAAGGCAACTTACATTATGTTATTTCTGACATATAAGACATTCGATTTCTTATAATCTTACAACCCAGTTATACTCGCCTTCTCCAAGTGGGGTTTCAGCCGTCTCAATTTGATTTTCTCGGCAATCGCTTGAACATTCAGAACCAGGCGATGCAGACTGTTTGTGCGTTTGACCGTAGTATATCCAGAAAACTCATAAAACTACTTCCACATGCCACTCTTTTCTAACCGGTGCCATCTGGTTCTTCATTTTAGCTTAGAGAAGCCGTCCTTTTTTCCTTTCGTTAAATTTGTAGCACAATACCAACCAGCGTAACTCTCGTCACTTATAATGTTCATACTATTGGGAAGATGAACTGCGTTAGTCAGTCATTCAAATGGTTCGGTTATATCCATCGAGATCAATCAGTCGGCCAACCACCAAACACGACCAAATGATGTCAATTTAAACAAATTCTGAAGTTGGACCGTGAACTGATGAAGCTGACCAGGAATGTGGCGAAATGGGATTCGTCATTCCTGTTTAAATCTACCAGAAACAAACTACCTCAGTTTGCGCGGATCTGTTATCGCTAGTTTATTTGATAATGTGACTTGTATGACTGCTGTGTGCTCCGAATTGAAGGATAACTACCGCCACTCGAATATGTCGGTAGTTCATTGGAATTTACTAGACAGTAGGCTCAGAATGTGGTACGGACGGAACTGAATGTAAGTTACGTTCTTTTTTTCTACGAAACTTTGGAACCCACATGCACGTACAAACCTAAGGGTGAGGAACCGTATCAAATGGTATTAAAAAGAGAACACTAGGGGCTGAATAAAACACACGACACAGTTAAAATGTATACACATCGTCATATAGTGAATGCTAGTTGTAAGTTGTGCAAGTCTTTGAGATAGTGCAATTCATACGTATCTCGAGTTTGTGAAGATTACAATCACTAAGCAAATAAGTTGAAACTTTCGCATTATTTTAGTGGCGTAAACCAATCGCACGGTTATCCGTTAACCGTCTCTTACAAGTTGTACCAGCGAACGAAAAGTACGGCCAATAGAGATCACACAGATGCAGTTATTAGACACTATGAAATTTGTCTGTTAGATATGACGAAGTCTGCCTGGCATTTCGCTCATTATTCGAACCGAATGTACAGTGTTCTCTGATACTCGCTGAACTCGCGATCAGTTAACACTCAATGCTGTTTTCGATTTCACTAATAGGGAGGATAGAAATTTGAAGAATGTGTGATTATTCTGTAATCCCTTGTGCAGTAATCTTTTGGCGGAGCAATGGTAGTGTAAATCAAGAAAGGCACTCACTGGAAATGCAGAGAACAGTTTAGTTGCGGATTGGAGGACCGTACTGATGACAGCTAATAAAGTATTACACGTTCAGGTCCCAGTTTTTGATTGCTCCAATTAATTAATGTTGTCTACCTTTTCACGTCTAACGTCCAACCCGGTCCAAGGGGCTTGAACATTATCGTTGCTTTGCTGAGATGTCTGGGAAATAAGTGCAACTGATAACGTGGGGTAGCAAGACTCGTGAGAAGGTTGTCTTAGTGATAACACCATACTTTCACTCATAACTCAAGCGTTTGTTAGTGATGTAGAATGACAGATTAGAGGCATTATTAGCTGTGATAAACGTGTCTACATTTCTGCGTTTCTTTGTATTTTTTTCGACTTGGACGTAGTCATTTCTCTTCTCTGTTGTGTGGTAGTTAAGATTATTCTTGAACCAATTACTCATTGCCCTCACTGGCGATAACTTTGGTTATAGTGAAAATTTTTAACCGCCGATTTTTGTGACAGTTTAATCTCTTAGTAAATCTAGTTCTGTTTTCTCATTCGAAAGGTTTTCTGCTCCGACTGATGGTTGTTGATCATGTATAACATTTAGATCGGCTAGTAACGCGTAACCGACAAAACGATGTCTGGTCAAATACGTGACGAGTCCGTGTCGATTTGTCGAATGGTTGACATAAGTTAAGAGGGTTGAGGAGACGATCCATCCGAGCATCAAAGAATGAAGAGGCTAGTGAAAACTGATTTCACTCGGCACTATATAAGCCAGTTCTAAATAAACTAAACTTAACAAAGCTTCATATGGGATTTCTCAAAGAAACCTCGGCTGTACAAATTCAGCGGAAAGAATAACACTTCATTTCAAATCAACACTAAACATTGTAACAACCGATTGCGAAATAATGCAGCAGTCGGACCAGAAGCAAGGTTAGTGTATAGGGTGAGCAATCGTCAAAACACAGTATAGCCGTCAGACGAATAGGAACCCATGTTCAGGACGGGAAGCTGATCAAGTAACAAGCGAACGGTTTTGAGGACAATTAGGAAAAAGGAAATGTTATTAACGTTTGGCACGATTCAACAAACCTTCCAGAAACACGAAGAATCATGTGGTACCGATCACACCCTAGATGTAAACAATCACAATGTTTGACAACCTCCGAAATGACCAACACCACACTGCTCAACAAGTCACGGTTGAAAAAATCCGTTCCGGGTTAGCTTGTGACAGTGACCGACGTTTAAGGACGCCTGCATTTAGCCCCCACCAAAAGCAGCTTGTGCTGCACCACCTGTGGTGCCACGTATCCATTGTAAAGCCGCGAGAAGTGTGAATGACACTTTTGTGTTCAGCCGGCCAATGGTAGTTAACTAATGAATAGACTGGAACAAAAACGAAACCCTGTCATTTAGAGAACAAACGGAGAGAGCACGATGATAAAGTCTAAATAGGGAAGAAACATATTGAAAGGGTGACACGATGTGTTTCACTATGCAAACACATGCAACTGCACTTTCGAGTTGATGACAGAAGAAGCGAAGTGCGAGGTTGGGCTAGAAAGAAAAGGACAAACTATTTGTTATGAAAAGCACCAACAAGGCTACATGATAGAAAAGGTACAATGTCACAGTGGCTCAGGTTTGAAAGTATAGAGGGCGAGTTTTCAAACGACAGTGGGCGTTGGTCGATGAGAATGAGAAAAGAAACATTACAGCTGATATAACCTATTCGAGCTCAACGTATTCGCTGTCTGTTAGCTGATGTTTTACTATGAGTACGTTGATGAACTATAAATCCCAAACGGCCAGAGTATTCATCGCTGTACACATCGCAACGCCATGGAGTCATATCACCAGGACCTACGGCGCCGGTGGTTCCCTTGTCTGCTGCACGCTTCCGTGTTCGGCCGTGAAGTAAGTGAACTCTAAATTTGCAGACACAGTTCGGACTACATTTTTCCAGACCGTTTGCTTCGTGGCCAGTTCTTCTGAACATTTGAACTCATTACTACAAGTGGAAGGACTTACTTGGGTAACGTACTGGTATCTAGGGTTTAGACGACCAAGATTTTGCTTACTTAATTTCATTTGTCCAAAAGGCAGCTGCTTTGGATTACGGCCACCACACATCTGACGGACATGACCTGGCCAACGAAGCTGCTTGTGAATCAGCGTGGCTCCAAACCAGTCCACATACACTCGTCGTAATATCTGGACGATCTGAACCATGTCCTAATACAAAAAATGCATCTTAGACATTGCAAATAGTGCATGTCTTGCCGATACACTGTGCAGGTTTCACCGCCTCGCAACAGCGCAAACAGCATCAGTGTGCGGCAGACATAAAGCTTAGTGGTTATTTTCAGGCTGTGACTTCCGAAAGCAGCACTAACCTTCGCCATAAGAGCTGTCAATCCGTAGTCCGTGGACAGGTGTGTTCACGAATTGCTACATAAGTAGCGGAAATCTGCACAGCTGTCGACTGTTTCTCCATCAATGCGAATCTCCGGCCGGTGTGCAGGAACTTAAGAATGTTGATCAAGAAATATCTTATCTGGTACGCCGTCTCATCTAAACCTGGATCCCGTGGTCGCGAAAGCCGTGGCCAGCCCCTGTATTTGGTCTTCATTGCCTGCAAACTGCGCCTTGTGATCGGCAAACAGCAGCAGGCGCATCGTTCGCACATTTAACCGACATGGGACACTGGAACGCCAAACACTTAACAAGCATTCAACCTCAAAACGTCCCTCTGCTGAACCCTGGAGAGCACTTACAATCATTTCGTTCAGACATAAAGTGCACAAAATTTTGGCAAGAACACAACTCCGCTTCACAATAGTGACATTGTCGGAACCATCAGAGGTCGATTCACGAGACTGTACCTTTGTCTGCATGTCCACATGTAACGTTTTAATAAAACCAATGAACTTACCTGGACACCCAAACTTACCAAGCACCGCCCACAACGTTTCATGGCTCAAGTACTTAGGGGTATTTGAGCACCAGATCAGCATCACGTCAATGCACATGTCCAACAGGTCGCAGCGGATCAATAATGGTATCAGCGTAACTTGTGAATATTCCCATACACTTCCAGGATCAATCTACTTGCGCAAATGAACCTGGAAATTCTCTTCTAAAGCTACGCTTCCCAGGTCATATATATCGAGCCCGAGAATTCCATAGTCGCACAGGGCACTCTCAATTAACTTCACTGACATTCAGTGACTTCCTTGATCCTAACACTTTCGCCACCACGCTCCACCTCTTTATATGACTGGTTTCTAGGACGAGTTAAAACCCACGCCAGCGGCCGGTTACTTTCGAACTTCACTTATCAACCTCGTCTCTTTTGTGATTTCTAAGTTCTGTTCGATAACCATTAAGTATATGCTAACTCACGCTCACTCATTTGCCAGTCACCACATGCTTTTTACGAGTGTTGATTGTAAGACGAGTCAGTAAGTGGCGAATTCATCGATCTACCAAGTGACGAACAACCTTAACTGGTTTATAACATTGAAATGAAACATAACTTCACAATTCCTATCGTAGCGTTTACTGATTGTTCTCTTCAGAAGTTACTGTTACGCCAGCTTGTAGTGAGTGGTAAACAGCAGCTCGTAAAGTTAGTAAGAGCCAGTGTGTATCAGCTGGTGAACCTGGGTATCCGGTGTTTTTCTTTCTAATTGTTGCATTTGGCAAAGAACTGTACAACTGTCACCGTAACATATCTGTCTGGGATACATTTATTTGTGAAGTACTCTGGTTTTCCATACCATATACGTCCTTTTAAAACCCACTGGTCACTTTCGGGATAACCGATTTAATCGTACGCCAACCAACAAATTTCCATTAAGCTGAACGTAACCATCTCTCTTCGACAATGACTATGGAACAAAATCAGACGTTTTCCGTCACTTTGGCGACTACTAGACGTCGTATGTACACATCTCAACGCGTGATATTACCAATGTTTGTTGCTTCAATTGTGATATTAAACTATTTACCCGCAGATGAACATTTAGTATCCCATTGAATAAAACTGACAGATTTATCTCAACAACTGTCCCCTCACATTCCTTAGCCGCTGCGTTTCTTTTTGATCATAAACTGAAATCCGTCAGTAGTCTTGTGACTAGCTTGCAAACGAAAACACATCCACCACGGTCTCAGAAGTGGCTGAGGGAAGATTCTGCAAACAGGTAAACTGCAATGCATCAATGGAAATCTGAAAGATTCAATCGATTTATTTTGGCCTGAATACACACTTCCACGTGCCGCCTCTGCCAAATGTTTTAACGAGCTCACTTAAATCTCCTCAATAGTCGTTTTCATATTCAGAACCAGTTGGAATCAGGAGATGCAGACGTTCTCATGAGTTAAATGGCGGTGTTCGAAATCCATTGTGGTTTTTATCCACAAAAATCCTTCCGAAAATAACTGTATATTACACGCTTTCGTAACCGCTGCGAATTGTGTCCTGTATTTGTTCGGCTTCTATCTGATTTGCTCTGTGCACTCCCCACACCATGTTTGCTCGGATGCTAGTCACAATCATACAGTCATATTAAGATATCTGTGAAAGATGCAAATTGATCCGAATACAAACAGGAGCAAGATCCGAATTTGTGCGTCGAGAATGAACGATCGTATCGTACTACTCTTGCTTAGTCAGGTGGACGCACGCGTGTATGTGTTGTAGTAACCAGTGGGAAAAGACAAGAAGGAATATTGGAGTATATTTGAGCATCAAATGATGCCTTTCATTAAGGAACGAAGCATCGACAACTATGGCATTCAGGATTACGGTTCTCTGTAAATGTTTGTTTGTATTGATAATGCTGCTGTGGTCTGCGAAACGCATGTCGACTTTCTGAATAGACAGTCCTGTTGCCAATTGCATTGCTGACTCACAACAACAGATGTTTGTTCTCGAATGTACAACAGTCCTAAAAACCGTTAGACGATCCATACTATCAGCTGTTCATGACCTGAGTGCACAATGACATAAAGTCTTCTAATTTTCTTGAACGTGATAAGCGGGTTCTGAAGACCGCATTGTACAAATAAATGCATCAGTCTCATACCGATTCCAGTGCAACATACTTCAAGGAACCTGGATAGTGGATAAAGTCGGCCATGCTACGTAGATCAACTGCTTGCGCGTACGGCGACATCTCACTTTTATGAGGTGGAAAACAGCCATTTTACCATTCTTAAACGTTCTTATGTTTAGTTGTCAGAATAGAATATTGCAAAGGTTTCTTTTTCCAAGACCAACATGGAGCGGGCAATATTTGCAACTCTTCGGTTTTACACGTATTGCTTATAAACTGGGTTAGAGAGAAAGATGTTTCACAGAGCCATAACAATGCGTTCTATTGATTGACTGGTTATCCAGAAAAGTTCGTGAACATCCGAAAGAAAAAAGAAAAATCCAAAAATGACGAGCTGAAGTGTGGGGAAAAAGGAATATATTTCTACAACGCAGAAGTCATAGCCCGAGGGATTTCACAGATATACACAGAAGAAAATTTTCAAAATGAGGATGATGAATACCAGGGCAGCTGAAACGTCAGCACAAAGTTTCTTCAACCCACATGATTCTGACGCCTGGTAAACCAAAATTCAGCAAATTGGAGGATGCGTTTCCGGTTACTTTGAAAAGTCACAAATTCTTGCCCTTTTTATTTCGAAGTTTGCATATCACCAAAACTTCGAAGCAAATGGGTTGTGTGCTCAGTCCGAAAAATTTTAAGGTCAACCTTTGCAAAATCCGTCAACGTCTGAAGAAAATCAAAATTGGCTTAGGGTGAACTTAGTGAATTTCGTCCACCAATATCGAACCAAGAAACCAAAGCGTCACAGTTCATTAATACCAACACACTCTGGAAGTTAGAGGAAAATAAAATGAACGAGGAATTTAATGGACAAAGGCTCAGGAGACATGCTGATGAATAAAACGGAGTATATGAGAAAATCTTCCGAAATTATCGGTACCACTCAGAAGTTTTGCTGGACGACACTCTTGACGATGCCAAAGAACTGAAAGAGGAAATCATGTGCAAGTTGGAAAAGTTGAGGATAAATGGTACAATTTCTGCAGGTCATTACATTTGCTGACGTCAACCGACACACGCACGCCGCATATCAATGGACTGAGCACTGTCCCACTTCGGTCCATTGTGTGAATGTGCAACGCGCCGCAGCTCTCTCAAAGAAATGTTCACTAGGTCGCTTCACGCTAAGCAATGGGGAGGTTTTCGCATTCTGTAATTTAAAGTGGGGAAAATACGGTGAACGGAAATAGAATGAATATTTGATTACCACTCGAGGAGATTCGCACGATGATCGCTATTGACTCCAACTCTTTGTAGTACTAGACAATCCAAGGTGCTCAAAACCCTCAAACTCTGGGCAGGAAGCGAAAGACAATCTACTGAAGCACGCGATGTCTTTGGTTCCTGCTTGCCTCCACTCCGTCAGAGACTAGCCAGCTGGGAGACAGTTCGACCGAACCCCGTCGTATGTCTGACAATATTTCGATAGAATTCCATCTTGCTGGCGTAGAATGAGAGAACACGTACCATACATTCATCTTCACATCGTTACATCGCGATGAGTGTCCGAGCTGCGGGGAAGAAGGAAACCTAACATGTGCTAAAGCGCCACCCAGTTAACTGGTAGAACTGTGGCAAGAAAATTGAACAACAATGACAGTCGATCACAAACTTCGCACGCATGTAAACCTTTCAACATGACTGTGTTTGGATTATTGGTTCTAGCATCCGACCTTGTTCATCACTAGCTGCGACACGGTAAGTATGCCGGTGCATGAATTCTTACACTTCCCCCACTCATTAGACCATGTCCCACTGCATTGACCTTGACCACTAGTTCGTTGACGTTATCTTAAAGTTCTGGCAGTTGGCAGATTACAGTCCAGATCTGAACGGGCACGAGAGTCCAGGTGACCTTTAGAAGGACTTCCGACCGCTAGGCAGATTATCAAAAGGCATCAGCAAGATTTCTTCAGGAACGTTGCAGCTGGCTTCATTCCACTCTAACAGTGCAGTCTTTCACTGATTATGCGGTCATCAATCGGTTGTGTTCACACGGTGCATTAACGTTAACACTTGTACACTTATCACAGAGCCAGGTACAGCTTGGCAGCGGCGAAATGTTTATCGGATATAAGAGTAAGATGTGCTCACTTATTGCAGTCGGTTCTGTTTATGGTGAGGGACACATGGTTTGCTACGGATGCGAAGTCAGTTAGGTTGGGGAAAACAGATGTGTTGGTAGGTTTTAATATTCTGCGAAAATTTCCGTGGAGCCCAAAAGCGACAACGAAGTGCAAAAGATTTCGGTACCTGCTCATCACCGCGATGCGATTGCATGGTTGTGATGTGATTCATTGTTGGTCATCTACACGTCTTCATTGTTTACACGTGCTATCCTTCAGATACATAACAAACCTCGACTGACGTTAACAGAGAACCACGTTCAGCGAGCAAGTGCTTGCGATAATCTATCCCCTCCCAAACCCTGGGTTAGCAGAATCGACGAAATAAATGCTTCTGTGTGTAGGCACGCTAATACAGTTTCATGTGAAACCATAATCAAGGAAGAGCCCCTATATATATTCTGCCGTTCGTTAAAGATCTTCACTGTTCTACTAAGTACACTATCTAAGTGCGTTACGTTATTTTCCCTCGAATGCCGTGGGAGGACAGTCAACAACACTCAGTGGGAGTGGAAATTTTAGCGGTCTAGTTTGCATGCCAGCCTGTTTTATAGACCGAGCTTTTCCGGAATCATTCTCACTCATCACTGATGTTCAGAGTGTATCATTCACAGCTAGCCAATATGTTGCTTTTAAGTATTACCTAGTAGGTTGTCCCTGAGTAAGAAAATTGTCGACCAATTTGAAATGTAACTTATCCGACAATTCGTTGTATGAAAACCTACTCAAAACCGTTTTCGACTAAAGACACATTTACTAAATTCATTAACATTGCTAAGAGTAAAGTTCGTTTTTTTCAGCGTGAAACACTGGACGCTACTCATTCTCGCTTCATCTGAATACTGCTTTGATTACTTTCTTTACTTCACATACATTCTGGTTAGTAATTTGGCTACAATTTTTCAGGCTGGACTGAGATTTCTCTCGGGTTGTGTAATCAAGTACATAATCAAGTCCTCATCTACTATTCACCGTAGCGAGCAAATGTATGACAAGAATAAGGTTTGCGTAATAAATTAGCAGAATTATTAATGGACCCAAAACCGTTGTGATATTCGCAGTAAAAAGCACATATGGGTAAAAAGTTTCGTACGTTCGATAGGCAGTTTGCGTCATTTTCCAACTGACACACCGTCTTTCTTCTTTATCAGAAGTCAACCATGGACCGAAACATAATATAGACGAATTTGCTCAGTCCAAAACTTCAATAAGTTCAAAGACATGATTGTTTTATAACACAAGTAAGCGCACAGGATGCTTTCAGTGTGTGCTTATTTATCCTTTCAACACATCAGAAGACTACCTTTTGTTATATTGTCACGATGAGACTGGACCTTGACGTGGTGTGACCGCTTGCGCATCTCGATGACCTTTTGGGCTAAACTGGACAGAGTTACTCATACCAGGCAGGCCAACAGGTAGAGGTCTGACAAACCACAGTCTCCTGGTCCTCCAGGTTGGGGGTTGG
>QNGE01000662.1:65345-185132 GCA_008508345.1 Paragonimus westermani
AGGTGAGGTGGCGGCTAATCGAGCTCAGTGGCGTGAATGTTGTCGTTGTTTGTCCGAGTTGTCTGTGAAGTGAGTGCATTTAATGAGGCGGGGCAGTGAAAGCCGTAAGGAAGCTGTCTCGCTGATGACGCCTTACTCTCACTTGCAGCTCGGTTGTGTTGTTTGCAAGGTGTAGGCACCTAGATGTTGAATGTTTGAACCTGGACGTAGTCATTTTCAGTAGTTAGGTCCCTTCCCGTCCCCTTCTTTCCCTTCTCTCTTTTTATATAGGGTTTGCTTTTTCTTCATGGTCGTGTGGTAGTTAACCATATGTGTGAACCACTGGTGTACTGCTGTCTATGATGATGATGATGGATAAACGTTTAATTGAGTACAAACGCAGTTGACTACGTGGTGTTGTTCGCTGCTGTCAAATTACTTCAATGAAGAAACTGGCGTGCAAAAAAGGACTATGCATAGTGAAAGGAAATCGCCAACTGAGAACACAAAGGTTCGCTTTTAAACAGTTATGCGCAAATTCCAATCTGTCATTATTCGTTCGCACAAAACGGGACATGGTTACACTGTTTCGACAGAACACCACTTTTCGCCCTTGTTCTGTCGGAATTATAACCAGATGCACTTGGAGCCCTTAACTGCTTCAGGTCAGTCACAATTTTTCGGCCGTAATAAATACGACTCACTCGTAGCAATCTTCGTTTAAACTGGTAAACTTGGGCAATTATCGGATTAGGTCAAGACCAGTTGAGGTGCGCTTTCCTGAACAGTCTCACTATAATTCCCTATCCAAATCTACATTCTAATCGTCTTCCAGTAGTTACCTCTTTCCTCATTTAACATGTCCGTTAGAATTTTATTTAAAAAGGTTATTGTAGTTCACAGCCAACACTGCTTTGTTGTCAGTGTGTGCAAATGTTACAGACAAGTTCTACAAAGTTCTCATTACAGATCATATCTAAGCATTTCAATATTTTCCAACCTTTTGCGAGATGACAATCAGGTTGAGATTGGAATAAGTTTGGCCATTGAGTATAATGATTAGTTGAGAGGTAAGTGAATAAAGTGTGCAGTGTGAAATCGCACTATCAGGATTGTTCCATAACTACTACATCTAATTGCCGTTCACCCTACTTTTAATAGGTTCGCCTCCATCACGACCATTTATCGTAGATGTGAGGTGACTTAAACGCGACGCTAACAGCAAAACTTGTTCACTTCTTAGTGACTTACTTTGAACTTATAAGTAGTAAACTTTTGCTCACAAATTCAAGCCTTCCACAGTGTAACAAGACCGTATGCATAAGTGAAAAGCTTTTACAGGAAGCTAACACGTTCAAAACTTGAGATATGTCAGTCTCCATTTGGGCAACGATGCAGTACTTGAGAGGGCAACTTATTTTGCGTTTAAACGTTGGCAATTGTTTTTGATAAGCGGATTGAGGGTAACGCAACGGTGCGAGCACGTTACAATAATCTACGCTTCAAGCACCTCGGGTTACCTTCTTCAGGAGTGTTGCAATCGAAATCCCGTTGCCAAAAGAACAGAGGTCACATGGTCACATCCGTAGTTATGTCACTTTGTGCTACACATGATTTGATTAGTCTAACCTTTGCTCATTAATTGGGAGTGAGACAGATGTAGATAAGACGCGTCCTTGTCTGTTGCTGTCTGTCCATCTACACCACACTGCAGACAGCGATTTGTTATCACTGAGTTTGACACATATGTGTTGTGTGTAAATATTGAGAGCTTCAACACAGCACCGCTCGTCATGGGAAGACAGACCCTTGTGAATCATTCAAGCTTGATCAAAAACTGCGTTGTGATTTTCTGACAGTGCATATAGGGCGATGGTTGAAACCTTCCCTAACTTCTTCAGTTGATAGCCGTGTTTAGGAGGAAACCTCGTGTGCTTCTTGTTGTCGGCAACATGTACCTCCCGTTGACTATTTGTCTCTCCAGTTTAGCTGGAAGTGCAGTCGCCGCAATTAATTTCGTAAGCGCCGTCTGTTTGGTCACCCACAGAAACCGCAGCCTTGGGATGAACCACTAGTCTTGCTAAGGTTTTATCTAACCGACATAAGGTCCGGATAGCGTACTCAGACAGAATTGGGCAAACTTTTTCAGACGTTTGTTCGCGATAGTGCACTTGCACAGTAAACTTGAAATTTCTGCTTGTTCTGGTCTTCTCCTTAGTTAAAACACGCTTAATTGTGCTTTTAGTATAATGATGAGCGGATAGCTTTTCTTTAATACAAGAAGCAATTGCTATTCTGCATAGTTCAGTGGTGCAGATCGTATCAGCTCTATTAGCGAGTGATCTGCTGAATGTTCTGTTCATATCGATTGGATGCGACCAGTTGAATCCGAGATGCCCACTACAATGGTTTGGTTTGCAATGCATAGAAACCTCTGTTGTGTGTCAACCTTGACTAGGTAACCTAGAGAATTATTCCATTTATCAAAGACATTAATCACGAAGCACAAAACAGTTGATTTTATTCGTACTAAATTTGATGCGCATATATTACGACAGATTAATAGTATTGTGTTTCATTAAATTGTTCTGAGGTCTCATGTTTGGACTTGTGATTGCTGCTGCAGCATTACAGCCACTGGAACTAAAACTTCGTGAAACAGCTCTTTATAATACTCTTCACAAAATTCTGCTAATAATGAATGGTTTGAGAGAAAACACAATGTTATAAACAAATTGTGGTATCTACGTTTCAATCACCACGGGCGGGCGATATTTCAAATTCATTTTTTCGTCATCAATAAATAATTTCAATTGGAAAAATTATGCGTACACTGACGTTACTAGTCCGACCCGCCAATCAGTTGTACGTACAATGAGACCTCTCACGTTAACGTAAGCAAACACTTGGTTGACTGTCATACCGGCCTCACATATCTTTCTGCGTTCCACTTAATTTGCCATAATGTTACCTCATGATGCTATGATCCTCACCATTTTTTGAACGGATCTGTTTGTTTATATTCATCTTCATTGCATCTTTTTTGTTTGCACATTTGAATATCGTCGATCACAGATTAAATTGCATGCAAACAGTTTTGCTTTGTCGTTGGCCCAAAA
Organism: Paragonimus westermani; assembly: GCA_008508345.1. Taxonomy (NCBI): domain Eukaryota; kingdom Metazoa; phylum Platyhelminthes; class Trematoda; order Plagiorchiida; family Troglotrematidae; genus Paragonimus; species Paragonimus westermani. Next base: position 68,444 of record QNGE01000662.1, read on the forward strand.
AGTCCCTGTGATTTCAACACTTTCAGCCTTGTATGCTTACACTTCACTTGACCAATTTCAGGATTTTCCAGCGTTCTAATTCGTCGGCAACCCCTCGGAAAATCCCCCCTAACCGAACTGTAGTAAATTCTGGGCTTTTTCTCTGTGTACTCAGCATGCCATTTCTTGAAGTTGAGTCCGACACGGTAGATTACATTTAAAGAAATAACGTCATCAACACGTAGCATTTTCCGGAGCAAGTCCACTATTGGTAAGGTCAAAAAATGTACTCTGACGAAAGTTCAAATCCGCCAGGATAGCAAAATTAATCTGCTCCGAGATATACGAATTTCGAGCTGCGATGTTGCAAAAATAATGAACACACGCCCATCACAGGCGGCATATGGAAAAGTATATACCATGCTTTACTGGGTCTACTTTGAGAATCAGTGATGCTAGATGGACATTCGTTTCGGTTTTAGGTAAAAGTTTGGGGCAGAGAAACCATGTCGACTTGATACGAGTGAATTGGTGAGCATTGTAACAACAAAGACGATTGGCAATTCACACACGGAAGAGCGACCACGAGTAGTTCCCACGCAATACAAAACCAAGGAAAAAACACGAACAAACGGCAACAGTAAGTGTATTAGTGAGCACAGAGTCGAGGCAGTGATCTGTACAACGTCGTGTCCAGACAAGTGAGCGATATGTCACCGAAATGTTTCAAGATAACTCAAAAAAGTCGGTCAAGGGTGGAGCAATTACACCGTTCTGTGACCGTTCGTGCAGCGTGGAACATAGTGAACAATGCGTAAGCTGACCGCCTGATATAAAACAACAAAACAGTGATCTCCAACATAGAGGTTAAAATGCATACACGACAGTTTCCTTGTTGTTACACCTTCCCCCCTTAAATGTGGCACTGATTCCAGTGACTCAGTGCTACCAACGTTGTTGAAACCATTTTGGGCTGGGATTTCGACTATGTTCTGCGCATTTGAAGCAATGCTAGGTATCACTGGAATGACTCGTGCCTGTGCTTCCCCCGTCAAATGAGCTGGCTTTGGTCGATTGTGCTATACCGTAAGTACATCCGCTGTTGAGTTTGTAGTGTGGCAAATTATGTTCACAGTGGGTGACAACATGTGCACGATTGGGAATGGGCTTTGTCATGGGCGATGGAATTCGCGGGCTACCCCCAAAATGCTGTTTTTTTCTATACAGCCGGATGTAATATCAATTGTAACAGATTGGTCCATGTGTCGCACGGTCATAGCACCTCTTCTGATGGTGTTGTAATTTTAACTGATGTTCTGTGGCAATTTTGTTATAAATCTCAACTGTTCTTTAAGCTTTCTGACGTGCTATATTGACCCTGTAGACTCGGTTGATACCAGTAGTGTTGACACTTCAACCACTCGGCGCACTTCATCAATTAGGCTGCGAGATACTGCGGTAGGCTTTCATCCCAACGGTCTGACTGGAGCCGTTCGATGAAAGTTTGCAGAAGTGTCATGACATTACAATTGGTTCGTTCGACCAACTCGATGCTTTAAGTGTGGCAAGGAGTTGTCCGAGTTTCTTACATACGCAACATACGTCATGCTTCTACCAGAAGGCGACATTCAAACGCAGCGCCTTGATCATAGTGGAGCACAGCGGTGTACTAGAACCAATGATCAATTTGTAACAGAAAAACGTTGTCACAGAAGATTCTTGGTTTGACATCATAAAGGACCCACGACAATCGGTAGAACAACCAGCAATCGCGGAACTATATACTTGTTTCCTCTCTTCCACGTCGACATTGGCCGCATCACAACAACGCCCACAAAGTGATTGGGGCCAGTTCTTATAACCATTCGAATCAGAGCTCTGGGAGTCGCAGTAGTGGGTTTTGTTAGTGTACAAACAAATCAAACAAATGCAATCTACACATGATAACTCTAAAATTCGCTCATTGAAACCATACGCAGTGTTCGTTGTAAGATTTGCATTTCATTTCGCGTCCAGTTTGTTTAGCCGTTCCGTCAAGCTGTCGCCGTTATGTGATGAAACTATATGTGTCATTCGTCTGATATTGTGCTCACGTAGTTACGGCTGAAGGGTTAGACATCACTTCGTTTGCAGGTTTTACAGGAAGACGAGACAGAAAATCAGCATTCGTATGACGGCTGACCGGACGATAGATGCACTCAAATTCATAGTCCCATACATATTCTAGCCAACGTGCTATGTGGATCTCCGGTCTGTAGAAGCTGAACAGTCATCTAAGCGCCCGGTGGTCAGTTAAAACGTTGAAAGTTCGTCCGAGTAAGCAAGGCCGGTTGTGTTTCAGAAACTACACTAAAGCTAACAGGTAGTACAATATCGCCCTTCTCGCCTGTTGAACAGACGATCTGCACACGCACTCAACATTTCCCCATTAACCGACTTTTGTGGGAGTATTTCGCCAGTAGTTAAGTCGTTGGGGTCTGTTTGATGTGAAAGAACCGGTTGCCGGCAAGAAATCTAAAAATACGAGATTGGGAAGGGAGTTAGGTTTATCGTTCAGAGTACGGGATGCTGTTTGACATACAACGGACCACACACATTGTTATCCTACCCTCTAGATAGATGGGATGGGGATTTCAACTTTACAAAACGTGAGACAAATTTCCAGCAGTCAAACATCAGTCCCATAAAACTGCATACTTCGCTCAGTGATCATATTATCAGGCAACAGGTGATTTGTTTGATTCTTGTGCCATCAGTTTGTACTCCTCAGGATGTGATTAGATGAACTTAGAATGACACTTCCTGTTCTGATAGCACGTATTTGGTAGGCTTCAAATTCATTTCACCAATTCTGAGACGTTTGAGTACACGCTCCAGGCTCGACTTCTGCTGTGTTATTGTAGTGACGTAAGCGATAATGTCATCAATGTAAATCAAACATTTGCTTGGTACTCTCTGCATTAATTATCCGACGGTGGCACGCAGGTTAACTAGACAGGGTGACGAATGCCGCTTTTTGATAGTCTGCTAGGCGGACTTCAGCTTGCCATTATCCCGAAGCTAGGATGAGTGTGAGGTGTCGAATATAGTGTCTATGCACACGAAAGGAAACGAGAATCTCTTTGGCATTCTGTAGTGGATTGTCAAGCCGGAGGTGCGGTGCTCCAGCTCTCAGTGCAGCAAGGTACGTCTAAAAGCCCAAAGCGGGATGGTCGGGTTCAACATGGGCGACGGAATGAGCCATCGCTCAAGTGGATCGGACCAACGGGTGAGGCATGGCAGGCAAAATGGAATGATTAACCAGATCGGGGGCACGATTATCCTGACATTCAGGAAAATATCTCAAAGTGGTCCTAAAATACGGCCAGGGGAAAAAGTGGGTAGAAAGCAGACAGCACGAGCAATCGGACCAGTCATCGCCCATCGGCAAAAGAGACGAAGAATGGCAGGTGAAAAGCGCCCTGAGAAGAAGCGTCGGAGACACAAACCGGGTCCACGTGCGCACCACGTGTGAACAAAAATCGGGGGTATTGTGGTCCGGAATGATGACTAAAACGCGAGCGCGCGCGTAGTATAGTAACCAGCGTGTTGGCCAATAAAGATTGTGCTTTATTGGACGCCTTTTTCGCTACAATACTCTTAGACGTCTATGGTCGGCGCCTAATCGCAAAATTCCATCCTTTTTGTTAATCAATACGATGGAAGATGAACAAGAGGATCTCGACGGCCGTGTGCTTTTCTTGTTAAGCACGTCTTGTATCGCGAGTTTAACTGCGATTAGCAGTGGACAAGGATTCCGCTAGTGGCTTGTCAAAGACGGTGGTGGTCACGTATACCACCATCTTGTACAAGCTCAATCCGCTCAGGTTCCCCCCACAAGACTGAAACACGTCAGGGAAGCTAATTTGGAGACATGCTAGCATCAGTCTTTCGGTATAGAGCAATGCTGCCCTAGTTAATATGAACTGTACAAAAATTGACTCCAGTTCTTTGGCTTTGTCGTATATCTTTAATACATATAATGCTCCAGGCTCACCTTCGGGTGAGACATTTATGTTGTTATTGAGGAGACAGAGTGCCCGAGAGGCTGGGCCAATCTTGCCGTAGAATATCCATTCTTAAAATCGCGCCTGATGACAGCTGGCTGTCTACAGCAATCTGAGACCAAGTCTCTAAGTAAGTCAGGTTCACCGTGACCGCCACTTCCACGCCCATTCGGGGGTGATGCCATTGACTTGAAGGCGCACAAGAAATACAATAACACGACTTCGGACATCAAAGTGATTTGTTTACCGTCCCCAGGAAGGTCCACAACGATGAATTACGACCAACACGATAGAACGACCGCCCTGAGTTTTTCAAAGCAACACTAGTACGGAGTGTACCGCCCGGTGTCCAGCAAAACGGGGAATTTTTTGTTTGTGGTGTGTTTCAATAACAGTGATAATACAATCATATCTCAAGAGTGCGATCTGGTTTCAGTAAGATAAACTGTCTCAGATCAAGTTATTTGAAAGGGCCATCTGGCAAGCTGAGCTGAACTGACAAAGATGTGATCCAACCTAACTCAGCATTTTCAGGGTCAGACGGAAACATACACATAGAAGGAATTAAGCACCCTGAGGCACACAGTTCCGTGCCTCAGGTGAAAAGAAAGTATCGATTCCACACTGCTATCAGACACCTGCACTTACAGTCTGTACAGTACTAGAGAAGTCACTCTTCGAACAGACGCGATGCTTGTAATTAGTGCGTTAGACATCTTACTCCGCTTTGTCCAGTCCGATCAGTACTCGTATGTATCAGAGTTGTTTTAGGTCGTAACCACCTAATAAAAACCCGCACTATTGACACACTGGATAATGAACTTCGCCAAATCGGACAGAATTTGATAGAAAACGGTTATCCGAGAGGATCTATAAGAAAAATCAACACGAACAACGTGCTGGACTTCAGCTGGATTTGAATCAGCGACAAAAACAAAGTGCCCGTACGCGAAAAATGCTCTGATTATCAGTACTACAATGGAAGTGCCCGTCTGTAGGGTCGGTAGATACCAGTGTGATCTGATCAAGAAATCCTACTCGGGCGGTCGATCGGCTGGATCATTCGGTGGATTCCATAGGGCATACTTGTTTTTTTGGGTAACTGAGATCAATTATTAAAGTTCTGAACCTTCGGCACAGCTTCGAAGCCCAGTTGGTAGAACAATTTTCGCGTTTGGGCATGCTGTTTCTGCCATTGGTTCGACTCCAGCCAAAGTTCAGATTTTCTGTAATTGAGTAATTTCTTAATTATCAAATCTATCTAACTACTTATCAGTCTTACAACTGCCGCTCAGGGAGAAATTGTGTACGGAACAATTGGACAACGCTCAAGGTGAGCTGTTGCACGTACGTTCCTTAACTCGAAGCCAGCGATCACCTACAGGATGGTCCGACTTCTCACGCTCATAGTTAAGCAGCTGAAACCCCATTACGCCATGTCAAACCTAACATGTGATTACAAGTTTTGAAGTGAAGCATCCTATGTTGGCAGAACTGAGGGCCAGCTTGGAGCCAAAGTTGCCAAACGCTTACCGAACTAAATTCACCAAACTCTCACACAACCAGGTAACTTGACAGTGAACACCTGGAATAAGTCAGCGTCATCGATCGGTAGGCACCATTTGATGGCGCAACATGTGTTTGACTCATCAGGCGCTCCGTGTTCTGTTCGCGAAACGAAACAAACGTTTGCTACGATATACCGAGGCCTTTGCTATCAGGCACTGTCGTCCTGTTTTATGCGCGCAAGATGAACTGCCTGTGACGTTAACGCAACCCTGGTAGCAGCCGAACTGGTTTTGAAATGTGACCTTTTGTGAACGTTTACTGGTTTCAACGTTTCAAATGTTCCCATTACGATAATGAGAATAAAGACGTATAGGCGAACATATGTTTTCGATAATTCCTCTTCAGGCTGGTACAATTATATAAGGGATTAGTAGAGTTAGATCGAGATATCGATCAAACTTATTACAGAGAAACGAGGTCACTGGCCAGTCAGTTGGCGATGGCTTGATTGGTCGGTTACGTCACGCTTATCCATTGGTTTGACCGCGCCGGTTGGCCATCGATCCGATGGATTTTTGGCCATGGTAGGTGCAGCGTCTGAACAAACCGTTTTTGATGACATAATATCGGGTCAATCAGCCTGATTCCGATAGCCTCGGCAGTACAAAGTGTTTTAATTCGGACAGCTTTTGATCGGTTGCCTGGCACGCGATATACCACTTTGAAAGCTTCGTCAGTTTTACCTGGTGCCCACTTTCAGCCAGATGAGCGAGAATAGCGCTTTTGTTCAGCGGATACGCTAGAAAATGAACTTGAATTCATAAAGAACGTACTTCATGATAACGGCTACCCGGACCGATTTATCGCCAGAAACATGGTCAGGATATCATCTAAGCCTGAAGTGCATGAAGTAAGAAAGAAACCCGTGTTCATTCGAGTGCCGTTCAAAGGTGATAGTGCCGCGGAATGGCTGACAGATAGGCTCAACCAGACAATAAGCAGGACCTATGCCACTGCTGAGCTCCGTATTCAATTCTCCACATCCCCCATTCTCAGGTTTTATAACAAAGATAGACTGACAGTTCAGACCTCATCTATGTGTATCTACTCATTCACTTGTTCCTGTGGAGCAGGTTATATTGGTCGAACGTCAAGACAGCTTTCGAAACGAATCCGAGAACACCATCCACGATGGCTGGTACACGGGGAATCACGACCGGTCAACAGCGCTATTCTCGCTCATCTGGTTGAAAGTGGGCACCAGGTGAAAACTGACGAAGCTTTCAAAGTGGTATATCGCGTGCCAGGCAACCGATCAAAAGCTGTCCGAATTAGAACACTTTGTACTGCCGAGGCTATCGGAATCAGGCTGATTGACCCGATATTATGTCATCAAAAACGGTTTGTTCAGACGCTGCACCTACCATGGCCAAAAATCCATCGGATCGATGACCAACCGGCGCGGTCAAACCAATGGATAAGCGTGACGTAACCGACCAATCAAGCCATCGCCAACTGACTGGCCAGTGACCTCGTTTCTCTGTAATAAGTTTGATCGATATCTCGATCTAACTCTACTAATCCCTTATATAATTGTACCAGCCTGAAGAGGAATTATCGAAAACATATGTTCGCCTATATGTCTTTATTCTCGTTTACTGGTTTGTAAATTTTGCACATTTTAACTCGTCTGCACTAAACACCAGTAGAGATGCAACGAAAGCTGCTCGAGCATAGATTGTGTCACACCAGTTTTTTGTCTGCTCTATTAAACTTTCAACCGAAAATCGTCTTGCCAAATAATCAGTGGAAGACAACAGTGCATTGCAAAGCACATTTGTAAAAGCACAGCACACTTGTATTTTGCTTAAAACCCATTGTCATGTTATTCCTATGTGGTCAAATTTTGTAATGGATTTTTCTGTTCGCCGTGAGCCAGCCCAAGTGACTGTGATAGTTCCAAGTGTATCTACTAAAATTTCGTTACACCTACTCTAAGAGACATTTTTGGCCCAAGAACAAGCATAAAAATGCGGATACTGCCACAGACACCACACATTCTGTGGTTAACATTTCTTCATTCACAAACGCAACACTATGTGAAAAGATAGATTTTAGTTGGGTTCACATTCTGTCTAACTATACATATCCTCCATATCTTGTTGACTATTTAAAACGCTAATTTCACTCCGCACGGAAAACCCAAGACCTCATTTTATGCGTAGTGGCTTTCAACAACTATTCGACCTGGCCATCAGGAGATCAGTGAGTCCTCTTTTAGCTGAAGTGTTCATGGATGAGGTTAAGGAAAACTATCTCCGGTAGTGAAAAAATCAAGCTTTACAGTCGGCATGCCGGCCGTATGTTCCTGATTGGACAAAATTATCAACAAACTAAAAATCAACGTAGACTTTGAAATTCGACCACCCAAGTCTCTTAGCATTTGTCGAGCACGAACGTGAGAACAGCTTACTCTTGTCGGACCTCCTGTTTAGCTGAGGCTCAGATGGATCTGCAAAAAGTTCAGTGTAACCTAGGGCAAAATATTGAGGACAATACTTCGATTTCATTAGTTTTGCCTCTGTGGCTTACAATCAGTTCGTGATACGTACTCTCTTTCACAAAACGCCGAGGATATATTCCGAAGAAATACTACACACTGAGTAAACAGTGTTGCATACAGCGCTTCGTGCTGATAATTTTCCAGAACGTCCTATCCAGGAGCGCAGTAAGTTTACTACTACGGAAAATTCAATTTTGGGGGCACCCAAGAGGACTGATTACCCCAAACCCCTCTAACAAGAAGCAGTTTGGTGAAAACTTTTGAAAAAAATTGTTCGTGCAACGTTGAAACGTTCGTGTACCGCAGCAAAGTAAACGCTATGCTTATCGCTTTCCCTAGTAAAAAGCGAAGTTCTATGGTTTCTACCAGACATTGTATCTATCAATTTTCTTTCAGTTGAGAAAACACCCTCACAAACAAAAATAGAACTTGAAACCAGGTTCAGTGGACATATCTCAGTGGTTGAGGAGTGTTTTAATCCACCCTCTGATGAGTGATAATGAGCGAGGACCAGACGAATGTTAATCGGCTGCAAGTCACTCACTGACCACAGATCATAGAGTCAATATCGTACCTTCGTTAACTGCCCATAGTTCACAGATTCTCAAGTACGTCGAAGCCTTTTCGATCAGTCTTTGGCAGGCGGCATAAAAACAACTGGCTGTCAAAATCTGATTGTCGTTGGCTTAGCTATGAGTATCACTGATGATCCGGTCTGATTTATGCCCTCATTTATTTCACTTAAGTTCTGTTTTGTTCTCATGCATTTACGGACGAAGATATGGAGGAAAATGAATTCGTACTGAAATTTGTATCTTTGCAGTGAATGATCGAAATCATGCTTTATCGATATAGGCCATCTGTAGTGTCCACTCAAACCCAACAAGAAATAAAATTATCGTAACCTAACGCCTGCTTTCTTTGCTGAGAGTGCAAAGATGTTGTGAATATGTTTTGTGAAAAGAGCATAAAACTGCAATCCCAATAAACTGGATTGTGAGGTCAAGAACGGAAACATGGAGGACGCCAATGCAAATAGAGAATGGCAATCATATGCCAGCAGTTTGGTAGTCATGACTTGTGATTAAATGATCCACTTCGACATTAAATTCAGCCAACTTCACTTTCCGGAGGCATTCATACTAGGAATTCTGGTTGCCTGTCACCTACGGTTGAATTCCACAATCGTTTCTGGATAATTAGTGCGAAGTAGAAAGCACTTGATAGGTTTTCCCTTCCCACTTATGTGATCATCAGTGCACATTTATACGGCGTCGTGTGAAGAGGTTCGGACTAAAGGCTTGTACCCTGCCGGAGCAAGATAGGAAAACTGGAAATACTGGCATTTTGGCATAGGACATGTTGTGTTATACTCTTTTTGAATAAAATGTCTAAAATAGTTTGGTGCCACCAATCGTTTGCCATTTGATTTTCATAATTTGTGTTTTGGAATTAATTGTACCAGTATGGATAAGACGAGCCACAATCACCACGATGCAGTGCTGACTGTTTTAACTTAAATCAAGCTTTCACCCTTTAACGACTGGTTACATTTCGGTACTTGCTGCTTATGACAACCTACGCTCACGAACATACTTGTTTCACACTTCCAACTTCCATGACCATTTAGGCGCTCCTTCAGGTTAATGGAATTTAGTAATGCATTTATATACTGCTTTAATAAAGCCGCGAACGAAGTCATAACGTATACTGCACAACCTACCAAACAGTGTGATTCCTACGAAATTATGGAGCTGTATTCCAATCAGTATCCTACTGGTTGTGTTTTCTATTGAGATGATCCGGCAACCTCATCATTCATTACACGTAAGAGTGGGTGAAACTTCAGATCCCATAATGTGGTCATGTCTGATGGGAGGACATTGACGCAGAGATCAGCACGGTTGTCTCCTAGAATCGTGTTCAAAGTTTCCTTCTTGATCGCGACGAGTGTGTACACTATTGACGAGCCTCAGAAAGTGCGAATGTCCTGCCAAGTGTTCCATTTCGGAACGGAGTGACTGGAATTTTTATCTGAATGGAGAAGCTGCGACCAAACTTGAGTGATGTCCAAAGTGAAGCAAACCGAATATTTTCACCTATAAAAACATCTCGAGACATGACATCTACACTTCTTCTGAGTGGAACACGGAGAGCCGTATTAGTGGCAGTCCAGCGAAAATCATGGACAAATAGATGACGTTTTGTAGAACTGCGCGAAATGTTTGATGTTTGTCACTGTAGTGGTTTGTTCAAGAAACCTACCCAATAAAGCCTCTCGTTATTGATCCTGTAAACAAAGCAAAGCGGAAAACAAACTCAATCCTTGGTGAACAATTCACTAAGGTGCAAGCGATTCATGAAACACTTTAAAGACCCGCAGAAACAGATAATCATCGGAGGTTTGACGAGATACCATTAACATATATTGACGAGGAGAAATAAGCAGATTTTATAACAGATTTTATAACATGCCCAACGGATACAGGAGTACAATTGCGGTGAATACATCTTATACATTCTTTTGCAGACTTTAAAGACGACCTTTGAAACTTTTTGATAAATCAGTATTACTAATATGTACCAAGGAGTTTTACCTGGTACAAGCTGATCGTCACCTTTAATTGTTTGCAGATTTTGCATGGAATTCAGGTAGAATTTTATCACCCATCCCTTCTCCCAAAAAAAGACTAAGCACCTTTTCATTTCTTTGGTTAGCCGGATTATACATCGAACGATGAGAACAGATTGTGCAGATAGAACCCCAGTCTTAATCACTACGGAGCAAACAGTAAAGACTGGTCACGTTAGTCACGAGGATAACTGGTTTCGAATGTTAAGGCATGAACTGAAGCTAAGTTTGTTTAATTTTTCAATTTGGTCCTTAGCATCAGATTGTGAAACAAATCTTGGCTCCAGCTGGATTCTAACTGGCGATAGAAAATGCGTGTCAAAATAAGACGAGTTTTCTAGCATCTAGCCTGCAAGCCTTTTGAAGAGCTCAAAAGCTCCACATTTGGACTCACTCACCAATCCAAAGGTGACAGTCTTATCCGAAACCAGTCTACTATGGCTTACGCTGTTTTGAAAACCTGTTCATTTATGTGGAAGGGACAAAAGTGCGATTGTTTCTTGAAATACAGGATGGATACGGTAATATTCTCGCGTAATGGTTTATTGAAACCTGTGAGAAATCCATTCGATTGTATTCCGAAAGATACGTTTCTACCAGCCAATCTCGATAGTTTTTCACACAGTCCAATCATTTAGCGATGATTTAGTTGAGGAAAGTAAAAATCTTGCGGTGACCTTGGTACGATAAATGTGAGAGTCCACAACTTTCACAATCTTTCCTAATTGTGATTTCACTTATGGGAGCATAGAGGTTGACGGTGAGTCTTCTTTAATTATCAGTTAATATCGACGCATACTGGAAAAGTGAACTTGTTCTCCTAAATTGTGCCTTTTAACTGTATGTGTCTTTGTCATCTACTCAGTTCCAGTGACTTTACATGAAGCAAAGCAATTATTATGGTATATTTATTGAATAGTGCCCACAAATGTGAAGACGGAAAGTCTGTAGAAGGACATAAGGCGAATTTAGTTGCCAATCGCTGCAAGTTATCTGAAGCCAATATTGGCGTTAATGAGATGTAAATCTATTCACGCCCTCCACTTTGAATCGAAGTAAATTTCCTCATATATGCCACCATTAAACGACAATAGGTTTCGTAACCACATCTCACTCTTCGCCTAAAAACCACATTTTTTCCTCATGTTTCTACCGCAAGCTGCAGTGTGCTGCAGCCAAACCCTATTTGAAACTGGCGTCCAGCTACTACTGGTAAATATTACTGAGTGGCAACGAAAAACAGGCGTTTTCGTCGTTTACTCTAACGGGATGAAGGTATCTCGAAATGCACAAGTGCCATTTTTGGGAAGTGTTACCACGAGGTCATTTGGACCGGTAGACTAATTACATCCGACAACCGGAATGGAATCGTGTTCATCAGCACAGTTAAGTCCAATTTAATGAGCGGGCCACTAACTTGCGAATTTGCAATGATAATGTGGAAGAAAACGACTAACTAATTATTCTTCCGAACTCTCTTCTCCTGTGTTGTAACATCCTGAACTGTTCAGTTTGCGCAAACGGACAATATATTTCTCTGCAGCTGACTCGTTTTACTGACTCGTCATACGTATAGGTGAGTAAGGCAGTAAACTGGCATATTTCTTGCTGATTTGTCTGACTGGGCGATTGATATTTAGCCAGTCTAGGATCGCGTGTTGCCAACGTAATTTAAACGCGCAATGTAGTGAGAGCACTGGTCATCACAGCGCGCTGCATCTGCACATCTGATTGCGTTGAACGGAAACTAGAAATGATTAAGATGACTCTGGTGATCGAAAATTACTCGCAGGAGCTTTACGCGGCGTAGTGGCGAACTGAAACCCAGAAGCGTTAAGAATGGGGAAGTCCTCAAGAAATTAGTGCATTCTGAGCCAGCCTTTGAAGCGGATAACGCGAAGTTGCGAACAACACAAGGAACTGTCCATTCTTTGGAACGGACCTAAAAGTGTTGCCGAATTGAAGGCTCATAGTCAGACACACAGGTTGCCTACAACTACAATCAAAGCAGATCAACCTATTTGGATTAAATCATACTGGTTTACCGTAGCTGATGTGCCTGTGAAGAATGCTGCGTAGGCATGAATGACAGATAACTGTTTCCAAGAATAGAGGGGCACATACTAAACCAAGCTAACAAACGAGTCTCACAACCGGACACTCTAATTACAGAGAATTGTAAGCAGTTAGCTTCGTCGGTCGGAGGATTTATCCTGTAAACTGACCAGAAAGTGGAATTGGTCACTAACTGCACCATCATAATGTGCTAGCACGGTTCAAGGTCATCAGAACTTGCTGAAGGCGTAGCGAAAAACCGGTTAATATCTGTGATGCGTTTACAAAAGCGATTTTGAATGAACCTCAGGTTGGTGTTAATGTGTGACGAGTTTACTTCAGATGACATGAGTGGTTGATTTTACTGTTAATTGCTTGCTCACATACGCTCAAGTATCAAAGACGTTAAATTGAACTTTTTTCGCCCTACTAAGCAGTTGATACTGACGAACGATACGAAAGGCTAACTGTGTTAGTGTTTGTCCTCTAACTGTCTGATTCTAAGCGCTCAGTGTGCCAGGTTGACTTTACATACCTACACTACCGTGTGCTTAGTAAGTTTCTTCACAACCAGCTGATGCTACCTATGGTGTTGTCTCCCAGCAAAATTAAGAACACAACGACAACGCACCTATATACTTCGATAAAAAGGTGGTTTTTTTCAGAACACAACGTATGACTAACAGACGTGATTCACCTAAAGCCAGGTCTGATCTCCAAAGTGCGTGAGACGAGAAACAGTGGAGCTCACAATGTCCGAATGTAGTGCTTGTGAAACAATGTCAGTCCAAACTTGCACTAAAAACCAGGTTCGGCTTTGACGTTAGCCGACCACAGGGTTCACATCTCCAAGCATATTGGCCTGGGGAAAACAGCCAGACAAGTGTAAAGAGCACTGCTGAAAGTGTTATTATTGCGGACAGACGAGGGGTAAGCATACACAACGTGAAAGTTTTCGATTGGACCTAGCCTTAACAGCAACCTCAAGGCAAACGGCAGAGTGCTAACGGATTACAATTTATAATTTTAGAACTCTCCAACGTTTAGTAAGTTGGTGTATTAGCAACATTTCACTCTTGACGCATAGGCTTCATCAGGACGGATATACTAATAACAAATATTATAGCATTCCAGACAGGCTAGACGTTAATAGGTTATGGGTCAGGTCTACGTAGACTGGGGGTAATATCATGTGTGAATAGCTAATGACAACTGATTGTGAACACGTGAACAACAAAACAGTGGCAACATCGATATGGTCGATCACGATGATTGCTTTTGAGTAAATTATCTAGGAAAATTGTAAGTTTAATGCATTAGTTGTCACTTCATCCAGGTGTTACTGTAATTCCATCTGAACACTGCAAGGCCGAAAACCAGGGGCCGAAGAACTCAACATGGTCAACTGCACTCACAACGCATTCGGTCACTGCCTTCATTTATTTACCTCGATATCTTCCGGATTAATTCCAATCTAAAGGAGAATGTTTGATAGTGGTATATCAGTTGATTTAAAGATGCTTTCCTGTTGTTTGTTGGGTGCTTATTTTCTCCCGTTATCAGGTATCACCTTCTGTTCATCAAATATTTTGTGTATCCTTTGCAGTTTATTTGTTTGAGTCGGCTTTCCTAGTTTACTTTCAATAAACATAGACTGTGATTAGGAGTGTCTTTCGCTCCTATAAGGGTACGGTGTGTTCGTTAATAAATAGCTAGTACTCAGTGTATGTGCTATATTATGAATTACTGCAGGAAGTTGGTTTGAGTTGGACCACCGTAGTAAACGCGAATATGTTAACCACCCCAAAAATCTAAGAAGTTTGGACCCACTACTGAATTTCGGTTTTAACTACCAATATAGAGTGGTTATTCACGCAAAATGGAAGAGCGTTGTTCACTCAACAACCTGAGGCATACATACCTAGCCGGATGTTTACAACAGCCTAACATTTGGGTTAATTTTGGAGTCAATTATATGAGAGGTATTGGTTAATGATCGGACCAGTTGGCTGTATGTATGTTCAGTTCCACCTAGATCATGAACATCAACAGGATGCGTGTGCCTTCTTTGTTTTGCCTGATTACAAAAATAGAGATAGGTAAAGATTAAAATGACGGTTTCGTACGGTTTGAAAACTAATTCGGTGTTTTATGTAAGCTTTACTATTTCTGAAAATTGGTTAAAAGCTGAGTTTGCAATCATCACGATTTTGCACTAATCAAGGCTCGCGTGTAGTTGTGGTTTTCAACTTATCGCGGTCAGTTACCGAAGGACGTTGCTACCCAAGTAACTGTTTTGGGAAATTTACTGTAAAAACACAACTGAGGGAAATCTACTACAATGCCAAAACTTGCTGAATTTATTCTATCTAGTTTAAGAAAGAATAGTGTTTTTTATCAGCTAGTAACGTGTACTAGGACTAGGCGAGAAATACTTGACCACACGGAATGGTCAATTAAACAACTCTGCTGAAACCTTTGATCCCACTTTCTAGGAGTCTGAAAATATCGATGGAATATGTACGGTTCGACCTTGTTTTCATTCAAACACCAGCTGGTGGGTACCAGGTGTACGAAGAGAAAGTGTTGTGAATCAAAGTACAGGGGTCTTACACAGTAACACCTGTATGGTGTGTGTTGAACCGACTGACTGGATCGATTCTACATTAGTTCTGGAAGTGACTGTATACTTAATAAGCTCACGTTACAATATATATATATGTATATATGTAATCATGTGATCACTCATTCAGATGTTCGCTTTACTAAACTTATCAGACTTTCAAGCGGCTGTTTTCCCTTCAAATTACTTCTCTGTCAACCCATGTTGCGCTCAGTAAATAACGACAGATGCGTGTTCACTACGACATACCGTAAACTGGATGGTTTGCTTTACCGTTTAATGCCCATTTGGTTCAAATGGTTATATGATGTGATTATCCTCAAATGTCTATTCTCTAAAGATCACTTATCTCCTGTTCATCACTAAGTAAATATGTGCAATGTCCATCAATATGCGACGGATAATCTCATTGTTCTGTTTCAGATGACGCACAATAAATCGATGCTTGAAAATACTACTATAAGAGTTGCCGATTCTAATCTCATCTCTATACTGAATGTCCCCATAAGTGAAGCAATATTCAGAAAAGCAGAAGGGCAGTATACTGCACGAACTAGTCACGTGAACTAGTTTTTTTAAACAGTAACCATCTGGACTGATTCACTTTAAGATGTCTCACCTGCATGAATTAGTGTGATAGCAAAACGGGAGGATGGCGCGTTTATTTCAACACTTTCAAAAAGTATGAACGCTGTAGTACAGAGAAGTCAAAACCCGTAGTAACTAGACTTTATGGAATAATGGAAAATCGGGAAAACTGTAACTGACGAAATTTTCAACATGAGCCACAGCTACCACAATCAACAACAACAAACCGATGATGCGGATGGGGATAGCAAATATCGCTTGAGTAGAAATATTACCGTGATGGGAATTGGAAATCCAACCACTAAAGACGAACTAGTAATACAAGGAATGAGAATATCTGGTAGTGGATGGATGTTTGTCATTCTATTTTTGAAGCTCACTTCCAACTCAATAAATAACGCGATTGTTTGAAAATTTGCACTTGTAAGTTTGGTCTAAAACTTGAATGATATGAATTTGATTTGGGAAATGTTTGAAAGTAGGCCTTTTTCAGTAGACAGGACGTGCTGCAAAGGGATATTTTTTCTTTGCTCGCCATCATCTAGAACGACGTTAATGTCCTCTCTCTGTATTAAGTGGCCTTGACACAACAATGGTAGACGACATACGCTAACGTTATATACATAGAAGCTTGGTCACGTCATGTTAAAATAAGTGTTGTGTTAGATATGCGTGCAATTTTCAATTAAAAGGTACTTAGATTCAATTGCAGAAAATGCGCAATTAGAAGATAACATTCTCTATTGGCGTCAGAACTCACTGGAAATACTGATAACACATCAATCGTGGAATTTTTGTTAACAACATTTTGTTTAATCGAGTAAGACTTCCACGCGCAAGGAACTTTATCCATCGAAATAAGTGACACAGGGAAACCCTCGTTTTAGTGAAGATCAAACAGACAGGTATCAAAATAATATTGAAAATAATCAGTGAGGTAATAGACGCTGAGTGAAAACAGATCGCACACACAACGTATGTGGTATCTAATGGCCAAATTCCTAGGAGAATCTGGGTTATGTCTTCGATTGTTCTCAACCACTCTACCAGACAGCATGAAGAACTTTGGTCCATTATTTTGTTTTCAGTGTCTTCCGTAAATTAGGTTGTCAAATGTCTACCATCAGTCCCCATACACACACATCGCAAACTTAACCTGACCAGCCGGGATAAAGTCAGCCATTGTTCTGGTGTGTATCACTCACCCGAAAATTGGATGACGTAGATATGATGGTCTGTTTGAAAGACAGAACAATGTGTGTGCAATTCGAAAACCTATAAAAAATGTAAGAGAAGCGCAATAACGTCATTTTAGACGGCAGGGCAGCTTACATGGTAAATATAGTGCCACTAAAAGTAAACGTGTTGATCGATATCCAGGAAATAATACGCATATCTTGGAAATGATTAGAAAGTATGACAGATGAAATTGTAGCCAGAACGCCTGCATCAATTCGATTAGTGTGCAGCGGTTGTGACAAGTCGTTTAGCATCCGACTTATATGAAATATACAATGTTGCAGCATTATGTGTAAAGCAACAAACTACTTTTAGAAGTCACCTCTACTACATAAAAGCAGCCCACGTCGTCACAAACCACTGTCAATCAACGCAGTCCTGAGACTGCAGCGGGATGGTCAACTTAACAGCTAACTGCCCGTGTAGGACGCACGTTCACAGTGCACCGAGTTCAAAAATAGAAACGACAATTGTTTGTTTGCTGACAGACGACTCCCAGCGTCAGCAGTTTTACAAAACACTACTCAGTAGTTGCGGTGCACGTTTAGTGATTTTTACTTAGTAATCGTAAGCATCACACAGTCTATTAATAAATTTATCTGTTCAGCGGCCTAATCCCTTTGTGCACTAGAAAGATGTAATGTTTTGAGTCAGAAACTGTCACCATAGTAACTTTATTCCAGAATTTTCGCTTGTCTATCTGTTTTCTTACCGGAACGATGGACCCTACCTGTAAGAACATTTAAGTTTATATTCATTTGGGTGGTACTCTGTGGAAAATTACGTGTTTTGGTTTTTCTAAAGATAAATTTAAATATAGTAAGAGAACCAACCGTTTAAAACCATAGTACTATGAGATAATGGAAAATTCACGAATAATGTAATGCAACAATATGAATATCCGTGAACAGACGGGTTGGCAACAAACGAATTAACGACAATTTAACGCAAACGCTTGTTTTCCACATAATCACATGTAGTTCCCTAGCGGTTAGCCATCGCCTATACACTATTTAAATTATAACTTGCGTTTCTGTGGTATTTCTACGGACTGGTATTGTATGATCGATTTAATATCGTTTTTCTCCCGAAGTTTCTTACGTGCAATAGCAGCAACTCCTTTCGATAGACCACCCACAGCTGCATTCACTTGCACCCGTTAACGTTTCTTATTGATGAGATGTTGCTGCCCATGGACAGACTAATCCATGATCGTCCTAAAATAGTTCAAGTCATCATCGTTCAGTGCAAAGCAGTTTGATGCAAAATGAGTAAAACAGAATAAATGCGCGAGGTAGAATGAGAATTGTCCAGAAAACAACAAAGGAGGCGGCAGTACAGCAAGCTTCTGAGAAACACAGGCCAAAATACCGACATCGGCAGTTGCAAGGGGTGTGAATATTGTAACAGTTTGGGCATTGTCAGTTTTCTTGAAGGCTACAATTGCTTGATGACTACTGTAATCACAATAGTTCCAATTGATATCAACTGGTTGCTAGTGTCTACCCGTAACTCATCCAGTTTACGATGTCTTGGTGATCGGTTTCTTGAAGCCAGCTCAGGCTGAACTTGTTTTCATAGGATTACGTCATGTGCATACATAACTCGTGATTACTTTAAGCTGAGAACCACCTTGACTGACTTTCCCTCACTCTAGATATTCGTTTGAAAAAATATATCCAGGCAGGTTACACTGAATTTGCAGAGTAGATAGCTTGTTTTTATTCCGACTGACCCCATAGAGTCTCTGTGATATTATGGACGTAGTAAGTGAACCGAGATAACAAAAGTCACTGAATATAAATGCAACTTCTATTGAGTGTTCAACCAAAGTGAAACAGTGTATAGAAGTGACCAAAACGAATTGGGTGATATGTTGATTCAAACTGGCCAACTGCGGACAGTCAGTCTTCGAATATAATCATGAAACCTTTGTACAGTTGCGATCAAATTAAGTGACTGACTGATCGAATGTATAAACAGTTCGTTGAAACTCACTCGTACCTTTACGTATTTCTGTATGTTCTCCTTATTTAGTGAGAGAGAACGATGGTGATTGGCTTCACAAATACTATGAAAAAATAAAGAACTTTTCAAAACCCGTTAGGGTAGACTGAACTTCATATCATCTAACATAAATCTGAATACAAGGATTCCCCTGAAAACCTGAGGTTTATGAATAGTATGTGCGTGAATCAGTTGTGGGAAAGCATTATATAACAAAGATCAGTTTAATCACCTAAGATAATGACGAGTTTCCCCTTAATAAAGCACGATTTTTGTCACGCCTTTCACATCGCTGATGCATTGAACGACCTTGCGTAACTGGGTTTTTATTTTCGGCCTGTCCTACCTCAACCATACAGGACGATCATTCAAAACTTTTCATAATCCCTACAAACAAATCTTCACAATATGTTACCCCCGACACTCACACTATCCCCCTACACCTCCTACTAACTATAATTCAGTCAATCCCTTGCAATAGCGAACTCTACATCAAGTTTAAGATATGTGCAAAAAACGGAGAGGTTTGAATGATTCGAAAGACAACTTCTTAATTGTTCATCAGATTATAGTTGGACCTTAAGGTGAGCCTGTTTAAATCGCAACATGCCGCTCTGTATACTGGCCTGAATTTTATGCCTCAAATTCGACGTTATTTGACCAGTGAATATGCAACGCCTAAATATATGTGATATCTCGAACAAAGCAATACTATGCTTACGATCTACTATCAGTCGAACCTAGTCGTCTGGTTGATAGTCACAGACAAGTTGTTAATTCATTCCAGGTATTATCTGCAATCCGTTAAGGCCTCATGCTGATAGCAATCTACTGCTCCGTATGCACAGGTTGTAAAGCAACAAGCAAACTCCACATCATCTTTGACAAGCAGGATGGTGAGATTATATTCATAACTGATTCGATCAACATTGGACCTGAACTCCAATTTTTATGGCCGTATGAACTATTAGGATGGAGCAAGAAGCGCTAACAACCACAGAGTTCCAATATTGTGTCCACAGCTTGTTTGTGTTCACGTTTTCAGAATGTGGCTGACATCTTGCTCTCCGGCTTACGCTGTTAACTCCTTATCTGATTTACATGTTATTTGCATCATTCGAGAAACTATTGGCCTCCGCTGAACCTAACTTACGTTAACTAAGGACAACTTCAAGTTCTTCTTTTGTGAACGTTTCTGTTTAAGTGTTTAAAAAGGAATCTGATCCATCATATCTTGCAAAAGTTGCACTGTACATGATAATGACATACGTTTTGTAGGTGTGACAGGTACTTAAATGTTAACTCATATAATTTTAGATCTCATGCAGCGGACTCCTCAAAGAGTAACAACATGTCCAAATCGGCTGCAGTTTACGCCTTAGACTTACACTGGATATAACTTCTGGGCCCTAATATGCTGGCCGCCTTAATGGTTGTTTCACGCATCAACCAGTGAGAAAAGTCAGATACCGCCGTTACCAAGCTTATTCATTTGTTAATTTGAGAACTACCGGAGTAAAACACAGTGTGTCAGCAAAAATGTATCCTACGGTGACTTTCATTTCATGACTATGAACAGTGATACGCCCAAAGAAAATAACCATTGAAAAGTAATTAACTCATGCTGATATCACACTTACGATGGAAATGAACACGATATCTATCTGAGGGAAAAAGACGTGCACAATTCAATGGTTATAGGAAGGTTAACGTATTCTGAAGGGAGCTACAGAATGCATAATCACACCAAAGCCAAAAGTTTATTCACTCCAACCTGAGCTCATACGACTGCAGTCCTCCGCTGTTTGCTTTCCGTGACAGAAATAGATGTGACTAGGGGTTACAGGTACCTTTTGTTTCACAGTTCGGTTTTCTTCTGTATACATGCATGTCATCCTACGAACAGTCGGAGGAAGTTATGTATTCCGAATTCATCCCTGTGGTTGGGAACTAAATCAACCGTTAAAGCGGATATCAGTATTTTTCTCCATTTTACCACGGGTGAAAGTACGAAGTCTACATCAGTCATTAACAAATTATGGACACTAATTGGTGACACTTTCGTAAAGTGGACATCCAGTGGCTGACCGCTCGAAGACTGAACGGTTTCCGTAATGATATGGACAAACCAGCACATTCAACAAGGCTTTACATGCAAAAAATATGTTTACGATTTCGGGAGAACAAGTGGTGTTGATACAGTACACTAGCAACATTTGTACTAAGGGTTCTTCTGCTGTCTGATGAATTGGCCGCCTGACCTTTGTCAGCATGTATACTGAGTAACGGTTTCGACGTTGAATCTGTTGAAAACTGAGTTTAGAGCTTTTAATTTTGTATGAAATGACAAACTCGGGTTATCTGGGAAGTCACGATCGATTAAAGAATACCAGCAGATGTCCTCAGTCGTCTCTATAACGATAAGTCTTCAGACGTGTTCACAGTAGACAATGGTCAAACGTTGCAACGGAAACAAAACAAGTTGCGAGGTTTCGCCCACTCACCAGTCTACCTGAGTATATGCATGTAGGTAAGCTAATGCTTTTGCATTCGTAAATTTGCAGTGAGTCAGCACACAGTTGCTGTGCAACGATGCTTGGTTTCACGGATTTCGGTTTGTATTGAGCACCCTTGAGCACGTTGCAGGTCGCCAACTATTGGATTCTTCACAAGAAATATACATATGTATGCACATACATATATATTTGTATACATAGGTTGACGTATTCAGTATTTGACGAGTGTTATTTTTAGCCGGCAACAACCTCATCAACTCGACAGAATACGCGTGCTTTCGATACTGTTAGGAACTTTTACTTGAAACCTTATTCAGATATGTCGCGGTTGTATGTTTTGATTTATTTATACACGGTTGACATTGCATTACTTGAAGAATCAATAATATTTTATCAATCCGTCGGTTCCATTTGAGGTCTACATTGTCTTCATGCCAACTCTACAAGAAAGACATGTTGTCTGTCTAGCCCAAAATGGCCGGTTGTACGCTCGCAATCTGTCTACAAAATTTGCAAAAGCTTCCAAATTGTTTATCTTCACGTGTTAATGAAAATCCTTGTTAAATACAGTATCCGCGTTTTCAATCTCAATATGTATCTGTTCCAAGACAATTTTCACTCGAGTACATAACGGATTTGACAGACAAAACGGTAAGCGATTGGGCACGTTTAAGCAAACCGTTGCTGTTTTTTGCAGTCAATAATCATCACTTGTGTTTATCGGCATGTGTAACGTAAATAAGACTGAGCAAAAGAAAATTACCAAAAGAAACGACAAAGACGACTAAAGAGTGTCAGTGAAAGCCAGTCAAACGATATTGCCTAATCATAAGAGTCTATAACATATTTTACGAACAGTTCAGAATACTCGTATTTTGGACCATGAATTTGTTTGGTCATTTCCTACAAAAGAATGGCTATCATTTCAATTTGATTGAATATACTATTATTTTCTTTGTTTCGAACCAGAAAAGGTCATTCAAAATATGTGATCAAACTCCCCATTTATCCCATTCATCAGATGGCGCATCTGTTAGAATAATATGAGATGAACTCCTCGAGCCGTCTTTTTTGCGATATGAATGACCGGACGTCAGCTTAGGAAAGTCTGCGCTCTGTCAGAGCGGTTCGCAAAATTTCATTAGTGTCCCTATCTGCTTCTAATCATCATTATTTTACACCATGATAACTGAAAACATTTTCACCCTGGTTGACTAAACGGTGTTGGACAGCAAGCCCTTTTGCGAGAGGATTTTTAACACTACATTTCTGTTGGGATTCAATAAGGAAAACAAAGAAACTTAGCGTTGTCTTTCAGGCAAAATTTCCTTATTCTAATTTTATGACTCAACATTCTTTCTCAGAGTTTGTCGTGACGACTAAGTTGATTAATGCATCCAGGCTGCAGTGAGGACCGCGCTGAACTTTAAATCAGAACCAGTTGTGTTCGGGTGGTCGTGGCACTTCATGAGATTTATGATCATGCTCAAAGTCTGCAACACAGATAGGAAGAAATATGCTTGTTTGTCGTAGTTGTATATCCCTCCAGCAGCCACCTTAACTCACACCATGCTTCCTTCCTTGTTGAATTATTCTCGAATACCATCTGTGAGAGAAAATGGTGACCCGGCAAATAAACGGTGATATTGTGAGAAACATTTACGAACAAGGTTTAAGGTTAAACTGCCGGATGAACTGTTTCATACGAGCACCGGACAAAAATCTTGGAGTCTCTGCGAAGAGGTTTGTTCCAAAATTTGGTTTTGGAAACGGTCATTGGTTAGGTCGTTCAGCAGTACTATTTTTGGGTTTCCACGTACCAGTAGGAAGCTCCCAAATAGGCTTGACTGTGTAGCAGAATTCACTGTTTTTGCCAAATGTCATCAGTGAGTCCAATTTTTGGAAAAACACAAGTAAATTGTTGTTAAAGTCTTTGTGGACAGCAGTGAAACACCATTCATGGGCCTGTCTGTCCTGTTGAAAGACCCACAGTCACAGATTTCTACATTAGCACACAGGCGAAGGATTATTCATTCAGCCCTTTTCAGACAATTATGTTAGTAAACCAAAAAGATGTTTCCGCGGAACTTACAGTTAATTCGCTGCTTCTCAATCATTTCAAAATATCATGCTCTCCTTTATACTTAATTGACTAACTGTCTTGGTTTTGCATACTTTTTATTTCTCAGAATGCATAATTAATTTTGCTAGCTCTCATTCTACTTTCGAGGACTTATTGAACAATGTTTTGTTCACCATTGAATTAGGCTGCGAAGAGATGATGGTACATGTTGACTTGAATTGACTACAGTTTCAAACCACTGGATCAATACAATGAATACAGTAACTGTCTATCTAAAAGTGCATGTGACTGCAGAAATTAACTTAAAACGAATTCGTTACCAGTATACCACCGTCTTCGTTAACCCAGATAACCATATGTGAACTGCAAGATAACCAACGGAAAAATCGGAGAGCGAAATCCACAGTAACGATAAAAACCACAAAAAGCAGGTCACCCCGACAGCAGTAACCAGACGAACGTGCGTTGACATGAGAAATTTGGAATTAGAAGAGCCTGTTTTTCGATAAATCATGGAGAACCAAAAGACATCGCGAGCTATGTGGAAGAACAATATCCACGTACCATTTCACTTCCAACATTCTCCAGAATAAAATCACCAAATTTAATACAAATTGACCACTACTTCGAAATAAATGAACAACACGAGTTCGACTCACTTTGACGCGTACTAATAAGGCATTCAGATGTATATCAAAGGAATGGCCGCTAACAGCTTACAGTTATGCCTACGTGACCGAGGGAATTCCGTAACCTGCTTACCGGATTTTAATGGTTGCTGAAGCCGAGATCTTTGAATATAAATCACCCAATGAGCGTTTCGTCAACATTGCACCCATTAGCTACTTATGAGAGTGCTCAGCTGTGTGTAATCGAAAATACACTTGAAAAGATACACTATACGTGAGATGGATTGGTCAGTCGAGATTCTAACTACCTGGTACCTAACGGGTGGACAGTTGAGGAGTTACTTTATGGCTTCATTATCGAATTTCGACTGATTTGCAGTTGAGGAGGAAACGTTTTTCTCCACAGACTCACATGACATTTTTGCACTTTCATCCTATTGCTAATATTTGAGAATTTACTAATCGTCTTTCCATTCAATCTCTCTTATTTCTTCGGTTGGTTTGCTATACATATGATTCTGCCTATGTGAACTGAGGTTGTTACTATGTCTTCCTTGCAGAAAGTAATCCTCAAAATGCTTGACGAAATATATATCCAGTTTTGTGGATTTATGGTCAACTAAATCCTCGCTAAGCACATGAACGACGGTATTGTTACGTGCATAGAAAACGTTTCATCTGGAGTCCAAGCGGCGAATTCTAAGGTCATCGACGGGGTGATAACAGATAACCCGATGGGCCAAATTCTCTTGTAGTGATTGAAGTACATATTCCTGAAAACACTGCCCTAGGCGGATGGTGACTCATAAACCCAGGAATCGGAAAAGTCATTCAACTAATGAAGAGTATTGCTGCCTTCTGACTATATTGAGTGTGTTTCTCGCAGAAGCCTACAAATCCTAAATGCTCTCAAAATGCGAGTGCATTTTATTTTCCGGGAATCCCCATTTCATTTTACGTACGAAAAACACAGACTGACTCGTAATTTATGCTCATTTTTTGGATTAGCAACCACAAAAGAGCGTAATTTTCAGTCACAATTCTTCTCTTACCTAAAATCGAAAGAACAATCTGACATTATTTTGCGCTCTGTAGGTATATAACTGTGAGGCAGCGGTCCACAGAAAATGCGTTGCCGGGTAACCTGAAATTCCAAGACAGCTAAAAATACAACTGATTAAGTTGAACGGTGTATGAAGAATTGCAAGTAAATTGTCAGGTTTTAAGTGAGACTGGCAATGGTGGTGGTGTGTGCGGTTGACGTGTTGATAGATATTTTAGTGCATCCCACTTACGCAGGAAAATAGACAATCATGGTTTAGATGCATAACTATACAGGAAGCAAATTCAAAGTAGATATCAGTATTAGGCTACCTTGGTGCTCTGAACCTGCCCGTTCTTACTAAACGCCCACTCATTAGGACTGTTCCAGGCCATTGTAACCTATACGCAAACAGAACGATAAGCAAACGGGCTTAATCACTTTTGTGTTCCAAACCTGTTGAAACTTTTGGGAATGATCCTTCGTTTCACGAGTCGGACAGACTAGGATCCCTAGTGATATTGATAGGGCCGCACTTGCTATCTCAACCTTTGGCGATTTTCACCCATCCGAGTGACGATATGCGACTTGTTTCCAAGGTGGCACTTGGAGTACACATATTAAGTTTAACCTTCAGGTCAGTTCAGTGCGGTCCGCGTATTTATATCTCACAGTGTCTCCCATTTACCGGCTTGCTATTTAAATTTGATCACTTGACTCTTGTACCTCCAAATCTTCCTTTTCAGTTGTTACTTGGTTTCACGTTTCATTACCTAATTTGGTATCGTCTTTACACGGAACCAAATCATGTGCTGCACTTGACCGACTCGACTGCAAATGCAGCTCTCTCTTTCGAGTACACGATAAATCATAATGAAACACTGTACAGCCGTAACACTCGGCAGACAATCTCTCGATGGAGCTGCCTCACTGAGTTGACTCACTACAAAAGTTTTTAATCAGTTTTCGAGTAAAAAATTCGGTCTACCGAGCCAGGTCTGTGTTTGTCTCAGGCATAAACAATCACTGAATACATGTGTCCCGCATCTGCTACAACATCATCCTGTTGCAGTGCGTTTCGGGTCTCTGTGTTACACTCATTCTTTGTGACTATGAAGCTCTGTCTGATTAATAAAGACCGTAAGACTGGTTGTCATTTCTTCACCACTTGCTTTCTTTTGACAATAGTTTCGTCACCCAGATTTGATCAAGAAAGTTAACTAATCGGTTGCGAAGAAAACTTAATTGAATGAGTTGCAAGATATTGATATTTCATTCAGTCGGCCTATTTTTGCCACCCATATAAACATGAAGCAACTGATGGACGACTTGACAAAAAATGACTGAGTACCTTAAGCCAGAGTCGTGTGATATATCAGTGCGTTTGTAGTTACAACATCAGTTTCACCGGCTACACGCTAACTATGTCAAATCAAACTCCCGATTGTCTAATAAATTCGGCGGTATATGGCGTAAGTTTGTGTGTCGGAAACAACTCGAACCATTGTCATCGACCGTGAAGCATCGTTAAACAAGTCAGCTGGATCAGTCACCGTATTCTTAAGTAACCTGAATCTTTAGAAGTGGTTGATCAAGAGGCAAAGACCAACTATTGTCTTAGACATTTTCTAGGTTTGTTTGTGCGAGGGCATCGCGACGCCATCGGATTTTTTGATAAAGAAGTCGTGAAAGCCAACGTGACTAATAAAACAGCTCATTGTCCTCCTTGATGTAGACTCTGGAGCTGTCGAACTGTCGTCAGATTATCTCGCGGCAGTGATCGAGTAATATCAATCGTTGTTTATCTACCTGTGGCTCTGTACCGCTTATTCGTGAACCGACCCTATAGTACCAGAAAATTGTCATTTTATGAGCTGTCTCACTACTGCTGTAGTCCACATGGACAATGTTACCAAATAGTTCATCCAGAACTTTAGAAATCAGTGGTCTAGAAGTGGACAGAACATGTTTTTTCGCAGCAGCAATATTTTGTTGACTTACTCCGACTTTTACGCATAAGTTAACAGAAAACCAGAGGCCGTGAATTTCCTAACAGTTCATAAATTGTCGAGCATTTCTTTCGCCAATGAAAAATCACAAATCCATTGGTTGTAAACTTCTGGATGTCAGAAAGCCTAAATAAAACTCTATGTTTGGGGTTTTCTCACCAACTATCAAAAGAAGGGTCAAACAACCTACTTTGATTTCGATGTTTCATCCACTCAATGATCCGGTCAAACCGTTAGATGAGTCGAGACTCGTCTGTACACTAGAAGTCGCAGATGTTCTTTTTACGGCGCATCCATCCGAAATTGGCCTTAGGACCCCGATTTATCATGACCAATCGTCAAAAATTTGAAATTCTCTAGTCAACCACCGGCCTCTGTTGGTTGCCACCGCCGTAAATGAATGTTTATCAACCTGCCTGAAGTTTTAGTTTCAACCATATTATTAGCAGTTCTATTCCATGTGTAAAATGCAAGCCGGCCGATTCCACTCTGAATGCCCGTAACACTCGTGGACAAACAGCGTTCTTCCGAAGTAGAGGTTCCAGCAACAGTCCTGTAAGAGGAAACAACACAAACAGGCGTGAACCAAAGGCCCAGTAATCCGTGCACGTGACCTACAGAAACGTAAAGCAAAGCGGCGCCAACAACGAACCAGCACGCTCTGTTACACGATTCGAATTCAATCCATTCGCGCTTTTTGGTTCCGGCTACGCGTTACACATGAACCATCATGAACTCTTTTCGGCCTATATTAATTTCGCCTGAAGCGAGGTTGAAGAAGTTCGTTCCTTTTATCATTAGACCGTCAGAATCACGAAAGAATGACTAATGCCGACATCACCGACTCGCTATTTTTACTCCGTCAGTCAGTGAACAGTGCACAGGGGTCTACACACTGCTCTACTGTTCAGTGCACACATCTAGTTCTAGTTAATCAAAACTTCCACCCCCTTTCTCAAGAGAAACAAAGTATTAGCACCGTCTATATTATGACTGAGACTTAACGGCTATCAATTTGGTCAGCATTCTTTTTCGACACGAAAGCCATTAGTACGTTGTCTATCATACTTGGTTGTTTCGTTTCATATGTATTTACGAAAATACTCTGCATCAATATACTGCAGCTTGACTTTCATGGCACACAATGCAAAACGTTCACCTCATCTTGCTCAATCTCAGTGCTGCCACCTCTTTTGCTGACTTGCCCATAGAAGGATAAATTTTCGTTCATTCTTCTGTGAGTTCCATCTTATCTTGCATGAGCCAATTCTTGTTGCCTTAAAATTACGTTTGATCTATTTGCTTGCACCACAACAGATTTTACCGTGTCCGATCTCTCTGATGAGATCATCGGACTCGTTTCAAGTTATCAGAACCTTCTCATACACGAACGACGGCAACATCGAATTGTGCATCAGAGAATGGCTTGAATCAAGGATCATCTACTCACTCAATAGAAACACATGTTATGCGCTCTAAGAACGAAGCAACAAGAAATGCTTGTTTTGCACAACAGATGAGATGTTAAAACTTTCGCTGTCGGAAATACGACTCATTACTCTTTAGGTTTTCCGGGTTTGTTGTTTTTTGCCCCAAAACCACTCCTATAATTCAAATTTACTTTCTCTCTTAAAACATCCAGTGGCATCGTACACAACAGCACAGTCAGATGACCTGCGCAATAAATTCGGAAAGTACTCAAGTTTGTTAACTGACTCGTCGTTTTAGTACACTTTTCAATCGTGCAGATGCTAAAGGGTGAAAATTTATCTAGCAACGGATTTGATATAGTGTGGAATTGTAACTGTTTGCTGCTGTATATTATAAGGTGCTTTTGTGTGATTTACTAAGAAAGGTGAAGGTGTTCCTCACTTATTTTTAATCTCAACGTAAATTTTTACGCTTTCGTTTTCTGCAATCGTTACGTTTGAATGATATTAATTCGCAAACCCTTCCGTGATCAATTTATTCGACACTTTTCAACAAAAAACTATGATACTCTAAATTAATTGCAAGATGAAGTTACGGATTTAGTTAACACCCATCCCAAATAACTTTCCTTAAAAGAGGTCGAACCGCTAGGAGCGTCGACATTGCCAGCTTTTTGTATTCAGTTACTCTCTATTTCTAACCCTTGATAATCAAATTGGAAGGAAAAATGAAGAACTTGAGCTGAAATTAGCACAATCAAACATGACTGATACGTCTAGACCAGAAGCATCGCATAAATTGCTAGGGCAGTTCGAATTGACCAATCGTGGACAATTAAAGTGTCTGATGGGATATCAAAAGTGATTGGTTAATTTGAGGTCGAGAGAATAAAACAGTCAGCAGACCATCGAGGAAAGTATAGGTACGTCAGGTGAAACTTTTACAATACGTATGGTTGATCAACGCGTTTGGTAAAAATATTAAAAGTATTTTATGGCAACGAATGTTGTGCATATTATTTCAGTTCACGCGGGAGAAGCCCATGGTGATCAGAATTTCAAGCAGGATTGTGAACTATCTAACCAGCCAAGTTGGACTGCTCTCACTTCGGTACCGCAACAACTACCACATACCCTCTATCTGGACCGGCGAACACGTTGCTATCATTGTTGTGTGATCTTTACGGCTGTTTGTGGTTTAGTTATCATATCCGCCTCTTTTCTTATATACTACATCGACACGGGAGTCAAGACAACACAGAGAGAACACGAATCTCTTGGAGGATTTTTCCATGTTGCTAGATGGGTAGCATTAGGAATGCTTATTTCGGGATTTCTGGTTCTATCTACTAGTGTCTTGCTGTGCTGTCTCTACTCTCGTCTGCGACGACATGGTTACACTGTTCGCAAAAAGGGCACGCGTGTTCAAACATCTGGAGTATCTGGCTTGTATAACCAGCAGAAACTTGCTTCCGATGACTTTGTAGAATAACGAACGAAGCACCTCAGTTTGCTCAAGACTGCTTACTTAATGGATACGTATACAGCAACCGCAGATTATTCATGAACTTTCAGGTAAGGGAAGACGTGCACATTTTCAATTTTCGGTAATGTTGCAGATCACCGTGGTGCATAACAGGTTCTACTATACGTGGTTACATGCAAGTGTGTTTACAATACCACGAACATTTGTTTACCAAGTTTTTTATAACAAAGTTCACCAGTTTCTTATTCGGTCATCTCTTCTTCCTTTGTTGACATACCAGTCAATCTTCCAAATTTTGCCAGATTTGCATATTTTACATACTTATCACCGGTAGGTGCAGGGAGTATCAAAGTATCGAGTGAAATCAATGGGATTTAACAAAAGTAACGTTTGGAAGTTAGCAGGTAGAAGGTAAATATTTCATTGTAGAGCACTGATTAAATTTTATCTGTCAAAACTGAGTGTACACTTCAGGTATTCTTCAAGCTGTTTACAGCACGGCGGTTTGACACTTAGAAGATGAAGCTTGTTAAACTTGTACTGACTCTGGAGGAGTACATGAAAAGCTAAGAATAAGTACAGCAGAACGAAATATTCCTCCTGGACGTGGAAAATTATGCGTGTTTTTTCTGTACGAGTGTATATTAAAAAAATTCAAACGGTTAATTGCAATTTCTGCACTGAACCACGAAAACTCGGACTTGCGTGTCTCAGTATGAGCATGAATATCCCATCTAGTTTAACCTTGGCTAGTTTAATCAATGTTCTGGTGGCAAATGCCTGACCCGACAGTGGAAGAATTGGGTAGCACACAGCTGTTACTCGAAATTCGGCAAGTTATCTACTACCTGGGAGTTCAAACATTCGCCGATATTATACTTACAGTAAAAACTGCGTCTATGCCTAACTTACACACTCAGATGCCATTTTCTCAATCTGTGCATTAATTTGCCAGCCACCGATGTGCACTAATTTTCCACTTATTGTCTCCAACGCTCACGTGTTGCACTAAATGTTTGTGTCCACCAGTGTCCATCTTCAAAGTGCCGGATCAGTACGACAATTTGTTGGATGAGCAAACACAATGGGACATTATTGTGCTAACAAGTTTGTTAGTAAGAACATTTTCAGTGAAATGATCAAGGATCTATTTATTTCACCGTTTCTTGTAAAAATAAGTCATGGCGTACGGTGATTTTATGCTTTGCTAAAGAAAGTTTTGTAGGTATATCAAACATGTAGGTTATATTTTAAAGCACGGGTATGTTTGTGACAGTTCCGTGCTTGACAAAACTGTTTATGGGTGTAAACCTGAGCCACTAAAGCATGTTATTGTTCAGACTCATGAGATGCATACAGAAACCATCATTAGCTAAATAAGTTTTGTCACTTGCCACTGCACGCTCGCTGAGTGGTTTGCTGACTGCAAATTATAGTGTCACACATTCTACATCCGATGAAAACTGGAAAATCGGATAGGTTGGAAAGAATTGGAAGACTTTAAGGACATATAGGCCAGTCAAACTGTAGACTAGATATCTGTTTTTTCTAACCAAACGTGTGGTGACAAAGATTTGAAGAATTTCTCCAGCCACATGTCTTTCACTCTCCGTCAAACCGTACAGCCCACGATAAGTGTTTATCTGCATCCTGTTGGCAGAAATTCATTCTCCTTCAGCAAATGTTTTTATGTGTTACGACACAGAGACAAAACCAATTAAAACGCTTTGAACGGGAAATGTCGGTTTTCTCGTGGCACAATGGTAATTGAATTATTACGCTGTAGAAACATGATTTTACTTAGAACCTGCCGTACGGTCGATGGCGCAGCAACATTATGGAAGCCACGAATTCACAGTAACTCATTTTGTCTGTACAGTGTTGAGAATCCCCAAGAGTTTTTCGGAGTAGTTCGACAGATAAGTACTCAAGTAATAGACAAGATCAAAGTCATTGCATTAAACAGTACGTGCAGTCCTATCACGATCTCGTTCTGAGCACACACAGCTGTTCTGATTATGCAGATCCACGTGCCATCAGTAAGCTGCAGCAAACGAACTTTCCTCTGCTGTTCGACCAAACGAATTAATATCAGCTAGATTGTGTGTGAGTTTTTGAGTATAGTTCTTGGTTCACCTGAACAAGGTGAAACTAGTGGCTCTCGCTCACCTTAATCGATAAACGTTCCGCCTTTTGGTTCATGTATGCCTCCCCTAACAAGCACACGTGAACTGATTGCTTCGTGATACGGCACTTGTTTCTTGAGACATCAAATTGACAGTTGCCTAGGTAAATGATCACCGACTGATGCCGCAACAGAAACATTTGTTTCAAAATTTGCGCTTAAAAAACGGTTTAGCGTGTTTGAAATCTAACCTCTCTTGTAGAACTGGAATAGATAAATACTGAACTTTCATGCTGTGGCAGCTTTCACTTTAATTTTCAATAGCCTTTGACGGTTAGCCACTGTTAACCAGACTGACATGTGGTACACTTGACATTTATTCTACGGCTTTTCTGAGATCTGCTAGCTGAACAATATTTCTGACGCTTTTTCTTGAGGGCTTGATGGAAGAAAAGTAACCATATTGTAAACGGTGTTCCGACTAGATCAGTTTATGATAAATTCTCTTCTTCACTGGTAGACTGGGCATTTATGAGAGCTAATCACATGTCCGCTTCCACATGTACAAACGTACATGCACGATGTACGAAGAGACCTTTCGACTCATTACTTAGATCGATCCATACGGAAACCGTTTCTCAAGCAAATTTTACAGGGCACCGATTACAGCGCTTAACCTAGCACTGCCGATTTGATACTTGACATAAGTTAACTCATCATTCTGAGGCACAGATAATGTTTATTACTCTCTCAACACGTTGATAACCTTGTCCATCAAAACAGAAATCAGCGTTATCTGCACCAAACCACAATACGCTATTTTGGTAATCAATGAGAACATTGATACTTGATGTGCAAGCAAACGGTACCCTGAGAGTTGGGAGTAAGAAGTCGTCATTGGAAGCGTAGGTCACATCTTATGAAATCATGGATTATTCACAAAAATTTTCAATTGAATCACCAAGCTTAATTGACCGGCCCTGGAAAGTTAAGTGCCATGCACTGGTCATTTAAAAGGGTTGCAACGCGAAAACTCGTTTACGAAAGTCGACCTCAGCAGAAATCGTTTACCGAGGGTTTCCGACACGTTCTACAGTTGAGAGAATTAGTCAGTTCGGTGAAATTACGCCTAATGTTGTTTAGTCTAGTACAAAATCTGCTGCAAGTTATTTTACCCTTTGAATACTCTGGTTTTTAGCTTATCACAGATCATTTCCATCGGGAGTTCGGGGATTAAATTTGTACTAATTAAGCCGAAACGCTCTTACGCAGGTTCCTGCTGTTCGCTATAACTGGATTCGTACATCCTTGTCTAGTTGTATGATGAAAACAGTTTGATTTTCCTGCTGTCCACGAAAATCTCCAGTTTGAGCTCTGTCATGCTTTCACTTGCTCACGACTGTGTGGTACTGACTGGTAGAATTCATAAACTTGTTATTTAACCACCATGCAATATTATTTGACAAGAAATAACTGCGTCTTGAACGACCTCAAAAGTTGTCAAAATAAATCCGAAACTATGTGCACAATTGATTTTCGGCGGTAACGGGGAAAAGCACAGATTTATTATCAGTTTCTGGTTGGACTTGTGACAACGTAGCGTTCTTTAGCTAATGAAAACCCTACTCTATTTAAAAGATGCTCAGCACCAATGGTTGAACCCGAAGGTTTTCCCAGACACTACCAAACCAGTTCGATTAAACTCGTTTGGTACCAACAGCCAACAGAGACACGCGTACGTGCTGCGATCCACTAAAGCTGCACAGATCTGGAAATACTACTCAAAGGATTGTTGAAACAGTCATGTGCTGGCCTTGATACACGACAAATTTGGCTCAATTTATCACTTCTTTCTCGGGAGTGCCTAGTCGCTGGGCAACTTCAAGCTACATTTTGTTAATCGTACGCTTCTACCTACCTAACCACTGAATGTGACGTTAATAAAATTGAATTTACTCTAAACATTGCTTTCCGAATATGGTTTGCTTTGTCGTTGACATTATTGGTTATGTTTTCAGTGTGTCGGTTGGTAAGTCACATAGATACCAACTCAGCTACCACGTTGCAAGCTTTAATACGAACCATCCCCTAGTTTTGTTTCATAATGACTTGATAAAGCAGAACCGACAACTTGCTTAAATGTCCTATATAGGGATAAAAACTTTAGAATTTTGTAGAGGTAGCAACATGATTTGCTACAAACAAACAAGTGTTTGCTGTCCCGTGTAATGATGCAGTAAACATGACTGGTCTCACAAGGGAGCATTGGTGCGCATGTGATGACAGTCCAAAAGGGGTCCGAGGTAAAACTAATTGGTTGAGCAACAGTTCTGTTTATACAGATTTTTTTGGCGAGAGTAAACTCAGTCTTCTTCTATAATGTCTGCTGTAACCGACAGACAACGGGCAGATTGACGATAACAAGCGTTAGTGATCAATGGACACGGAATGTGCCGGAGTGCGAGGAGTTTAAACCTTGATGTATTTGTGGCATATTACCTTCCTAGTGCTCACGAGTTCCAGTTTACAGTACAGTTGCTGGTTAACAAATGGGTGTAAGTGGAATGTGTGTTCAAACACTGCCCACTCTCTCTTATCACTGGAGAGATAATGCATCAAAATATATCACAATCTCTTTCATATCTCGAGAACTGACCTCGTTCCTAAGAGTGTCATTCGGTAATCAGGTTTTCGATGCACAACACTCTGATTCATGGCAACAGCACTGAGGGTGAGATAGTGTGTGCGGATCAGACAGCCTTTAGGCCAGTGGTCTGTAAGACGCCGATGTAAATACCAACGTGTCTGGCATGAGGCAAATTTCGGTTTTTCTTAATCATTAAACAGCTCCAAATAACCGAGTAACGGGTGATCGTGAATGCAGCTGCCAGTGTAATAAGTAGGATTGAAACCGTTGTTCGCACGTAGTTGTGGAACATGGTTTAAATTCTGCACCTGAATGGTGAAAAAATGTTTCGGGTTTTAGACTTGCATATGTCCAACATATGTCTAAAGTACACCACATAAATTACCGGTTAATCTTGCCAATGTGCTGCAAAAACTATCGACATGATATTCGCGATACATCGTCATACACCAACGTCGAAAGTTTCCGAAATGTCTGAAGAAAGAGCACTGTTTGTCCTTCCATACTTTGCTCATCTTGCTGGATCTATCAGAATGCAGCGTAAACCTTGGTTACCTAAACGTGCGACTGGTAGTTCACGAGTATATATCTGGACAACTATACACAATATCCTCATTGGTTGATATTCCCGAGGTTTGCGTACAAACTTTACCTGGAATGTGACCAAGCCCTACCGCAAAACCAGGTGCTTTTTTTACAAACCCTCCTAATGTGCATAATAAGATATTTATAAGAGAAAATGGAAGAAAGAGCAGAAAACCTAAGAATAATTGTAAGGGCCATCAATCACATAAGTAAAAACGTTTCTGATTACTGGCGAACGGTATGTGTTCATAAAAACGTTTGAGAGTTTACCATATTCCCATTAATTTAATAAACAAACAGTTTTTTATACTTTATACCCATGCGTTCGTCCGACTATCTAGAAGAGTTTTACTCATTCGTGTGTGGCCAAATGGTGAATTGACCACTCAAATATTCACCCTTCAGTAAGAACAGACTGAGACTAGCTGTGATTGTCCAGTTAACCATGCAGTTGCGTTTTTGGCCATATACTATAAACGACTGCTTCTTTTATGGTACGGATAAAAGATACGTGTCCATCATGCAGTAGAATATGAATGGTTATATAAAGACGTGCATCCAGCTGTAGATTTTGCATCTGGACAACTAATACACCTCGTGGTTTTTGATAAACAGATTGAGAATAGCACAACGTTAGGAGCATGTTATATTCTACGTTTTAGTCGACTGGGGTAGCCTTTCTCAGCAGTGTTGTAATCGAAATCACATACGCAAAAGAATCACGTAACTGTGTATGTGATTGTTGCAATCAACTGATATGCACAGGAATAGTGATTTTGCCCCACCTACTATGCATCCATTATTCATTGATGGTTGAGCGAATAAGCAATGAGTGGTTGCATTAACTGATAACTTGTCTAGGTGGCCATACTCAATGATCGATACACAAGTCTACATCGATTGAAACTCGATAAAAATGTGAAACCACAATTTTCTTCGGTAAATTGTGCCTTTTGGAAACCACAGTACAAGAATGATCACATCAGAAGATTGCTTTCCCTGAACAGCATGATGCGTGGCCTTCATATGATGCACACTACCTGCGATGAAGTTATATCAGAACGTTTTAACATACAATTGCCCAGTTACATCAGCAAGTAAACAGTTTAGGTGATATAGAACGTAGTATCATGTTCAGTGTTGACAAGCAGGAAGGTCGTATTTGTCATCAGTATTGCGAGTGTACGGCCTTTGCATTTCTGGGAGGAAGCATAGTTTGAGAGTTGGATGAATCACATACATTCGTGCCAACCAGAACCTGGCAATCCTTCACAATAGAAAAAGTATTCAGTTCTCTGGGAAACTGCTGATTGCCGTTGGTAGCTTCAGACTCTCAAGACCCACGTCGAGAAGATCAAGATCTGCACAACAACATAATGGCTATTGTGTTTATGCCCATACTTAGGGCGTGCAACACGCGTAAGTCAGTGAAATTATGAGTTAGGACATTTTGACACAGTGTGACGTCTTACTAACGGACTCGAAATAACCCGTCAGGTTTTTCTTTTGTTTGCTGATCTATGAAGCCTATTCAGCTGAGTATACATTTTACTCGGTTCAACATATAACTTCTGTTAACTAAAGATTATCTTATAAAACGTATATTCGAAGTTAATATTTGCTCCCTGTCACCAAAACTAAAGTGGGTGGTTTTTCATTGTAACACGGATAATAGTCGATCAGGCGAGAGACACAGCTAAATTAGTTTGTTACACGTTCTCAGGACTTCGGCTCTAACAGATGCCTTGTAGCTACAATGGTGACAGAGACAAGGAATAAGAGTAATTCGTTCATGAATTTATATTGGAGAAAAATCACCTGTAAATCGCTTTGGTTGTCCGTAGTCAACTCGTTGAATAGTATATTTCATGTCGTATTTGTGTGTAGTGTCAAATAGCATGCTGACGTGAATAAAAACTGACTCGCATAAGGGAAGTTGACCGCTTACGGTAGCGAACGGAAGTCTAGGGCATTGACATCAAACTCGAATAGGCGTGGTTCACATACTAACCTCCGTGGTTATTCTGGTATATTACAATTTATTGGATTAACTACTGTATAACGCACCCGTGGGCAATTAACACTGAAAGACGTAACGGCTAAATATGGGCCCCGACACTCGATTGTTGGTCATCACAACGGGGCGTATTAAATTAGCCACAAGCATGAGACCGTGTTCAGTGGCCTAGTCAACAACTATGCATCACCCACTAATTTCTAGATATTTCGGTATCAACAGTAACCGCAGCTCTATATAATTTGAAATAACATTTCGGGTAACAAAACACACTGATTAGTTATCTTGATATCTGATCATAACGACCCCAAAATCCAGCAGATTACTTGGGTTACCGTTCAGGGGTAAACCGGTTTTCCGGCCTATGTGACGACAATGAGACTGCATCAAATAGGAAATAGGTACAATATTGAAAACCACTGAATTCTTACGAAACTCCATTTCAGCCTTTTTCATCAACATGTGGAATGTTCACTAATATTTATTATGAACACATGGTTCGTCGACTTTATTCTTTAAGATATGGTTGCAAGATAGATAAAGGAAGAGGCTTTCATCATGAAGTTAAGAGATAAAATGTATATATTTCCGGTCAAATTTCAATGTATGAGGTGACAAATTATCACTACTCAGAGGGTTATCAACTGCCCGGTAAAAACGGAACAGCTGGAAGTCTGCGTTTGTTAAACACATTGGTTCGGAGGTGATAAATATAATCAACATTTCGGCCGCAGTGACAGTTTGATAACTAGGTGATTTTTTGATGTTGTGTTCAACTTGTACGACCATTCGAAAAGGTTGACCAACAGAACCTCTCTGTTTAATCCACCTGATAGCTCCGTGATCAGGAATGATCGGTTACGCTGAAGGCACTATCTTCGTTCAATTAATAAGGTGTGCTCTAAACGTTTACGAAAATTTAGGAGGTTTGAGCGCTCACCTATTTTGCGGAAGCCGGTAACCTCAACCTAAACGATCGTACTGTACAATATTCATATAATGTTACGGTTGTGCATTTGGCTGTGACAATTCCGTCATGCACATTGCGAAATAACTGGCGTTATGGTTACCACTCTGATCCCATTAGCATGAGGGTCGGAATATCACTTCCGGTCCGTAGGAGGGTATGCATTAATAAGAGCTGGAATTAACTATTGTATTCTTTCAAAGTGGGATATGTCAGCAAGTTCATCTGTGTACGTCCACTAGAATCAAGTGAGCATGATGTTCAGTCAAAATAACCCAAACCCCTATCCCCATTTAAATGCATACTAAACATTAATTTTGGCAATAACAGCGTAATACCAAATTTCGAACATTTCAATAACAAGAGTATGTTATCATACTAAGAAGGAAAAGTTGGGATAATGCTCCAACAAACTTGTTTCCGTTATTAAGAGTAATCAATCGTATATTCTAATTATCGGTTATGTACAAATGTCTACACGTGATACTCGACTGCAGCCTCTAAGTGAGCCGTCAGAAGTGGAGCATGCTTGTTCCATTTGTGTGCTCCTATATAATTGTGCATACTCGATGCTTAGGAATTGTAATCTACACCAACACGCTTCGACTCATGTGTGGATGATTTGTGTGGTTCAGTCAAACCTGACTTGTTAACTTCCCATCAGGTAGCATGATTTATTACCGCTAAACAGTTGAAAACATTCATAAGTATTTACGTGCAGTTGTTGGACACGTGAAAAATGAAGTATGCAAACAGTTTTATCTACTCCGAGCCGTCTTTTTGAATAGATACTCGCGTTTTTGGATTAACCTGACACTATGGTTTGTGTCCAAAGATACTATGCATTCAATAGCGAATTAATAACTGTAAAAATCCGCCGAAAGAATATGGTCTGTTGAGCGGGGAAAGCTCAAACTTACAACATGAAGTAAGTCTGTGTCACAGTGAGAAATAAATTAGTCTTAGTTGCAACGCTTTCGGTGTCCACCAGAACTGCTGGTTGTTTCACAATCCTTCTAAGCACGTCACAAAACTGCAACACAATGGTAATGTTTGCACTCAATAATTTAATTGTTAGTGGTGATGAAGTTCACACGTACACTAGAAACTAGTTGTATAATCACAGTTTCCGTCGAATTGCCTGTTAATCGCAGGTATTCGGAAAGCGTTTTGAGAGCCCGATTACAGGATAGGCATTACACTGGTGTAAAAACGAGCTAGCAACCTGCGAAAAAATGGGCGTCAAAATGGTCAATTGTTATATCAATTACTGAGACCATTTCATAACACAAACGTGTCACTAAAGTGTTTCATATGAATCTACTTCAAAGATACGCGTAAAACGTTTGATGAGATCGAAGTCTCGCATCCATCTCTAGAACATCGCTGGGGCACATACAACTTTTGTTTGACTTCAAGAAAACCACCATTAGGCTTCCGTACGTTTAAGTCGACTGTGATGAATCAAATTTCGAAAGTGACTGGTCACCATAGCTCGCAAGGTTTCTAGATCGAGAATCATCACACGACCGATTTTAACTCAGTCGTAGTTGACAAAAATGTGGCTAAGCGGATTGGACCGAACCTGACAGTTTCATAACTCTTGTTCTTTCTTCGGTGCGAGATCTAGACATCTTCAGTCACTTTTCGGTATCAATTAATTAACTTCCCCCTGCAGCATGGTTTGTTGGTGGTGTGGTTGTAAATCCACTGTGATGAAATATTGAAAGCATCTCCCTGTAACAAACTCTCTTGCAATCTTGAGCTTATATGTTACAGAAGTCACCAAATTAATGAAGCAGCGATTGCGCAAACACCGCACAACCCGCGCATCGATCAAAAAATGAGCTTGTGTTGTAACCACCGAAAAAATGACGCAAAAAGACACCCGTGTAATAAAAGTCGTGATTCCGTGAATTAGAAGGGTTGCATTAGTTCAGACTGATTACGAGGTGAAACCTATCAGCAAATGAATTGTCTATCACCCTGACGAACGGAACAAAAAATTAACGTGAAAACCCTGGAGCGCAGAATTTTAATTTTGAATGTGAAACTAACAGTTTTTGAATCACCAATTAATGGGGCTGTAGGATCACAAAGTGTCTGAACATAGTCACTGTACCAAAGCCAACAGAGAACACAGAACGTCAGTGAAAAAATAACCGGACCAAACAAATCTTAGTAATCTCAGCCACATATGAATAGAAATCGATTCAGCGAAACAATAATTGAACCAAAGAAAATAAGTGGTCATATAGAACCGCAGTTGTGCATGGGCCTGCGAAATTGAAAGACTAATCGCAAATCTGTAGCAGGCTCTAAAATTTATGATGAATGGTATAATCCATAGATCAGTAAAAGCTACGGTATCACAAATGTTACAATGCTTGTGAAATAAATACGAAATAGTTTTACAACAAATTGTGGAGAACAGGAAAGTACCAATAATGTAAAATAAATGAACGGATATGAGTGAAGCTGAAAAACTGGCTATTTTCCATAAAATTCATTTAGTGGTGCTGCGCGTGGTTGTATTTGTTGACTTTGTAGCACTTTATTACGTACGACAGTTGATTAAATCTCAGTTGATTTCGCGGACCGGCAAGATCCTTCCATATTTTTCGCTTATCACAATGTACATTTCAGCTCGTAGCACTTAGGTGATATTTTCATGGATAACATCATAAAGTATTACAGTAAGCTTATCGACACTTTTGGCAAGTTGAATTTACGTACACGATCATTCTGATCGCCCCTATGAATTTATATTCTAAGTTGACTCTGGGGCATATCGGACACGTTTTTGCTCCACGACACGTCCATGGCCAGCTTGGTTACATAGCTGACATCCAGGCTGTCCCTCAAAGTAATTTAAACACACCGATCAGCTAACCAAACAGAGCCTGTCGTAGATCAAGTTTACACAATTGCTTATACGCGTGCTGCCACTGACGTTTGCTATACAGGAACGTGTATGTGTTACCAACTGAAGATGCGTAGAATGTTTAAGCTGATAGTGTTTATCTATTTGATCAATCGATTATTTGGGGTTGAAAAATAGCCGGGCCCAATTTCTAGATAACTTTGAGTGCTACTGATCTTTCCTTGTTAAACTGGTCATCCTTCAACTACTTCAGTTATCTCTAGAGCTGATGCAACTCAGTGTTTTGAATAACCAACTGGGGACATTAGCAGTTATACTTATAGTAACGGACAGCAACTATCAGCATTGATTTCGACTTCAATTCAGTCCCATCAGTAGGCAACTTCCAGTAAATGTGAACGCAATTAAACTCCGACTAAACGACAATCATTGAACAGGTCATGTTAGGCGGAAAATCGTACGCTCAATCTGCTTGTGAGCACACTTATAAGTTGTCCTGTGTGGTTCTCGTGGGTTCATTTCAACTGTTTATCCTGATGTTCAGTCGTACTGTGTTGAAGACTGACGAAAATTGAACAGCTAACGACATGACAAGATAAATTCAAAGTTAGGTCATAATGACAAAACCTGAATTCACTCACTATTTGCATCGATAGTGGTCGTTTATGAGAAACTCGTTCACTCGCTGGTCGTCACCATCCAACTGAAATGAGTTTTCCACAAAAAGTTCACTCTATGGTGTCAACCTTTGGCCTAAAAGCAAGTAATGTATGCCGCAGTAAAACAGTTTGTTGTATTGCTGGCCAAGAATCTAACGCGTAGAACACACCTCTAGTTCAACGATCAATGAACAGGTTGCGTTTTCGTCACAGCATTCAATGAATTACGTGCTTCCTGGTGTTCTGATCACTGGAGTTGTAAAATCAGTGCTTAGCTTTGTGCACATGGAGCTGCCTTCATACTCACAGATGAGTTCGACTGCCTTCATACTTACAGATGAGTTCGACTAACGGAAGTGTCACAGTCGGTGTCGACTGAATAAAACACTAACGATTGTGTATTGTGATTAAGTGAGTAACAGGAACGTTGAAAGTGTGCAGGATTCAAGCAGAACGAGAACTAACAGGAAAAGCGTAAGACCAAGTACATGAAAAAGTTTCTCTACTGGGATCCTCCGAGAGATATAAAAATCAATACATAGTAATAGAATGAAACAGGTGGACTGCATCAGTCAGAAGGTTGACTGCAAAGGTAACCCCAGTTGTACACTGAAGAGGCAGAACAAATTCAAAGTATCTTCTGTAAATATTAAAAATACGACATGAAGAGCAGTCTGTGGATTTTTCGAAAAGCATGAAACTCAACGACAGTAAAACAGTATAAACAAAATGTGAACAATGCATTCTGTGGAGAATCGCACAAAAGATAATAGTTTGACCGACTAAGTTTAAATGCCTGAAAATGACCTTGGCGGACTGGCCGGTACTGTGAAGCAATCCTGACAAGTTGTTATCCAAAGTGACTACGAGTAAATTTTTAAGCAGATTTGGAAGAATACCTTTAGTGTGCACAGAAGAGGAATCAGTAATAAATGAAAGGTATCTTCTAATGGTTCTCTTCCAAGTTCCAACAATGTAGAATGTGGTAAGCGGGAGACAACGAAACTCGTACCACTCATACACCAAGGTGAAGGGTGGGCAAAGGACATGGAGTAAAAGGTTTGATGCGTGACATCAAACCACCTACAGAAACGATCACAAACGTACTTGCTTGAGCGGGCATGGATGCTATGCAAAGCGAGAATGGAATCAAAAACGCAGTGTTACTCAGCAGAACACTGGATCCAGTGGTGAATGCTAATGGAGATTAACTGCCAATTTTCGCAATTGGGCTCAAAAAATTGATCGACTAACAGATCAACAGACTCATTTGTAAGTACCGCATTTTTTGAAGATCTGAACTAAGACCCTCCAAGAAATTCTTTCAAACCCAGCTCTGTAGTTTAGGAAATCTAGGTAAATATGTGCAACTTTTCCGTCGAATGATGGCAAAATAGAACACACAAGACGAGCTAAAGCATCACGATTTAAGCGTGAGCCATCACAGACGAAATGGCTGGAGTATCTTAGGTTTAAGCAAATAATTCACAGAAGCTTATTTTTATCTATTATGATCTCTACCGTGACAATGTATGCCGTGCCATTTGTGTGCTCATTATATAAATGATGAACACAGGTTGTTGAGCACCGTTGAAAGAATCGGTCAAAGTAGATAAACCCCCAAAAAGCTGCATTAGTAATTAATTTGTTTTCCATTATTCTCTCTTTCACTACGGTCACATCCCTGAGATATATTTATGTTCGTCTCCTGTAGAGTCAAGAATGTATGCTGTTCATCATCAACAAGTGATTTGTGGAGCCAATTCCTTATGATCGACAGAGCATTCTAAGTTAAGCGGTCAATAAATATCTGCAGTTTATAGTCCCAGCGTTTCTTATATCTTGTGATGAACAGTTGAGCTTGCCGAGTGATTCAGCCAACTCACTGTACATAATAATCTGACCGGACCCATCCACGGCGACAAATCATTGACCTAATGTAAGTTCTCATCCGTAGAGCGACTTTATTCTCATTCTCGAATACACGCAGGCATAGGGATTTGATCGTCAAACCTATTCCCTGTAAGCAGCAAAGAAACCTCAGTGTAAGCTGTCTGTTACGAAACCACATTTTCAACGCATGTGGTTAAGTGTATAGAATCGTTTTCAGTTCTATTCGCCAAATTTATGGTAACAACCGTCAAGGTCACGGTGTGACACAATAGAAACACAAATGTAAATCAGTGCACTTAATGCGCCTGTAAATTGCACCGAATTGTTCAATGGTAATAGCGAACTCTTCAAAAATCAAACTGGTTCCCGTTCACTAAGACCTTGACACTTCTGTTTTCACACAATGGACGATGTGCCCACCAGTCAGGCTGTTCGGAATTGTAGTGGAATGGCATCGCTTCTAAAACAACCGCTTATAGGATATTGTGGAACATTTTGCTACACATTATACGAATTCTATTGTTTGTTTCCTTGTTGTTGTTCCATGATCGATTCGGTTATTTAATTGCTTAGGTTGAATATGTTGGGGCGTACAATCAGCACACGGTTCTTGAAACCCAAATCAAGTTG
Organism: Paragonimus westermani; assembly: GCA_008508345.1. NCBI lineage: Eukaryota > Metazoa > Platyhelminthes > Trematoda > Plagiorchiida > Troglotrematidae > Paragonimus > Paragonimus westermani. The sequence continues at coordinate 113,287 of QNGE01000662.1, forward strand.
TAAAGACTTGTTCTCAATTATTCTAGCGTTTATACTTGGCCAGATATGACCAAACATTTCCACAAGTAACGTTTGTTTTTTATGAACGCTTAATTATCGATCGTATATTCCGCATCTACTTTGTGGAGAATTTGTCCAGCTGTCGTGAACCATTAGCTAGTCAATGATATTACGTGGATTTTCGGAACTGTGGAGTTAACCATCAATCAGCCGCTTTTGTCTATTCCAGCTTTTGAAATGATACTACATGGGGCAATTTCACTGTTGCATGGGCCAGCGCGTTGAAGATCTAGTGTTTTATGTTCCACTAATGAGCGGAAACTGTAAAGAAAACAGCAGCGCCCCTCTCAAAATACGAGTCAACACTGTCGGGAAGCAAACGCCATCTGAATGAAACAGGGGTTATGTGGTCTGACAACCTGCTCCTGATTGATGCGAACTGAAACTCCTTTCATCTTTTGCATCCAGTTTATCTACACATCCCGCTAAGTGTTGTAGGTGGAGTCAAATCTTAGACTGTATTAAATTAACACCAAAGTATTTACTTTTCGAACCGTGCATTTGAAGTGAACATGTTGACCACAGAGCAATTTACTACATAGCCGGTAAATCACGTTGGGCTATCGAAATGTTTAGTCGTAACCGGTTGTGATCAAATCTCTTAGCCCGTCAGAAGGAACTGCAGAAAACGTTACGTCAGCTACAATCGACATTCTTACTTGAGAGACTTTCAATCCCTGTCTCAAATGCTCCCGCGCAGAATTCTATGCTGACATTGAAAGGTGCAGCTCGCGTATGTTTGTGACAGACAAATCATACACAGTTCCTGTGCAGTAGTCACAGATTGCAAACACAAAACAGAATCAAAAGCAGTCGTGTTCAGCTCCATGTAATTACATCCAAAATGTGACAGAAACTCGCAGAATGCTGTATGCTGATACGTTCCTTAACGCCTAGACACTTTGATACATACATTTGTCAGATTCTCTGAATCGCATTGCAGAAGTGGAAAGCCCAACAAACAAAATAAACCACAATCGTTTTCAGAAATAAATTGAGCTCGTGTAACTGTATCTCAGTGTGTAAACTGTGACAAAGTGTTAGCCTTATCCTGCCCCTTCGATTATTCATTATATCGATTCGTTCAACTGCAGCTGCGTTGAAACATGCTTTGAAAGCAGAATTAAATCGTTGAAGACAAAGATTAGCTACTGTTAAGCATAAAGTCAGCTTGATATTTTTAAGTGTTGATCCATTAAACGTCTGCTTCGGTGATTGCTCAAACAAGACAATGGGTAGAAGTTGTCTCAATAGTCTGTGTACACCACGTAAAAGATCTCTAGCCAGTAAGACCCACGCTCATCGTTCGACACAATCCTGCGTCTGCAAAGGTTTGACAACTGCAGGACTAGTGCTTTAATTATTCTGATCAAAGTCATGTGAGCCATGATAAACTGTTGACAGTTTTTACTCTCTTATTCAAACGACCTCAATATGCTTTTATTTCAAAATCTCAGATGGCAATGACTGGCAGGTTGGTGGCAACCCAGTTCCTCATCAAAATCAGTCCTTCAATTTTTGTCAATCAACGGACCTTCGTCAGGATCTGAGCAGATGAATAGTTGACGACTAGAGGCAAAGTGTTTGCAACTTGCTACCGGGGTACAGATCAACAAACGAACGTATAAAAGCCATCCCGCCAGAGCCGATATATGCAGTGTCCCTTTTCGAACAGATATTGATTTCGGCTGATGCATTGAACGCCATACATTTGAATCACATCTGTATTGTATATAGCTCTCTATCTAGTTTGAACACCGTCAGGGAGTACTGTAGTAGGTTGCTTCAAAGGTGGAATTTTTTTATAATTAAAACACTACTTTCGACAGTCCTTCAAATGCTTCCGATTGTTAGTTCCAGTATTGTAACAGAAGCGGCAAATTTGCCACCACAAGTTGTAGTGTCAGGATGCTCCATTCTCACAATTTATCAATCAACATTTGTTGTCTAACAGTTTTCACGATCAAACAAAAAAATATCATGTTGGTGTAGATTATGATTGTCAGCATATCAACCGTTTAGTCAGTGTGATCAGTTTACCGGTAGGCAAGTGCAGTGTTTTTGAATATGCAAAATACGTTTGATCTTACATACTTGCTTTCCTACTCGTCTTCAGCGCGAAGGACTAAGAAATTCGAACTAAAAAACAAGCAAAAAAGTAAACACGTCGAACTGACCGTCTGATATACTGGTGAAGAGGTTTTAACACCGTGAGTTTGAGCATTCCAACGGAAAACGCCTGTTTATTCCAGCGTACTATGCAACCCCTAGCACATACGCTCGGCCTGGTGTATTCACCACGAAAAATTAACATGGTCAACTTCAGTCGAACGAGACCTCGTCATCGGTCAGCAACACCGTGATACGTACTTCTGCCATTTTGGCCAGACAGTAGCACTGGGCCTAACCAAACAGGTCAAGAACAGTATTTTGTTGACAGCAGTAGACAACAGCTTGAGACACAGGCAGAGTAAAATTCTGCAATGGGTGGTGAGGATTGAGCTGCAGTGTTGACACGGGTAAGTAAGAAATTGGATTGGACGTGCCGAAATAAGCCACAAGTATATGATTATTAGTGTGTACTCATTATTATGGTGTTCAAAGTGATACGGGTTGAAAATGTTAGTCACGCTTCACCTAGCTGAAAACCACATAAAAGTACTCGCAACAGGGTAGCGGACATAAAAATAAGTACTGTGATTATTATGACTATAAGGTTACGCCTCGTAGAACATATTGAAGTTGTCTACCATCGCCGTATATTTCTTAGAGAGAGGTTCCATCATGCAAAATTGTATCTGATGGAAAGTGATAACGTTTTTTGGACTGTGAAGCAATGCGAAATAACCTGAAGAATTCTGAAAATATGAGCCAGTTAATTATACGATATGCCAGGATTCACTTGTATGAATTGAGCATCTCACATACAGACGTCTTATCATTCCCATTCAAGAAGCACGAGTTTACATCAGTTTACATTCTGTTAAAGTTCGTACGTAGGGCAGCCGTAACACATATCAACCCATGTGTCATTACTAGTTAAAATTTTGATGTCTAGGAAAACAGCATTTTTTCACTGAAAGAGCGTAGAATCTTCTCGCGAACTGACGGAGTAGCAAACTGTTTAACGCATTAAATCGAACAAAACCATCACTGATGGTACATATCACACTTTCAGATTAAACCTTTGTAATAATCTCTATTGCGTTTCGCACACAACATCAAATTTTCCTTTATTTTTGGTGACAGGAGCAAGGCCAAAACAGAACAATAGAAAAAACCTACGATTCGTTCAGTTCTTACCTGCGGAATGACCGTTCTGAATTCCTTCCTCTAACTCACATTCAAGAAGCATTTTACAAGGATCTCGTTAATTTTCATGATAATCATTACAGCACAAATTCATCACTTGTGACTGTCTGATATTCTACACATTAGATCCGATTCTATGTGTAATCACATTATTGGATAGTTTTAAAGACGTCGGTTAACTCCATGTTTCGTTGTGCAAATCTCGTAAATTTGGCTTACTGACAAACTGTTGCGAGCTCAACCGGAAAGCTGTAGTTTTGTGATTCCAATTCGCTGAAGTTACACTGGATGAAAGTGAAAGTGTTCAGAAAAATACAGTCACATCTTCATAGAATTCACGCACTAGTTTTTACCGTACATATCTAACAAGTGTTCACCAGGTTTACATAAGAACAGCAAAGCAATCTGTTGATTTTAGAACATTTCTCAAACGAACGGTTGCTGCACTTTTTAATGAACAAAAAGTTCATCCTACTTTCTTCTTCAACAATAACTGAGAGTCATTAGAAAATAAGTGCTCAGTCGCTCAAAGTTCGTTAAAAAAAACAATTATTTTCAGAATATGACTTTCAATATTTTGGAAGAAATGTTATACTGAAGCCGATACACAAAATATATTCTCCGCTTGTCCTCTCCGGAAACAGATACTGAACAACACATTAGAATTTGAATGTATCACTTGAAAACAGTTGTCAAATGTTAATCGGTTAATGTTAATAATTTAGTCCAAGAGACAACGGTAATTTCTTTGGCGAGTAGCAGTGGAACGCAGCAAATCTGTCGTGTGGTCAAACTGATACATGCACGTGACAGAGAAGTTTTTTGATTACAAATCCACCTCTGATGTCATACAGATTGATACTGCAACGTCCACTTCCAACTGAAGATTCAAGTGCGGGAGCTAACTACTTTGGATTTGGCACTTAAAGACAGCTTGAACACTGTTCGTAATGTCATACACGTGGTTGTCACGCAAATTCTCATCTACATGCCACCCGACTCCATCCTAACGTTTATATCTGGTTTTTTGCACAATCGTATAACTTCCGGCAATATATGGAATATAATTGCAGCTTAACCACTAAGGACAGATCATTGTGGCCTTCATATTCCAGTAAACCCTCGGGTGTCTCCTCTTTAGAGGTAGTACCAGGTTCATGTGTCCACTGGTCAGTGTTCTCACAAAGCACACATCTAGGTCTCGCACCCTTGACTTCACATTAGGCAACACCATGGTATCGTATCCAAATCCTAAGCCGTACCTGCATTTAGGTAGTGCACACGCTCTCCGACCACCCATTGAATAGGTACAGTAACCTTCTTGGTGTTTGCGGTCAACTAACCACACGTTTTGGTCTCTTCAGTAAATCAGTCTAGATCTGACAACTGGAAGTGACTGTTGCTGGCTTTAAGGTCGTATCAATCATCTTTTGACCATTCGTGAGAACCGCTTGTTAACGTTTCGAATAGCCTCTAGGAGTTCATCTAAAGTGAAAGATGGTTTTTAGTGCAGCTTGCTGCCGATCGTTTATAATGGAATCAATTTCAAATCTGTGGATCCAGGTAGTCTATTTACTGAGACGAATATAGCACACTCTAGTCTCAGGGCCCAGAAGGAATGAACCTTGGAATAGCTAATATACTATCTTTTTTTCAATTGCTCACTTCTTGGGTAGAAAAACTCTGCTCGCATTCTCATGCACAGAGCTATAAAAACATGCCCTGCTGACAAAATGTGGGTAGAAAAAATGCTTAGGGCGTACTCTCGCACGCAGTGCCAACCTTGCCGACAAGCTTATGGAAGTGACAGCATCAAAGTTTAAACCGCTATCTGCAAGAAAAAAGCTGCTTTGTATGACGCTAAGCCGCAAAGGTCAATTGGACAGGCGACTGGCAGAATAAGCAACGAAATCGACAAGCAAATGACACGACACAAATGTAAATATCGGTTAGACCCAACCATTTAGTCCATGGATGACTCAGGCACATTGTCTGAATGTGTGACCTATTTTTATGTTGGTTGTTTTATGCGCCCCTGTGAAGAAGGCTACGTCGGTGGCACAACCAGGCTTCTTTCTCATCCCGTGGATCCGACTAAAGACGACGTGAAATCGAGTTCCTTGTTGACTCAAGGCACCAAATCTCACCGAAAATTGGCACCAAGCACATATACTGCCTTCCCAGAAGTCAAATCAGAGGCAACAAATTCCGTACTCTAATCACCGTGAAAGAGATCGGGACTCTGTTGAGAAATCCACAGCGGTGAGCGCAGAACAGCTGTGTGCTTAATCATCATAGACAGCAATACATCAGCGGTTAACACCAATGTTTCACTGCCACATAACCATGAAGAGAAAAAAGCAAACCGCGCACAAAAACAGAAGAGAAAAGGAAAGAAGGAGAAGGAACCTAGCCGCCAGAAAAACACAGTTACGTTTATATTCAAACATAAAACACCGAGAGACCTACACCTTGCAAAAAATACAGTAGGGCTGTGAGTAAAAGTAAAGTTTCATCTGCGAGACAGCTTTCTCACGGCATTCAATGCCCTAAGTCATTAAATGCACTCACTTCACAGATAACTCGGCCGAACAACGACAACATTTACGCCATTGAACTAGATTAGCTGCCATCTCGCCTAAAACCATCAGCCACCGACTCTGGGAGTTGCAAGGTCCCCAGCCAGAAGGCAAACCCGACTCACAGCTGCCAACCCCTCAGTGAACAAATTCAGTTCTTTATGCTACGCCATCATCTGTCCAACTCGGACCATACATCAGTCGACCAAAACGTTGGCAAAGATTGTTTGGGATGAAGGACGACTAGCCTGCATCATTACCACATGACTTAATCATCTAAGTCTCTGCAAACTTGGGGGTTGAACAAAAAAACTCGTTTGACAATCATTACCAGATACCCGCTTCCTAACCTCTTCGCTGCTAACTCGTTGGTGCCACCCAGTACAAGTGATTAAACATAGAAGTCAGTGGTCAAATAACTGAAGTCAGCTGACGCCTCCTATCCTGCACGGACAAGTTTCTCTGCCATAAATTGATACAGCACTCACTTTTGTCTGATACACACGACCCTTAAGCTTCCCAGAGGTAACTCTCAACCGCTGGAAGTGACCCTAAACCTAGATATATGCACTTTTGTTCCATGTCTTACACTTCCGCTGCAACTAATGCAGCTTCCCAAGTGCACAAACTGACCAACAACCTCCAGGACGTCATTATCTAGCACTAAGTTTTTATAACCACAGCAATCCTGCAGAAACACCTCCCACTTTGATTACTTCGATAAATCGTTAAAATAGTAAAGCTTTTAAAATTATTTGTTAGGTGTTCACGATGCTTATGAACGAGACTACCTCCATACAACTTATGGCGTTGATCCATAACTGTCCCTTTCAACGACGTGTAATTGTTACTTCGACCACTGTTGACAGTCCTGTTTGATTCGTTTCTCAAACGAACGAATCGATCCGAGTCACTGTTATCAAACTGGCTGATTTTGGAAATTTGCATTTTCCACATATTCCAAACGTTAAATAAATCAGTTGCACTTGAAGTGGCAAGATAATATAACATTTGGTCTACTCGGGCATATCAAGGCATTCGAGCAAAACCGGTGCTAATTGCAATCCATTTGAAACCTCATAACTGGACTTATGTCACATAGTGTGCAATAATTTATGAAGAAACTGTCCAGAAGTGTCCCGTTTTTTTCAGTAGAATTATGATTCCAACCAGTGAACAATTTTTAAGAAGAATATGATTTCATAAAAACTGCGTATTATACCCAACTACAGTTTCGCTAAACGAACAAACTTTTCATAATGGAACATGCTTATTTCCAACATGTGGTACGTTGAATACCGACTATTGGGAATGACCATTTGATCTTAAGATTTTCTGATGCGGTGGTAGGGTCCTTAGTTTTAAGAGCAGCGCTCATGAATCTGCGGTTTCAGTCAACGACGCCGGATGGTAGTGAATGGACACACTTGGAATCTGCACTGTCTAACGGCAAAAGAGATACGTGACTACAAGTGACTGTTTTGTAATTTTCCATTCTACCTGTAAATCATCTGATGCAGAAAGTCAGAATGCGATCAAAACCGATAACGTCCGATAGCTGTTTCGTTCGTGTGTAATCTGAAAGTGATCAGTTGAGAATCAGGGTGACAGAGTTTCAATACGTACTGTAAACCAGTGTGCCAACCCTTAAATGAAGGGTTTCTGAAGCAATCACATATTCGATTCTAACTGCGCTATATGATACACCAAAAAACATAGTACACACGAATGAGGAGTTGAGATGGAAATAGAGTTAATTCAATTTCTGCAATGACACCACTAGGTTTTTGCACTCTCACTTATGAATAAATTGTTGTTTCTGTAGCCTTCACCTGACGGTAGTTTTAAAAAACCTTCATCGAATGCAGATTCGACAGTAATCAAGAAGCTGCCTGCTGTAAACTCTCGCAGTGGAATACAATTTTCAATCTTTTCCTGAGGCAGAGTTCCAGTAACTGACGAGGAGCGGGAGACGGTGTGAATGATGCAAACCATAATCGTCATTAAGGAATACTGCGATTGAAGAAACACTTTTGAAGGGTGGCATTTTGGCATCACATAGGTCTTTCGAGGACACCTGCTTTCCAAGGTGATATCAGGAGCACCCATTGGACGGAAAAACATGTCAGGCTTGTGGGAGAAAACCCAGCACTTCATTGCACCTATCGAATTGTAAGTTAGTACAAAGCATAAAACTATTCACGAAAAATGTCCGGATGAAGCTTCGATAAAAAATATCTTCCTCAATAGAGAGCAGTGAACAGGATAGTTTACAATATTCAGCTAAAACGGAAGTGGCAATACACTGAGCATCATCAATACTCTCCTAGTTCCGAAGTGCTTCATTTTTCTAACGCGCAATGATTGGTTAAACATTCACTCAACACTGAAACGATACACAGTGCTTTGTAGGCGTCTCTACGAGCACCAGCTATTTGGTCCCTGACACACACCGTTCACCCATCCGTTCTGTATTTCTCTCGTATCTACAGGCGGGTTACATTCGTCTGTCCGACTCCGGACAATTCCATCAAAATCAGAAGTCCACCAGATTAGCAATAAAACAACTAACGCGCAGATAGACTGTTTGAAACGGACACCTGAATACAGTTACTCTGCAAAATTTAAATGAATGCTTTAATAAATACCACCGAACAAGTTTATGATAGATCGTTTTATGTTTGCGTTACTCTCTGTCAGACATGAAGGAAACAGTTGGTCTTTCTCGATCATCGTGAAACAACCTGGATGAAAAGAATTCTACCCAAATATGGAATGGTTTTGAGGTTGGAAAAAGGTTATGTAACAATCGCTGTTTGAATACACTGTCACTACTAATTAAAGTTCTTGTATCAGCAAATTGTTCCCGACTCAACCCCATAAACTGCAGCTGATTTAAAAAATGTTTTTGCCGTTTACATGAGCAACGTTGGTTAATGTCACACTGTCGCCCAAAATCACCATATTCTGTTCAATCCCAAATTGTAGTATGTGCATCAGATTCCAGAAACGTGTCCACCGTCTATTCGGCTAAACTGTACAATATGTAGTGACAAATTTAGTTTCGCTCTCTGGATCAGGTGAGTGGTGCAGTAGACCCGATACTCACAGCATTGTCCTGTGTGGGAATACTCGCATACTGGTGTGTCGTTGGAACCGAAGTAAAACTGACATCCATCAAGTTAGATGTACAGGCAATGCTCTTTGATGACAGTCATCTAAAAATATACGTGAAGAGCTCATCCTAGTGGTAAAGTTGCAATACCAACTGGAAAAAGACAAACAAAAGCTAACACTTTATTCCGTATTCGCTGGTAGACCATCAGTCTAGTTGCACACCATTTCCGCATCTTACGAGTTGTGGTAAACAGCAAGTGTGCAACATTTACGTTATTGTTAACCTGCTTTAAAAGTTGAATTGAATTTGTCCGATCTAGGTTTGTCCACACCTTACGCAATTGCTTGAGATACTCCAAGTATGGTTTCTGAACTTAAAAACCAAAGCCTCCTTGGACAACACGAGGCGCATATAGAAAACACAATTATACCCGTTATATTTAGGTTTGTGTCTTCCCCGAACGTAAATTAGCACATTCACAAGCAAGCACGTTCATTAATTCAAAGAACAGATCACATTACAATAGGTGGTTAAACGGCCAGGTGTCCTATGCCATCCGTCAGTTTTGTTAAACGTTTGTTGGTATGTGGTTATCGTTTGCCGGGATATGTATCTACTTCAAACTGATAACTTTGTTAGAGGGACATTAACCAAAATGCATTATTTTGGGCTCAGAACTCACAAGTGATCATATTTAACTCGTAGCACACAGTAATTCCCTTCGGAAATGACGGTACGCCATCTACAAAACAAACAACAGAGTGGATATCGCTCCGTATATGAAGTTAAGTTATTCGAGGTCTTGCGGGTAGCCTACAGCCCTGTACAATAGGTCAACGAGAACTGCAGGTGATTGCTTTTCCCTCTTGGCGGTGGTTGCCTGAGTAATACATTAAGTCTGAATTCGGACCCACGTTGGCATAGAATCGAAGTACAACGGGGCTCCGGAAAATTCCAGTCACGCTTTTGAGATAAACCAGAGCTTTATAAAAGTGGTACATTCGACTGTAAGTCTCAGACGGCTCGACAACATCGACGAACCCATAGTGGTACGTACAAAATTCGTTTACTTAGCGCTCCATCAGTAGAGAAGTTAACAAATCTGCGAACCGTTAACTGAATCGAAAACTAGAGTTGAGCTCTCCCCCATGTCAAATTGGAGCCGGCCGATGTTCACTGAACCTGACAATGTATGTGTTTACAAACGAGCGTGTACACACAAGTTCTGTGGAAGGTGATGGTTCAAACACAAACTGGTCGATTTATGAAAGCCTGATAATGAAATGGACTCAATTGTACAATTTCTGAACTTCTTATATTCTAGGATCTCAAAGCGGAATCAACGTGCTTTCATACTGTAAATATTCTAACAGGTGAATTACGAAATCACACTGGGAGCGCGGAATTTCCCAGAGTGGATTCAAATAAGATCCCTAGTGGCTTCACAGCTAGACCGTTAGGGTATTTGCTGCGTAAAGTCGCCGGTTCGAGACGTCTTAACAGACTTATCGCCCTATACATCCACAGTACAAGAGGGTCCTGTACAGAATTCGAAGCGGTGAACCACTGAACTGAGTGGTACCCTCTGGTTATTCCGGTACCAGCCATCTATTCTTAGTCCTAATGAAAACAGCCAGTATTGTTTTGAACTTTCATATGTGCATCATAACAAGATATAGTGATGTGGTCCTTCACAGTAACAACTGCTCATTGATATTGTGCCTATCGTGAATGATGACAAATAAGCGAATGGTGTAAGTCCATATTATAGCTCGGCAATAGTAGCCCCAGCTCTCTTACCTGCGACGAGAATGTACAGTTCACCACTCCATCGAATTCCAACTGAACGTGATCAGAATGCTACAAACAACCATTCAATCACAGTAGTAACTAACGTTCTTTGCTTTTGAATAGACAAGGCAACTGTTCTGTTATATTCTGACATTCAGCACACAGCTGTTACGATACACTTCCGTCAAAATACACAACGACGCATTTGACTTTATTTCTGTGTGCTAACATCAGGACCATCGAAAGTGAGAAACACAGATTTGTGTCATGTAAGTCAATACAATTGTTGTAACTGCATCTTGCTATGTGCAGTTCAAAACATCCTATGAATACATGAATCCCGATAGGTATGAGCTGTCCGATCAAGTAGTCTTTCTACTGTAGTCAAACCGAAAGATGGAGATAATTTAGATTTCGAAGAGGAACAAACATTTCAATGAGTTATGTACGACAGTCATAAAAACGAAAAGCGGAGCGCACTCGTTGATGCAAACAGATGAAGCAAATGGAAACTTTGAAACCGTTTTAGAGGCATGCTAATGTCGAACGATTAAGACGGCACAAGAGCTGGCGTTATGTATTATTCGGACAGACTTTTCGAAATTGCTAGGTTATTGTTTACTGAAATACCGGAGGCAAACAGAATGTCGGATCGAAACCAAGAATGCAACTGGTCGTAACCTAGTTTTCAGCGACCGATGAAACCGGTTCATTCACAATGTTGTCACGTGAAGGTTTTACCAAAACACTTGTTAGCTCGACAAAAAACGATGACCTAACAAGTCGAAAATAAAGCGGAACGCAAAATTCGTTTAACATACGCATAATGATAAATCCAGAGGGAATGACAGTAACAGAATAGGTAATACTAATCCTGTGGTTGAGTTCGTCCGTGTGTAGACAGCATGGTCTAGAGGAACATAAACGGAAACCGCTCAACATCTAAGTTCTTTTCTTAACTTCTTCGTTTAAACTGTTGTATCAGTTGGTTCCTTTCGGAGCATCACAAGTGGTCTTCCGTTTAGTCTGGATATGAATGCTACAATTGGATAAAACGGCTGAGCTCAAACGCAACAGTCTTCGAGACCCACTGGTCCAGTATGTAAAATTCTAAATAGCTCTGCTAACGCCTGCTAACGGACTGTCGATTCAATTCTTCAGTGCGTGTGATACATGAAATGCCCACCTGGGTTGAAGACAACTATTGATTGCAAACTTTAGTGAACTGGAGCCCAATAGTTCCTTTCAATCCATTTAGTGTTCGTGATAAGTACTTGCATTCCTATTCTAAATGACTGCTCGAGTTTAATCGACTTGGAATTGTAGAGAGGCAGCAAAAACAGGTGCTTCTAAACGGGAAGTGATTAGTACCAATAACCACCGTGACCACCCTAATAATTTCGGGGACGATTCAATTGCGAAAACCAGGACTTGGGCTGGATTCTAACCAGCGGCAGAAACATCATTCACAAACTCAACAAATGCTCTGTCATCTAATATACCAATTAATCACTCACTCAATCCTCTCTACATTATGTGATCCGCGAAAAGATCCAGGGGATTGACATTTTATTTGAGGGATCACCTCTTTCTTAGCACATTTGTCATGCTACTTGCCACCAATACAATTTCAGTGGTAAACGTTAGTCTTGACGAACTCCGGATTGAACATTCTGGCTAGCGTTTCTTAGACAGCCCTTCCCGTAAATTATTTGGTGTATATCGAAAGACAGGAAATGGAGTAGCTAACTGAGACCAACTGTGGAATCTGTCAGCTTCCTATGTGACTTCGTACCTCAGTCAATTGAGCGTTCGATGCTTTCGGAAATAGTTACTCCCACTGGATCAAGCCCATTCTAGGCTTAGTTTTTCGCAACGGAATGTCTTTTGAAAGTGGCTGAATAAATAAAATAGAGTGCCATCTGCACACGGAGGTGATGTGGCCCATCCGTTTTTACAAAATGGAGCATGGTGACCAAGACGGATTGGAACAAGCAGATGCTTATGTGCAGTTTGGTCATCAGTAATAAAAATCGTCTCTTTTTGAATGTTGTGGTACAGTGGTTGTTAAAAGCAAGCATGTAAGAAAACAAATCATTGTAAATTCTAAGCAAGTTTTACAACACCTCAGTAGTGTTCAACAGATACTTATTATCAGGAAACATTTCCCACTTACCTGAGTCACTAAAGTTTTGCGAAGCATGCTTTTCATAGGAGGTCAGAAACGAACATTGCATCAGATCTTGCAGATATGAAGATTGACATAATTATCAACTGTTTGCAATCTGCTCTTTCACATTTTCCCACTATAAGATACATACGCATTCATTGTGACCTTTGATTTTGTATGTATGGAAATATTTCAGCTAACCGCGATTTCTGTTGCTGTGTATGGCTGCAACATATTGTACTATAAACCTAACTCCACTAATATTGAATGAGTCTCCATCTAATCTTACGTTTCAACTAAAGAGTAAACATATGGATTGTAAACGACTATTGGCTATAGTTTTCGTCAACCTGCAAACAGACTGGTGAGTATATAATTAAACGTGCACAGGTGAGCATTTCACACAACCTCAGTAATTTGGGTCTGGTTCTCGTACTGTGATAGACGTGTGCAAACTTTATCGTTGACGCCTAACTAGATGTCCCTCATCGTCTACAATTAGATCGAAGCTTAATTCTGGGCATCCACTTATACAGAAGTGATCGGAATTGTTATGCTTTTTTGGACATATAATTCATAAGCGTGCAAGTTGGTAATAACAGACGATGCTTTTGTCCACATTCGATGTTTTGTGGACTCTACGCGCCAAATGTTACCAAAATCGTTTGCGTTCGGCATCCGTCTAACTGGACTAATTTGAAAATGTACCGAAGGCCATAAATGCCTTGATTTGTTGCACACGGATCACGTGGACGTCGTACTGTTGATAGTGTGACAAGAGTTAGTTTTGCACACATGATGGATTTACCACTCGTGTATGGTGAATTTTTGAGAGAATTATCGGCAATCTACCATCTGTGTGCACTGTCGAGGTGGTACGCTTGAAATTTAGAATCGTGAACGGGGGACTATACCGCCCAATATTACATGAAACCTGCAACGACCAATCCTGATATATGATAACATTCATCCATTTACATCAAAACTGTATTCGGCGCTTCATTCTGAATTTTGCTAAACCACAGTAAGTGCGTTCTTTATTCTATCGTGCGAAATTCGGATATCCATGTCCACTTAGCCAAAACTTAAACAACTTGAAGTTTGTTTAAGTTTTCAAGTGGTTAATCATGGCTTGAATGCGATGGGGGGCATTTTTACTAAGATAGAGTGAACAGTTTTGGATGCAGGGAAATTTCAGAGAATCTGTGCAAACAGAATAAACACGGACAGAAAGTTTATCATTAAAACTACCAACGTCTACCTGCCGCTTGCTGAAGTCATGGGAATGAAGTGAATGAAATGACTGACGTTAAAAAACATGGCACAACCAGGAAGGAAGAAGTGTTTCAGCTACATGGGATTTCGTGTGATCGCATATTTGTTTATGAGATTTGCTGAAAACACAGAGAATTCAATAACTCAGTCTCAGTGATACAAAATCGCAATCATCTCTGTCCGCATAAGTAGTGAAAACATCAACGTCTCCAAGACAATTACAAAAAACGTGATTACCGGATACAAAACCTAAACTGCAGTTCGCTGTCAAGCAGACAGCAACAACGCCTATGGTGCGGCATTCAGCACAAAACAGTTCAAAAGTGGAGTATAAATTTCGGCACCATATTTTCGAAAATATTTTTGGTTATATTTAATTACATATCAGTCCTCAACTAAGCGCTTTCGTTTCATCCATCGAGAAAGTTTCTCACCGATTTGCTGCATTAACTAAGGCAATATGTGCTCTCAAATAATCCGCATTTCTAGTAAGCTTGAAGTAGTCAGCCCTTTCTAGAGGGTACACTCACGAGGATCAAAATCAACTCGAGTTTTGTTGTATTATATGTCATTCATTAATGGTGTGAAGCCAAACGTCAACTCAATTCACACTGATATAAGCTACCTGCGAATGTTTCTTTTGCCTCACGTTCAGTATCAGTATTCTTCCGGGCAGGCAAATCTCAATGTAAATTATTCCGTCGCATAGAAAATGTGGTTTCAACCTCTTGACGAAAGGCAATATGCAGTTTAATTTCTTCCTGACAAATCGTCGAATCTAAAGTTCATATGTTTTAGGTTTTTTGTACAGAATATACAGCTACTTTTGAGGGTTCCCTCAACATGAAACATCTCAGATTCCGGTACGAAACCAACTAACGAATCAGAGACTGATTTACCGTTACCACACTTTGAGTACCTCCTGCACTTAATCGTGCTAGGCCATCCTAGCTACTTGTCCCTATGAGCTGGAAGCCAAGCTGCTAGACCGCATAACTATCGTCATAACTACACATAACTATCTTCAGATCGATGACTTCCACGTGGAGTTGGGCAATCTTTAGGTACAATACTAAGTGAAACGACGAGCGCATATTGCCAGTGTAGCCCACAAACGAATAAACCTCCCTTACCATGCGATACTAACCTAAATCTTCGGTTAACTGCCCTTCAAATTTGCCTTGACTGGAAAAGAATTTATACAC
This sequence comes from Paragonimus westermani, assembly GCA_008508345.1. Taxonomy (NCBI): domain Eukaryota; kingdom Metazoa; phylum Platyhelminthes; class Trematoda; order Plagiorchiida; family Troglotrematidae; genus Paragonimus; species Paragonimus westermani. The sequence continues at coordinate 128,797 of QNGE01000662.1, forward strand.
TCCTCAGCACTGAGACCTATTCAAATGAGATCAGCTTTTATAAAAGGCATACTATCCAGCCTGATAAGCAAAATAGTCTGATTAGACAGCTCTTTGTGTGTTTCGTTTTACCTGGATAGCGTTGGTTGGAAAAGCAATTTCATTAACGTGAGTTCCAATGTTCTATTTCAGATGGATCCGGATAGGGGGTGTATCCCAACAAAGGAGTGTGTATTGTGATTGTACCCACGAATTCACACAGGAAAACTTATTTGTGTCAATTGTCAAGTTCAAGTTTGCACCCTCCTCTAACATTTATAGATTTCCGCTATGGGTTGTACATATGGATAATAACGTTCCGGCTGTCTGTGATCATTTTAAAAGGCCACGAAGTGAAACAAGAATTCATAGATAGAAACATACACCATAAGAACGGAACTGGGAAGGATATCAACTCAAATCGACAGACGTTCATGTAAAAAGAAGGAGAGAAGAGCCAATAACTTTTTAAGTACAAGTTGATTAATGACTGTGGTACAATACTGTGTTGAAAGGCGTCTCCACATGTAGATTTTGATTTTTGCAACCCCACCCAGTCTCGCAGCCATCAATTGTTAACCTTATGATGGTCGAAGCTGCCTTGGGTTTCCTTCAGACATCAGCAACCAAGCAGGATTTCAGCTGATCTACATAATACCTGACCATGTCAACGAAGATTATATAGTTATGTTGAGTCGACTATCGGTAGCAAACTTACAACCTTTGAAAATGCACGCCAACGGACATTGATGTTGTATGCACAATTAAATCCGCTTTACGACACAAACAAAGGAGATAACGATAGCCATCTGACTGTAGCTTCAACAGGAATTTATCGGTTTTCTGTTCCGTAACGCAAAACAGACTGCACACTCAAAACTTGATTCTCACTTGACATATAAACATCTTCATGACATCAGAGGTGACTAACATCAGCAATTGCAATGCCTGCACTGCTCGTGAATACCTCCTCAGAAATAGTATAGACTAGGGATAAGACAATATTCGGGTGGTTGAATCGCTACATGTTTTCGGGTGGCCTGTCTGCAATGAAAATAGAAAGGTCTCTTACGAAGCAATCTCATACACAGACTATTATGCAGGCAAGCCATGTGGTTCAGTCAACGGTTCTGCAGGTTCTCTGCAATAGGTCCAATTAAATCTGTTGTCTACCTGTTGAGTATAAGTTAGGTAAACACCTGAAAGCAGTTACAACTCGAGGATTCCTCCGATCCCATTTGTTATTTTTAGAAGGTTCTGCTATCAGAAAAAAAAAGAAAAACGGACACTCGTGTCAAATGTCATGCGAATTAAATGTTCACAAAAGCATGCTTTGCGATTACGACATAGATGCAGTACAGAAATTTACATCACGAATGATGCCTGTTTGTAAATATGTTGAGTCCCGCATATCCGTTCCTTGGAAAATGATATGTCTGCCTCAGAAAGATGTACCCTTGAGACCTCCTACTACCAGTAAACAACTCATGCTTTCTTGATCTAACCAACAGCCGGTAGTCCGTTACTTTGAGAATATGGGCAGAATGTATAAAAGCCTGCTACGTTTAAAATGAACTTTTCAACTTAGAACTTCTCTGTGAAAACCTGGAATCAAATATCACATAATGAATGTAAGTTCCTTTTTGTACGCATTCGGCTGGTTGAACGACAGAAAGAAGGGCAGCATGCAACGAACTTATCGTACATGAGACTCACAAGTGGGCATATCATCTTATACGTAAGATGAACCAGCAAACAGGTATAATTGTGACGCATTCGTAAAATCTCGCGGTGCATGAAACCTCTAAATTTTCATTTCAAGTATTCCCGTTTAGATAACCACGAGTACCATATCCGTAATTAACTAATGAACAAATTCCTCGATTTGGAAAGTAACATTTTGTAGTACCATCTGTGTAACAATGCAATCATCCGCTAGTAAAACCGTTAGATGATGATATGTCAAATTTACAATCTGTGATCCATATTGCTAATTCTCAGCTTGTTCTGTCTGTTTAGTTGCTAATTTTGTTTGCATGTCTTGGCTGTACCGTTTACAGAAGCCCATTCCCTTCTGTCGCCCTAAGCTTCAACTTAAGCTTCCTATTACCTACCGTTTATTTCCGAGTGTCTTACTGCAAGATCGATATTGTCTGCAGCCTAGGTAACCCATTCGACTAGTTTAAAATTTAAATTTTGCGTGTTTCTTTTTTACTCATGACGGTCCATACAAAGGTGAGCGGTTTTGCATGGTATTCCCACTTTTCTTTCAATTCCTAATTTTGCGCTCATCTAAACTGACGTGTGCTACTTATAGTCCGTATATCGTAACCAAGGATATCGTTCAAAATATCCATACAGATCACACGTAACGTAGTGTTGCTCGTTTATTCTATTTGTCTTAAACTTGCTTCCAGAGTTCGCATTCACCGCCAGTGTTTAGAAACAAACCGTTAAGAGGAATGTGCTCACCAGTAAAGTCCCCTATCCAGGCAGACTAACTGAATTAAGTCAATTGTTGATCACGTGCAGACTGCCCAGGCGGGACTTGGAACGTACCCAGGAAATATTCATTACCGTATGAGCCATACTAGCACATCTTCACCAGCAAAGGAAAAATAAGCATCTAAGGAGTCCGTCACAAAGACTACATCATCAAATAAGATTATTTTATATATAAAAAAGCTATCCCATGTTCGGGATCTCTTCAAACGGTAATCTGATGCCATACTTTGTATTTATGACTGAATAATTAGAAGATTTTAAAATTCTACTAAAATAACACATAAATAGAAGAAAAGCTATAATATCAGTTTCTATTTCACCTTACCGGTCCACATCTATAACGTGTTCAACACTGTCTTGAAACATTACAGTGAAAATACTATATGACAAAGGAATTTCTCCCCAGAATGAGAATGTAGAAAAGTGATTTGCTTTAGGACACAGCAGAACCATTTAAACAGGGTTGGAGTAAATCCATCTTTTTGGCAAAATTCAATAGTTTTTGCTAAAATGTGATTATGGTGAGCACTTGATTTCTCATCGATCCTTTCGTAATGCTATAAGAAACCCAAAATCTGCATCCAACTCCAGGATACAGTCGATATATGAACTCCGGGAGCGACGGAAGTAAAATTAGTCTGCGGTCCAAATGGCTTCAAAGGGGAGGCAGAAAAGCTTGTCTAGACCCAGTCAGCATTAGGTACAATGAGCAGCAAAGCTGTTCCATCGGTTTAAGAACCTCACATCGGGGTGCACCTACGCAGTTAAAAAAAATCATATTAAGCTTATCCGAACAATCTCGTAATTTTCGCACTTCGGTCACTTTCAACCCATCACATCTCCTGCATCATTTTCCAACATCAAACTTTAAAGTTTAAACAATGGGCATGATACAATCCTGCTTTTGAGGAATCCTGTCCAGAATGTCAATCCCCTGAAACGTGTGATGGATTCCATGTGGAACAGCAAAATCTGTGTGCAGCTCGGTTCATATGAGAAACTTCTCAGCTCCGACTTGGTTCGACAACTAATCTGACAGTTCACTTGCAGCTTATTATAGTACTCACTTTGATTTGAATCCTACCGAAGGCAAGGTTTCTTCGATGAATTCTCCTCCAAGTTATCGAATGCATTGAAGTAATTATCGATAATAACGTGCCACTGACTAGTTCTGAAAAACAAGACAGGGGATTAACGGTTTCCAAAAGCATGTGACCGAGCACATATATTGATGTATATTCTTATAAATACATACATGCATGAAACTAGGAGAGTTGCGAACAAGCGGCAGTAGCGTTTCGAATGTAACCATCAAATTCTCCAATATTTGTCAGTTTAACTAGGATGCCCGACTTCCAACTAACCATAGCTTGTAGAAAAATAACTGCTTGTTTTGTCATTGTGCTGTCCCTAATCAAACAACGCATCTCTATTTTGCTCACTTGTCGCCAATTCACTGAACAATCGTTCAAACGTATTATGCGGCGGTCAAATAAACACGGATGAAATGTCAACAAAATTTATTTCACTAAAACCCGTCGATTATCCACAATGAGGCTTCATCACATCCGATTGTCCTATTATAGGGTTTAGTCACATGACCACTGACGCTAATTACCGGTGCCACAACCCATTAAATCGAAGTGGGATCGTCTGTTGCTATTGTGTACAAAGAAAGGAGCGCCAACGCCACGACCGAATTAAATCCGCCCTTGAAACTCCTGAACTCGAAAATGTCAGAATATTTCAAATGAACCAATATTTTGTAAGTGTGAATACTCATTAAAATGTCCACCACATGATTTTTAATCCGATCCCATTAAAACTATGCAGGCGTTTAGCAAATAAAATGAACGGTTCTAAGTATTGGGTTTCGACGACTAAGAATTTCTTAATGTGAAAAAATGAGAACAACCAACTTGTTGCCAATTTTGAAAAACTTTGCTGTTTGGGATTTATATGAACAGTGTATATAGCAATCTACCAAAAGTGACCTATAGTTTCTGCCTGAAAAAAACTATCCATTCTCCTCCCCTAGGTTTTCCTGAACAAATAGAATGAGAGTAATGTTATGGTTATGTTAGAAATTTGACATGAGAAGTTCAATTCTGGACCAAACTTAGAATTGTGCCGCATTAGCTGTCTGCGCTCGCTGTTATTGTCTATGAGTCACGCAGCTCACCATCTGTTGTACGAAATGCGACTTTTTTGCAGATAAGTTTATTTTCTCCCCTAATCGCTAACGGAACGCCGGTGACTGTCACTAATTCTGGCATTTGTCGGCTTATTTAAGTTACGCTACCTATCTCTGTCGATGATTGGTACATAAAACATCATTGCAAACACAAACAGTATTTCATTATGGCTTTTTAAGATTGTTGAAAAGACCATACACTTTCTACCGCCGCAATGCTTTCTACCCTTATACATGTAGCAATGTTCATTGTTAAAATATTGCTTAAAAATCAGGCCATAAGAGTAAACCAGCTACAACAATGAAAAAGCGAGAACCAGCAGAAAAAATATTTTCTACCAACTTATCAACACCTAATAACAATGATCCACAAGATAAACATATGGGACAAATTGAGCGGAACAGAGTACAATCGTGATATGGCACATGAGATGAAATACACAGGTCAAGCTACTAGATGAGGGAAGTCTAGAGTATGAACACGACGACAACTTCAGAGTGCCAAATGTGAGCGCCTTAGTGAAACACAAGTGTGAAGTGATATGAAACAGTGCATTCTTTGGTGTCAAGTGGAGTTTAATTTGATGAACGGTAAGCAATCTAGGATTGGTATATAATTAATTGAGTGGTTTCCAGAAAAAACGTGGATACAAGAAATGCTTGAGTGTATGATTTGATTTGTCATCCTCAACAGCATTAAGGTTGACAGAACGGTACTAGTGAGCAAAGCCTACTGTAAAGAGAGGAAAAACTCAACATATGGTGATAGACAGAAAAAGAGATGGGACATAAAATGTAAAACCCGGTGGACAATTCCAGTTGATGTAATGTTTATTTTTCGCAGCTGAGTTGTGCGTCTTCCGATTTGCCTGTTTTTATTTCAAAATATCATAAATTTTGGTAGCAAAATCGTCAGAGACTTTGGACCTTGGCTAAAGGACAGCATGAGTAAAGCAATTTCCTGTGCTCCCTCTTGATCACATCCGATCATTCTGTTAGAATTGTGCCGAATGAATGCCAATAAATCGTTCAAAAGCCAGCGGACGTCTGAAGTTAAATTCTGCAAACGTTATTATTAGCCGATTGAGTGTTGGTGGCTCTGCTCTGGAAAGAACATTTAGATGGACCTTAATCATCATGCACTGCGATTAACCGAACTCAGATCATCATCAAAATACCTCCATGATGTAAACAACCTGGAACTGTGTAGTGGTACCTGCAAGACGGTTTTCTTGATTTTTTCGCCGTTAGACTTCATTGGCAGTCCCTATTTCATAGTCACTCCTATCACACCGTTCAGTTTACATGAGTAGCCGCCACCGCAGCAACATTTCTAGTAGCAGACTATGAAAGCCAAAGAATAATGATGAATACTGACTGCATATAATTGACGTAATTGTTTGCTGAGAAACTCCGCCAAACCGGAAGTTACAGACTGGTCGGGTTTATTCATTGTTGGATTTATTCGATAGAGAGCCGGTAAAAGGTCTGGATTGATGTGGCTTAGGTGAGGCAAACTGCCAGATGGGAACCAACCATTATGGGATGGTGATAGTAATTTGTGAATTATTACCTAACGGTTGAACAGCAGGATATTATGAAATCCATAGCATATCTACTGCATTATGTAACGAACTGCTTGAAAAACGAAATAAAGCTGGTACAACCGACGTGATAGACAGTTACTTCACCCGGGCAAACGGATGAGCTGACTCAGCGTCATTGTCAACGTCCCAGGCTGTGGACCGGGGAATAGCCTTTCTGATGGCAGCTGAATGTAAAATTCGAGGCTGTACCAACGAATGAACAGTCACCAAAAATGAGCGGTAACACTACCAGAATGTCATGTGTGTAAGGTTTGCAACCGGGTTTCCTAAAAAACGCTAAATAGGTTGTTTGACGTTACTACGACAAGCCATACGTCACGTTGGAACTGATTCCCAGATACCCCAAGCGGATTACTTTGAATCTCGGAGAATAGGACGTCCGTACAGAAAGACGGTATCTCTGGTTTCTTCAAATTGCGGATCACAACCAAGCAAGTTTCACGACTAATCAGGATGAGCACAGGCGTCAACGGGTGTGCCGAGTACTTCGAATGTTTAGACCCTGTTTGAAATATGTGTGAGCCAGTTTGATCACTTAACTCAGAAACAAGAGGCAAGCTTGGCAGCAATCCTGTCGGTCTTCGAATCTCTGGTCGGGCGGGTCTATTGCATCAGGTCCGCCTTCGCTATTGAATATTTGGAACATTATAGTGGTCCAGTCACTGTCTCTAATTCGGAGTTCATTTTTCACTCTGAATGGATACAGTCCATCAAAGTGCTCTGTGATTCGAAACACTAGCGGTCAACGACCCTCAATCAACTGCCAACACCATGCTTCACCCTACTTCCTTGTGCGTTGTTTTCAATTCAACCAAAGACTCCAGGCATTATCCCGCAAACCGACCTAGAATTACTTTGCCCCGACAACTTGGAATCCGCGAACTTGAATTAATTGTCAACTCTGTCTCCTAGTCCTACCGTAACTCTTTGGCCTAGGTGTCGGCTGCCGGCTTTGAACACATGTTCCGTTTTACAGTATCAAAACGATCAATCTAAATTTCTCTTTTTATTATATAATTCATCAGGTTGTGACTTCCCACACTCTTGTTCACCCACACACCAGAGGCTTGCTTGATTTGGCGTTGGTGACAAAAGTCGTAGCCGGAATGATATTGTGTCGAACACCAAGGTTTCTTCGCCTGATAGACGCAAACCCCTAATTGCTTTTGAACACTATTTGAGATTGCCACGATCGACCTTCCAGCATTTTTGCAAACGGGTCACCAGGGAGTACTCGCACTTGACTTGCAGACCCCCAGCGTCGAAATTTATCATTTTGTTAAAAAATGGCGTCATGGTTCTAGCTCAGGGCTACAAGTTTAGTGTCCAGCAGCCTCTCATATATGCGTGTAAAATGTGCGCTTGTTTGAAATTCCTGCGAGCCAAGTCACTGGTCTGTCTGGTGTTAGAGTTGTTCCAAACACAGTCTGGGAGAAAGGCGTTACTTCAATGAATGTTCATCAACATTTGCCTCCGAACTATCAAATATGTGGGCAAAGTGTGAGCACCAGAAAGAGCCTATCACGGACTACAGTTGTTTTTTATTTTTGCAAAGGCTGTCGCAAGCCATTGTCCAGAGGCAGTCACGGACGACTTTTATCGTCGACCCACTAACAGGTGCACACTGCACGGCGAACGGACTTTGTAGTACTGGTCGGAGACCTGAACGTTCAATTACATAAAGTAAGAACTAATAAGCTGGATTAGGCAGCACCGATGCCTAACGTCTCAGTGGAAAAAAGCTGGTAAACGTTTATTACGAATCTGTGATAATGACGACCCGTTTGTGAACAGTACTAACATTCAACGCGATGGACACTAGTGAGCCCCTGGAAACCTCTACCTTAGATTCAACTGTGAGCGCAGATTGACTACTCAGCCATCAGCCTGATGTGGCTGTCCCCATGAATGCAAGTGACTCTTTGGCACCATTGCAGTTTATAATAATGCACCATTGCGTGGCGATTTTGGTTTGCGCTTTGAGCTATGGTCGATTCGTCGTCGAACACAGAGTGATTTGTCGTAATTAGCAGGGATATAAGCGCATTACAATTTTCGTAGCCCGCTTGCTGCAAGTGTATGACCTCACCCGCCAGACGACAGTGAATCATAGCGGGCGTATATACGGCATACAATGCATGTGTGATAATTCCTCATACGATAGTGTTGTTTGTTCAGTTGTCAGCAACTGGGTCTCTGTAGGATCATTAGAACTTCTTGGCATCCTTCGGAATAGTCCTTCAAACAACGAGTACACGGGAGTCTTCAAGACCACGGCTTCAAATAAGCAAGCACATAAAAGAGGATGGTAAGGCCGATTGGGCCCAACACGCTATCGGGGTCGTCTGAGGCACTGTTGTTGGGGACTCTCAGAAGTTCTTCTATCTAATCTCTGCAAATGTTAGCAGAAAGCCGAGCACCAAACGTGGAACCAGCAAAGCAAATAGTCGGCTGTGGTTGAACTGACAACAGCATCACTCTTTGGCACATGCTTTGAGCTCACCACTCATATGAGTGGTCAGCAGTTGTTATCTTTCTCGACATTAGAGGGCTTTTGTTTCAGTCAGCAGAACTGCACTCTGGAACTGTCTGTTTAAGAGGGATGTGCCTAGGAAGCATGTAAACATCCTGGCAGGCATTGCTGTCAGACCTTCATGGATATTAGAGCTTATAGCAGCAGATCACTGACCTTCAGCACCGCGAATGAAGTGCGACAAATCATCAGACATCCTCTTTTCTACCCAATTTTGTAGCAGAGGAGATCCTAAGGTTGTGCAGTGACAGACTGTGAATATGATAGTTTGGAGATGCTGGAGATGTCGAGCATACAGATAACACTGCTCCAATTCATGAGGGTTCTCAAGATGCTTAGGATTGGCAGGAGTCGCTGCTACTCTCACGCTTGATGGTGAGCCATGGAAAGTATCTCACAGTTTTGTGTACATAGGATGCTCATTATTCACAACGGGCTAAGGCTCCTGCATTCCCATAAATGTTTCAGCCAACTCTATTGGCAAGATGCACTACTTTCGAGTTCTGCTGATGATAGAGTTCTTCACTCGTACAAGAATATGCACCACTGACGAGCTCTGAAAATAGCGGGGCTAAAAGATAGGACATCTTTTCGAAAGGGTCTGACTGGAATGTCTATGAGAGTGCGACGGCTGCAAGCAGTTTTGAGTGATGTTTAACTCAAACCAACCCAGTCCTCTAATTAATATTTGTAAGCTCATGTATCCTAGGAGATGTATCAGTGTATCAAAGGCTCGGATAGCGTTTACAAGCTTACCCCGTCTGTGGCATCGGCATTACCGTAATCCTTCTGTAAATGGCCGAATACACATTACCACTGTGAAGGCGGTCTCGCTATACAGTTGCGAATCCAGGTCCACCCTTAAGAAAGATGCTTGCAGAGTGTGTACTTCGGACCACTGACGTCTCGGGATCATCAACGGCATGTAGCGTGAACACCTGATCATAACTGACGATGTTCGGCGAGGTGAGTTTGGGAGGTGATAGACTCCGTAGGTCCCTGGTCGTGCTGACTTGGGCTCACAGATTACACTAGCCTGGTCGCATCTTATGAATACCAACTCACTGTTTGTTTTACCGCGATTTTCTTGCGAACAGTATAATAAGCTGATGACTAACGAGACTTGGGTCTGTGATCAGAAGACACGCATCCTGAGGCATACTTAATTTGGACGTTTCCGTTTTTTCGACTGTGAACAGATTAAAAATATATACCCCTGATTGAGGAGGATGACTGTTGCAGTAAAACAGGATTCGATGACACTCATTTTTGAATCTGTGGTGTGCGTCGCCGTAACTCTGCTCCCGCCAAATCTTAATTCTCTTTTCATTTCACAAGAAGCGTTTTTTCTTCTAGTGCTGTGGCACGTTTGCCGCTTCTTGTGGTCATCAGCGTTTACTGTTATGTATCATCACAACTATGCAGCACTGAAGCCTACTCGTCTAGAGGCTAACCGGTAGCAGGTAAACGGTTTGTGCAGGTAAGAAAGACAAACGCAACATCCACAGTGAATTATACAAACTTGCCAGACTGAGCCTGCCCGGTGAAAGTGAGTGGACATTAATTGAAAGAGACGAGGCCAACATTTATGTAATATGCACCGAAGAACACGGAAACATTTTATCATAGCATGTGTCTGACGAATGGTACAAGAGTTATTCGTTCTATTCCTTGCAGATGCTCAGTTCGATCACAAGGTTTTATTCACATAGACCAAGTGGCTTAACATTCGATAATGTGGAACGTGGTAATTATGGTGTTGATAAGTGATATTATTGTTGCTACGATATTCGCTGTTGTTGAATAACCGCGCTGTGATGATCAAATCTGATTGTGCTCACCAAATTTGTTGCATAGTGTAAAACTGATCGTAGCAAACAAGAAGGTAATGACAGAGAAACACTTGCACCGTTATTATTCAACTTCCAGTGAGAGTCACAACTCCAGCTTTCACAATACGCCTTATCCACACACTCTTTTTCAAAGTGAATATAACACCCCTCGCTTTACGTCCCAAATTCGGACCTAATACAATAATACTCGTGCACAGTCATACGTTGTGCAAACACTCAGTAACCTGTAAGTGAGAAGAGAAATTACATTTGCAGCAAAGGCTGGTTGCAACATATGACAACTGATTTTGTTGCCCTAGCTGATAGCTTTGTTATGGATACATTTGACAAAAAAAGAACAAGTTTACGGAGTATGCGTGCAACGCCTCAAAGCATTAGACAGTCCCTAATTGTCACCGACGGCAATGAATAGACAATGGCACCGTTTATTTGGGAAAGGTCCTAACGTACGTCAGACCAGGTCGGGTAGATATCAGATGCCTTGTAGACGTGTCTCGTCTATCAAACATACATGTGTATACATACAGCTGTATCAAATGATCAGCGTGGAGTTTCACTGTCATGCAATATAAGCACCAATGGGTAACCAATCGTTGAGTGTAATGGGCGTTATTTTTGCTAAGAACCCGCACATAAGACTGTATACGACTTGAAAATAAATCACAGGACTAAGCAACAATTCTCAAACAAATCTCTTACATCACAATACTCATTGCAAACTGATCGACCTTAGCAGTATGGAGTCACTATTCTCCATAGCAGTAGCAAGTTTTCGATACCCTCTCAACATTAAAGATTTGTTAGAACCGCTTGAATGAAGAAAAATCATACGAACGACACATCGATACGCAGTGCTCTCGGTTTTTGTGCACATTGAATAATGTGGGTGAGCTTGAGAAGTCTCCTTAACGTTTAGCGCAACCATTCGATAAAAGTAACCCATTTCACGACAAGTTGAAAACCCTTGTTTTGAGAAGCGATACCAAAACACAAAAATCCTCAGTTGGTCTCAAAGGCAGAAAATGCACCAATATTTGTCACGTGGAATGTCTGTTTTCAAATGCAATTGACACAGATAGGAGGGTTTTCAATTATGTCAAAACAAGAAGAGCAAAACGTGTATTGCCTGGCTTCTGATGTAGCACAAACATTCTTAACTCAATGTTTTGCTTTGAACGACTCTCCCACAAACACCTTGAGATCCTGCAATCTGGGAGCGTCGTCAGTAAACAAAATTAATTTGTATCCTTCATGAATACATTCGGCTCACCTTTGAGTAAACAGAATCAGGTCGAACACATTTCAATAGTTCGACATGCACTTCCGTGACGAAAAAATATCCTGTCTGCGTGACTCCACGTCCTAGTGACGACAGTAGATTATCCCGAATTTTAGTATTTTTCGGATAAACGCCGAGTTATAGATGCAAGAGAGAATCGTGAACGCATTTTCTTAAATCTGGATGGTAAGCAGTTTGAACACTTGTGTCAATGAACTTATATTCTTCACGTTAATAATTATTATGCCAAATGAACGGGAAAAATTAGGCAATCAACAAAGTGTTGTGCCAGTGCAAATGCATCATGTCACCTGGAGGAACACTTGTACGAGACTGATCAGCTGAATGTCCCGATATAAGCCAGCGGAGAAATTTTAGGTTATACTAAACAGACCAGTAATGAGGCTGAGTGATAGTATGGTCCGTTTGCAGAGCTAAGAGACGTATATCGAACACAGACAAAATAAAATTATTTTGTACAAAATGAAGTCAGCCCTTCTCAAAGTCCAACCGGTCTCCTTCATTGTATGTAAAGCATTGTACCATATAGAAACAGTGCTGCTCTAAAAATGAGTTCTAAGCGGAAGTTTGAAAACTGCTAACGACGCGTAATGTTCAGGCTTAAAAATCGTAGTATATTGTCAGGTAATCTCCTTCGGAGGACAAAATGGCCTGCGCACACGTTGCCCGACACAGACTTTTGCAGTAATATAGCTTATCTAATGAAAACTCTTGACTACAAATGAAATGAAACGCACCCAACAGTGAGTAATGTTCCGGTATATATTCAAGAACTGCATACGCAGTTGCATAGATTGAGGACTAAGTCCTGCAATGTGAGCCCAAAGATGCAGTATGGGAAAACTAACACGTGACCGGGTAAGACGGTAATAATAATGGACATAACACAGGTCTATGCACATTTTTATTGACTGAGTATTACAGGCTTATACCGTGGAAACCGTTTTCCCAAAGCACGTGGTTTTGGGTCGGACTGATTAAGGTGCTTCTAAATGAGAACAACTGACTCCCTTCACTTGATCAGATGGTGAAATATGCTCCAACTGGACGACTGTTAGTACCCCTGCGGTGTCTCTTGAACTAACGAATAGCTCGCACATCCACTTCCACAATCTGGGCTCTTACTATGCGCAACATCTTTACGCAAAATTGTCACTCATCAACCAAATGAATCCAGCTTGCAGGGAACAACCCTGGAGACGAGCTGAGTGTGATTGCTTATCAACCATCCATTATATTATGAATACTGTTCCAACACTGATACCACATCCGCTTGTTTATCACCTTACGCCGGACGAGCTGGCGCAACTAAACGGAATTCACTCTGAGAGAATCATGACGAAGTGAAACAGGTATCATGCAGATATCCGAGGGTTGAATGTGTGTAAATGGTTGGCATCCAGCAAACCATGCGCACTATGAAGTGGACAGTGAAATCAACAACCAATTTCTTTGTTCATTTTAGCATCATCGTCTTTAGTTGCGAATCGTTCCCATTGGCACCATATATCGGGCTGCCGTTGGCCCTGACAACGGTCTATGAAGTGGCCGAGTAATGAGGTATAACGGAGAAAAACGTGAAATAGCCGCAAGAGTGGAGTATCAGTTACTGTGCACGTAAAAGATCAACAACTGCGTGACAGATGTACCTATTTTAGGTCAGGGTCAAGCAGGTTCACCGGTGTTAGTTGCAACTGTCCCGCCATTTGTCAGACGGTGTATATCCGCAGTACCAGCATTCTAGTTGACTGCAAGCACACATCACAGTCATATTAAACCAATGCACACAAGTATAGCTTGAAACAGCTACTGCACAACAACATCTCAATTACCACTCGTTTTACATGCTGTCAACAAACACAGGACGTTCGGTCTAGGTTTCTTCAGGAAAGATTTCAAATGAAGAGGATGAAAAAAGTCGTACTACCCACGGCGAAAAGCTAATCGTTAGAACCTACAGTCACCCAATGAAACTGAATGTGTATTGGACAACGAATTTTCAACACTTAGAAAAACTATCAGGCGTAACATTGCAATGCAAGTAAGTTTGCAACCGCACTAACAATATTGTTAGCTATTCTGTTCAATCTTTTTCTGATTCACTTCTCAAGGCAGAATTAGCGATTGAATGACATTTTCTTTCTACGAATAAAGTAGGGAAGAGTTCAAGCTACGTTACCTTATGAACATAGCACCCATGGCTGAATAACATAAACGAACAGTCAAATGAGAAACAAACAAACATAAAATACTGCTTAAACTCCCCTAGGAAAGTCAACGTGATGTTTGCTGAGGTGAGCTTATTCAAGTGTGATTACAACGAATAGAAATAACATAGGACATTTGACTCAAAAGACCGTCGTTTTTTCGGAAACATTAAGTCTGCGAGTCATTTGCATAGCACACTATGAATGTGCCCATCTCTGCCTACATCTGGTCGGGTATGTGCTAACTCTCGCAGACAGTTTAAATGCTCGAAAGCGAAGCAACTCTTATTGTTTAGTAAAAAGATTTTGTGTCCGGTCAAGATGGCCATACGGAGGACTTTATCGACTAGATTTCTCGGGTCGCATATATGCATCATGTCACTGGGCTCATCTGCACTCGTTCACACTTATCCAGTTAACCAAGAAGTACTAACCTTTAAGTTATTTCGGTGCTCCTTCGAAAGACAGGAGCTTCATGACGTGGCGTGTACACTGTTTGACACCACAGTAAGGCGTTTGTCATCTGTTGCACGACAATCATCGAGCATTTATTAAAGTACCAATTTACTGCAATGGACCAGAAGCCACTCATTTAGTCTGTACTTGAAGATTTCATGCGACTTGCAGAGCCGGACTTAAAGATGGAGTTAGCCTGCTCAATATTGAACAGAAATGGTCATTTTCATGTGAAAGTGACTCAACAACCGCTAATTTTGCAGTTAGCAGCATTGCCGATAGTTTTAATGGCTAGTTTCTTATTCTTAATTTTATGTGCATTTCAAGTGGACCGCAGCATTTAGTTGATTACTGAGCACAAAAATAACTGTCCAACAGAAACCCAGACCTCTCGACGGTTGATACTGTACTGAATGAAACGGGTGAAAAACAGTCGTGATTGGGCACCACACACAGACACATACGAATATCGTCTGAACATAATGAGATATTAACGGAACAAAAGGGAATAGGCGTGAGAGAAGAACGAAATGACATATCATCCAGTGTGCGCCAACGTCAACCAACCTGAATGTCAAAATCAGGGAGCGTAAATGCAAAATCCAGCAAAACAATTACTAATCTCACAACAGAAGTATCACAAAGATCAACATACATGAAAATAGATAATGAAACTGCTATAAACAAGAAACACAACAGCAACAGTAATATTCAGTCTTCAATGATCTATTTGTCGGTATGTACCACTGAGGAATTCTCTTCAATAATTCCCGTTTCCGAGTGGTGAACCAAGGCCGGAAAAGTATTCAGGCAAGCTTCTCCAAGGATTTTTACCAACTGAGTTCGGTAATTGCTGACCTCTCGCCTCATCACGTCCAAGCAAGGACCCATCAAGCGTTCAAAGCTGCACACGTCCAATGCTAGGAGAAAAAACGACAAACCAAAAGGTACTGTATACCTATGTTTACAAGCAGACAAAGGTGGATGAAACGTAATGGGAATTTCGATTACAACACTCCTGAGAAAGGCCACCCCAAGTGGTTAAAACGTAGAGTATTACAACTTGTTCATAATGTTCTGTTATTCCCAATCTGTTTTTTTCAACAACATGTTAAACATGACGCCCAAACTGTTCAACTTCATTCGTACTAAATTTGGTGCGGATATTCTACAAATGTGTGTGCGTTATTCTGATCTCTCAAACTGCGCACAGTGTTGACTGTCATAACAGTTCATGTGACATCAAACAAAGTCATTTCACTATCTGGTCTAACTAGTCACGTCTTTTTCCGGCGGCCGAATCTCACATGATGAGGCAAAGTAACGGATACCGTGTTCCACATCAGTTTAACAAATCTGAACCCAGTTGCTTTGGCTTAGGACAAAAAAACAGCCAACTTACATTGTTATCCAATTTTGCAAACGCAGTGATAAATTATTTCGTTTAAGTACTTGGTTACATAAGGTCAGTAATCACGATCTACGTCCGCACAATTTTTACTGCATATTCACAGATACCTACAACGGAGCACTTTTTCATCAACGTGGGCTAACCAGATAAATAGGAAATTTAGTCAAAATATGAAAGTTCACAATCACTGTTGTTACCTTGGTAATGACAATCTTAGGAGAAAATTGTTCTAACTTCACAACACGGACCTGAACTTCCAGACAGTGGCTTATTCAGCAAGTGGGGTTTGTGCACACAAAATACACAGAGGTTGTCGAATTACATTGATGTTGCGTCATCATTGCGTATAGTGTACGAGGCAACTTGAGCTCCTTGGTTCAGTATTGTGAAGGTTTGTTTCACCTGTTTCCTTTATAATTGTCATCATCACGGCAACTAAAAGGACCGTGCCTCCTAATTCTGGAAAACTTTGTGAACGCAGTGGCGTTGTTCACTTTTGAAGATAGATAATACGCATAATGAATGACCGAACACCCAGTGTCTGTGTCCCACGAGCCTAAGTGTCCGACGGTATTGGAAATGGGTGATTTGGTATGGCTTCATGGAATCATTAGATTCAACCACAATGTTACACTAGTACAGCGGAACGAAAGACTGAGGTAAAGTCAAACATCTCATCTTCTGGTTTTGGAAGTGGTGGTGACAGGAATATCTGTCTGAAACACACGTTTGTAGACGGTGGTAAAAAACACCACGTGGTTTCCACGTTGGGAACCTTGCTCCCCAGTGCACATCCACTACTCGGAGCGTTCGGTGCAAAAGTGCAGAAAATGTGGTCAGAATATCACCTGAGGCAAACGGGTGTGGAAAGGTCTCGAAATCATCCAAAGTGGTGTAACAGGTATCTCTGTCCTCTGAAAAGTCGCCACAGAAATTATCACTGAAAGACGATGTGTGTTTTTGTATCTTCTTCCATGTTTTGTGACATTCTTTTCACGTCTGATGCATACAAACTCAAATGGCTTTCAGACCTCGGTGTCTAACTACTTATTAGTTCTAATTTTGTCTCTTGTAGGGTACAGTAAACAATGATAACAAGTTTCGTGCAACGACTGCAAATGCAGAATATCTGAAACCTTAGCACTGTTTGACGCTTTTCATTCAAGCATACGCGCTTTTTTTGATTAAATTAATTTTCATCGATTGACGTTCATTTTGCAAGGTCCTTCTATAGCTGCACCATTGTGATGGCTTCTTTTGCTGGATAAGGTTCACTGCGGGTGACATCACCGCTTAGAATGTGAAGTCAGTTTTTGAAAATGTTGAAAACATTGTCGTGTAAATGACGGTCAGTTAGACCGCTTTCATTCTGATGTTATCCGACATACAAATAACAATCCTAACCCAACAGAATGAATCACAGTTATTGGGATTTAAAATGCTTGGTCTTTTTCGGGACTGCGATCTATACAGCTACAGAACACTGACATCATTACCACAACTACAACCTCATGAACAATAAGAAAGGGGTGCATACTCAGTTGGTTTAAGAAAGTGTCCGGTTCAAGGAAACTTGTTTCTGAACTCACGAGATAAAATTCAGTCAAATGATCCCGATCTCCTCAACAAAACACAAAATATCTATAGGTTAAAATGACACTGTGAGCTTTTGAATGCACAGCCTACGTTAATAAATTGACCAGGAATCAGAAATCATTTAGTGACTGCGGATGCTGGCTGTTCGCCAGCTTCGTCGAAATTGCTGTTCTTCGGTGATACGGATTTCTGCACCCATTTAGACAAATATTTCTCCACCCTGATAGTNAGAAATCATTTAGCGACCGCGGATGCTGGCTGTTCGCCAGCTTCGGCGAAATTTCTGTTCTTCGGTGATACGGATTGCTGCACCCATTCAGACAAATATTTCTCCATCCTGATAGTCCTGCAGCTGTCGTTTCTGGCAATGAGATCTTCTCCACAGTTATATATGAATTGGTGAACACAAAGTGAGGTGGTGCTGATAGGTCAACCCTTACTGAAAGGGCAATTGGCAACTCCGGAGTTCCAACGAATACCAGGTATACTACTGCATTTCATGTTCGTTCAACTGAAGTTCTTAATTGTTCTGTTGCTCAATTCATGACATAAGCAACATCGGAGGACAGTTCTATGTAGGTCATTTTTTTCCAACGATGGCTCTTCGGAGGGCGCATTCTGTTTACTATGAACACTGTGGCGTAATCACTTGAATATAGTGCAAAAGCAGTGGGACTCAATTCCTCCACTCAAATGTGATGTGTACACGTCCGGCCTGCCAGTGTGGACAGCGCATACAGTAGCTTGTTTACTCATTGGACTAATATGAATCTGATAAGTTTTAAGTGTTCAGAGTACCACGTGAATTTCAAATGGACGACTCATATAGTCCAACCGTTTTCTTGGCTATTTATGAGCGGGTCTAGGAACGTAAGCAGTTTTTGGGCTCAAAATACCATGCAACATTCAGGTTAGGATGAGAGGTGCTCAAACTTTGTGTCGAGTTGTCTAGTATTTAACCCAAGCGGTTTTCCAGACTTGATAGTCTTCGGCAGCGATCCATAAAGTTTGAAAGATTTACTCCGTAACGTATCAATAGGCTGCAACCGTAAGAGCAAGTTTAAATGTACTTTTACGCGGTATTTTATTTCGGTGACATCGTCCACTCTCTCTCTCTGTATGCCGAAGGATTGTTTACTTCTCACTTGTTTACCAAACAGAAGTCGACTCATATTTTTGTAAAGTTGGCTTTAATGACACACTACGAAACGCTTTGATCTACCATTTCTATTTATCTGGATTTTCGTATTTTTCTATTGAGTACATTACTGTGTGCGGTCAAGTGTGAATAAACGCCTGAATTTCATCGTCAAGTTTCATTTTGATCACTACGATTATGTGTCGAAAATAAGGAAAACATAGAAGGCGATATCACCATTTGCAAACGTGAGGTTTTGATCACAACACTCAAATGGTCTACTTTCTAACATAAAACTTCATTAAATATCATATAGAAAGTTCAATTGATTCCTAAACATAATTATTCTTCTTATTGCTCGTGACAAACACGCATTAGTTCATTTAAAAATAAATAATTTGCATTAATTTTGCCGTTCCACGGTAACATGATAGCCGCAATTTGTTACAACGTGAATCGATATAACAATTATCTTATGCTAAAAAGTCCAGCAGGCCTTTAGCATGGAAAAAACAATGTTAACAAGCTTATATTTGGTCCTCAAGGACAGACTATTTATTCTGGAAGTAACATTGCATTATAGTTAGATAATGCAAACTGACTAGGTCCACATAGATTTTCGCATTCACAGATGCACATCCATTTTCTGATAAAACAGGTTACTTAGGCAAAATAAAACCACCTACACGAGGACCTCCTTTGACATTCTGACCAAATATAATCACATTATGAATGTTGCTTACCAGCCAACCTTGTTCTTCCGATTGCCTTTGCAGAGGCTTGTCGAGGTTCATGAAGAATGAGGGCAAGTTCTTCAGAAAAAAGTGCAACGAAATGATGCTGTTCAAAATTCGAATCATAAGGACAAATAACCTGCACAGTTCTGTGAAATACACGTCAGCGGTTTTGGTGATGAGATTCGTAAACAATACGGAAAGCAAACTAGCATCAAGAATACGGGATAAAGAAGGCTTCTATTTAAAACCTAAAGCAATATGTTCGAGAGTTTTGCGAAGGTGATCGAACAGCTTTCGAGAACATGGATATATGTTTGTGAATTATCACCAGGTGACCACAAAAATGCGATGTACAAAGCGATGGAACCAGGGTGGTTGTCAAATATGGTGCGGTTCCAAACAAGTTAGGGAGTGACATTTACATGACGAAAAGATATAGCAGTCTCCAACAGAATAAGTTGTGATTTTTAAAGCTACCAGTGAATTATGCATAACACTACAGAGTATTGTACATTTTTCTGCATTTCAACCTGTTGTTTCTGCGAGAATGTGTGTGATTGGATTACGGACAATAATGTTTAAATGATGTCCAAATCCTCGTCATTCAGAGTAGTTTGGTGTTCGGAGATATTTGTAGATTTGATCATACACTGAGCGACCTTTACACTCATAAGTTTGCACAATTCACTCGACATAACAGAGTACGGGTCTACTGAGAGCAGCTTCAGATACCGTTAGTTTAAAATATCAGCGCTGACGGGGTAATAGGTTTCCAGTCGAATGGGAGTGACTTAAAATTGCACGTGAAATCAGAACCGGTGATAAGTTCCGCGTAAGCATACAGTGACAAAAACCCAAATTTTACCACTTGCCAGTGAATGGCGAATCACAGAAGTATGTTATTTGTTCAGATGCGAGCTCTTAAACAGATATCACATGGTGTTCACCCTAAAATCGGAGCATTATTCAAGATGACCTCAGGTAGAGTTAACAGAAACGTTACTACTAATGGGCTACTGAAACTCCGTCAGTAGTCAAAATCATCACGAAAAAGGAATCGTTTAGTTTTGCACTACTAATGAGCTCTAATGAGAGCGAAACTCGAGTCTAGTGCTTGTTTTCGAAAGAGGCTGGCTGGAAAGTCTATCTGAAAGCGAAGGGTGAGATCAAATGTGACTGGTGGTCAACTTGTAAATAAACCAAATCCCCAACTACTCACCAGTGATCATTCTAGTCGTCAAGGCACCAGAAAAATAGCAATCCAACAAAATTCGATCAGTGAACAAGCCTTTATCGCACATAGTGCATGAAAAAAAATGAGAAAAGTTTAAGCAACCCTGGAAATTCTGAAATATAGTCATGGGTGATCCATTCTGAAACACCTTGTAAGTTTTTGCGTAAAGTTTGAGCATAGCTACCCCATGTGTGTGCACACCGGTACTCGATAGAAATCATCACATTTGATGCGCGGTGAGCCTATAGCCCTAGAGTAGTACACGCGTATGCTCCTTCTATATTCATTACACTTCAGACTGCTGCAGTCCTAAGTTATGTACAGGGAGTATGCCTCTCCGGTAATAATCAACCACGTAGCCTCGTCAAGTCCCTCTACTCACTCAGTAAGACTTGGACATCGAGTATGTACAGGATAATCAAGATTTCTGGCAACCGATGAGACAATTCTTATTCACGACTGCGGCATTTTGATGGCACAATCACTCGGTACAAATGATTCAAGTTATGACATGATGTCTGCTGAGCTAGCTGATCTGTGGTTATCAAGCTTCAATGTGTCACAATGTGCTTTCCTCGAGTTTTGATGGCCGGTAGAACACATATATATATGGAGGTAATGGGGACAACATAATACGGTCCACAGGATTGCTAAACACGATTAGCACGATTGGCTGAACGCCTTAATCATAGTTTGAGGTTTGGGTGGTTTACGGTGTTCCACTGTATCCAGTTCTAATCAGTTCATTTTTAATGCCTGTTTTATACAAAGTATCACTCCAATCCACCACAAGAGAAGCAGAGCATGCACACGTTTCCAAAAAACGATGTGAATTAACCGATAGCTCCATTATACCTAAACCTTGGCCTGTAACATACATTCGGTAAAAGTTCGCCAGCAATTGATTCCCAAAGTTAACCCAACGTTCCGGGCAACGACTGTGGTAGAGGTAAGTAGGCAAGTGAGCAGTTAGGCGAGCAGTCTTTTTTCCGTCAATCATCCTCGAACCAGTTACACGGAAATTTATAGCAAAAAAGTCATAAAACAGTCAAACCTAAGAGCGATTTTCCTCTTAGTTACATTGACCGGTTTTGAAATGAAAACAAACGAGATGACAGAATTGATTTCCGCGGTTGATAATTTGGTAATCAGAGTCATTATAATTAATTGTTGTGGGCATAGTTATCCTAAAACCAAGCTTGTGAACTGTTTAACCGATTTACCAATCCTGTTGGCAGCATTTCAACCTAATATTGACACCTTGTACTTGATAACTCAGCGCCGTTCGACGTTTCAAGACGTTTTACCGTGCATTTTGAAAGGGTAGCGTGATTCGGGGGAACAGCTGTGTTTATTCACCACATGCCCGATGCGGCTGACGATACCAACGCGGCCAACACCGCTGATATCTGCACTGCCTTTCTCATACACACCCACACATCCACATTATTCTGCTCACGATTTGATGTCTCACGCGAAACGATAGAGGCAAAACATTCTACCTTGACTCCGTCACATGGACTAAACGGTAAACTGTCCTACTCTGAACATCTTTGATCTCAAGATTTGTGAAAGTTTGTTTGAGGAACAAGTTAAAAACTAAAGAGCATCCTCATATCAACTGGTCCTTCCGTCCTACAATACACATATGACACGCAAGCAGCAGTGTGCCTAATATGAATGAAAGGGTCATTACAGCAAGCTTATCCACCGTGTTGTCTAGTGAATTTTTAAGCAGCATTATTTAAAATGGTGTCCAGTTTTCCCCCTGGTGTGCCCTTACTGTTCATGCGTGTGGAACGTGGGATATGAAACCCTGATGGTAAGCAGTCTAAACAAGCAAAGAAGAGAAAACATTGAGAACCAAAACATTATAGATACCATTTTCAAGGTAGTGGTGAACGTAACAGCCCACGCTTGTAGAATCACATCCTGCAGAGTGAATAGTTTTTGTTTACTAGGAGTGGTCACATAAAAGAGTTACACCTTATCTATGCTTGGTAGTCCTTTCAAATACATGAAGTTACCTGTAAAACAACCATTCAGAGATGCACTGAAACGCTGCCGGTTCCATTGTGTAATAATGAGGTGATGGCAGAAGATCATGAAGATGTCTTAGGAGAGGCTTATTAGACACCATTTACACGTGTGGCCATCATAATGACGGAGGAAAGTGAACTAACATCAAGCACACGAAAACTTACCACCGAAGTAATCGCCTTTCTTGAGAGTGTTCAGAACAACTTCTTCACCGATCTGCGCAAAAAAAATGGATAAACTTCACTTATCGGAATATCAGTCGACGATGTTGGCTATATCAGGCAGATATAAATACTGGGTGATTGAGCATGAAGAAAATGACACGTGAAGTTAGGACAGACTCTTCGCAGTTTGGACGTACAAAGTTGCTCAGTTCCCTTAGAAGCAGGGTTTACAACCGTGTGAGACAATTCAAACACACTCAGTCTATGTTGTTTGCTTACCATTAGCTTTTAGTGTACGCCCAAATGTTAAACAACTGCATTTAACTTAAGCGCGGTTAAGTGTTCGAAACTCCGTACATCATGCTTCCGTTTGGTTTGGTTCAGCTCAAGCGTTACAACAAGGTTATTAAAGGATGTTTAAGAAATAATTCCATCACAAGAACCACATCCTCCTTCTGTTTTAGTCAGACATGCATGAGGATATTTGTTGGTTGCCTGTTTACTACGGCTGTTTTTTCGTATGGGTGTAAACATAAATAACTGAACTAAACTAATGACTTTTGAGACACCAAGAAAGGCGCAATTGTTTCGGAGTGCAAACACTGTGAAATCGCATCTTCCACACAATCCAGTATATATTGAGCTAATTAGGAAAAGTCCATTGGTATCGATAGTAGACTGTGGGGTATGCCGATCTACCAGGGTGACATTAGAGTCTGATAAACGTTCCTTAGGTACGAAGCAAACCAGACTGTTCATACGTACTGTGTTTGACAAAATAGCCGACAGAGGCAGCTGTTAGTTGGCTCGGCCCGATGTGAAAAGAAATGGCTCGTTCTCAGCACTCGTTGAACGTTCACTCATAGACTGTGATATTTTCAGATAACGACTGTTCATATGCCCTGTTTGTTTACATTCACCCATCCAATCATCATTTCCATCGACTGAGGGCAAACTGGTTGCGATTGACACAGAGAGTATAAAGGTTCAAATGTCATGGATCCATTGAAACTTGAAGGTTGAATTGATGGATCTTGATGTCAGCAAAAGTAGCTAGCTCAAAGCGTACGCCTGTAAAAACCAGGAGGCGAATGATTCCCTAATCGAGTAGATGCTGATTCAGTACCTGTACCTGCAGCAGCAGCAGCAGCTGCTGCTGCTGCTGCTGCTTAGAAGGAAGAGGCTGGACTTCTGGCAGCACGCTGTGAATTATTCTAGTTATAAGGCTCTACTGTAAGAGTGCACACCATCACTAATGCCCATCCAGTGTGGTCGATTATTTAAAATTTACAATACTAAGACCTGTGATCAAAACTGTACTGAAGTTTGGACCGTCACAAAACCCATTTTCTTCCTAGGACAAACTCACACTGACTACGTTTTTCAACTGTTTGTAATACGAGATAGGCAACTAGGGGGTAACAAAGTGCTACTAAGCAGAGCTTCAATGTTCAGGCCTACATTATTCCACCGGCCAATGGGACGAACGGAATGGATTCGGTAAGTACTTGCTGGATTTCTATTAGCTAGCCATAAGAAACAGTAGCGTTAAGTCGGCAGAATAATGTGGGAAACATCCGAACACAAACAGAGTATAAGAATGAACTATGAGCAACGAAGTAACTAGATGATGTCACATTCACTTTCATCGGTTTCTGAATGCAAAAACCGGCTATCTCCGGACACCAACTGCACGCCATAAGAGAGATCACCGTGTTAAGTCAAGAACCGGACATTGTTAAATCATACGCTACAGGTGTAAACTGTTGTTGCTACGACCCTTTGTTATAACTTTGCTCCTACATATGTATAAATATAATTGTTCTGAAGAATTTGCCAACACCCTCTAGAGTGAATTTGAGGTGTCACAGTGAATCGTTCATTAAACAAAGCCCGTGGTCCGCATGTCCTTGGCATATTAGCTGGCTTCCGAGCCGCTTTTATATTCACCGCTAGTGTCAAACGTCGGTTTCGAACACCAGACAATCCAAAGCCATCATTTCAAGTGAATCATTTTAGCATTCAGTGTCACACTATTTTCATATGTTTACGGATGGTGTTAATAGTAAGCATAAATTAGAGTGGTGGAACCAGGTTGTCATCAACGCTTTCACGACCAATGAAATTCCTGTTGATATGGCATTTTTTACGTTCAATACATTGTCCGCCTTAAACACTCTGACATATTCAACATCAAACCTGTTAAAAGCTTGACAAGTTAATACTGTTGGAACCTGAGAGATAGCGTTGGGCTGTAATTGGAATGAGTTGGCGGGAACGTGTTCGGGGTTGACAGAATGTTATAAAATGAAATCGTTTTACCCAGGCGTCGTGTAAACTACTGCAGTGACACACAAATCTAGATACACCGGAAAGTCTGGCCAACTAAGAGGACTATACAAGAAATACAAAGAACGCTGTGATAAAAAGTGCTGATGGATTTTGTGAAACAATACAACTGAAAAGTTTAGAAGAAATGTAACTTTAACAGAACTACACAAGTGATTAAGGCTGAACTAATGACGGTACTATACTTAATTGGTAATTATCTAGAGTGCAAATTTTGAAGGTCAGGTTTAATGAAAGGTTACGTCAGAGTGCACAGGAAATTCGGTTCAGGTAGTTATAATTCTAGATGTTGGTTGGAAGTTAGATGAATTTATTGGAAACACTCCGTAGTATAGGATTTATACATTTTATCTGCGTCCTCACCGTTTAACGTAGTAAATTAATGATCAGTACTCATCATCACGAATGACAATATATGAGTGTTTCACGATGCTGATTAAATGTCAGACAAGCATGACGAAATAAACCCCATACAAGGAGAGAGAAGAAGAAAGACGAAGAGGAGGAGGGACTTAACTAGTAAAAATAGATTTGCCTATATTCGAACATACGAAATCAAGGTACCTACACCTTGCAAACAAACAACCAAACTGTAGGTGAGAGTAAGGTATCATTAGCAAGATAGCTTCCTCAGAACATTTAATGCCCCGCGTCATTAAATGCACTCATTTCACAGACAACTCGGCCGAACAACGACAACATACACAACTGTGAGCAGGATTAGCTGTCATCTCGCAAAAACCACCAGCCACCAACTCTGTGAGTCGCGAGGTCCCCAGCCAGGAGACAAACCCGACTCACAGCTGCCAACCCCTCAGTGAACAAATTCATTTCTCTACGCTACGTCATCAGCTCCCCAACTCGTAACTTCCGCCAGTCAGCCGCAGCGTCCACAAAGAGTGTTTGGTGTAGCAGACGACTAGCTGACATCCTTAATACATGACCTGACGATCTAAGTATCTGCAAATGTAAGGACTGAACGAAAAAACTCGTTTGACAATCATTACCAGATGCCTGCTTCCAAACCTCCTCGTCGCTTACTCGCTGGTGATACCCGATACGGGCAGTCGAATGCAGACGTCGGTTGTCAGATACCTGAAGACCGTCTACGTCTTCTAAGCTGAACAACCACGTTTCTCTCCCGTAAAATAGTAAGGCCCTCACAGTTGCCTCATATATGCGGCCCCTGGGCGTCAGGCGGATACCGGTGGCAGGTGCTCCCAGTTTAGCAAATACTGTCCTAGCCTTGAAAATATGCGGTTCAATTTCATTTCTTGATTCACCGCTGCCGCCGCTGATGAGGCACCTTCGTAGGTAGGCAATTGAGTCAAAAACATCTGTGAATTCATCATCTAATATCAAATCTACTTAATCACTTTGTAACTTGAGGTTGCAAGACGCATTCCAAAGTATTTAACAGAATACGAAACAGCGTCCAGCGTTGTTCGTGCTTCATGGAAATTGTCAAACAGCAACAACTTGAGTTAGAATAATTAAGTTCAATCAATCCCTCACCAGGTAGGATGTCCACGACGGCCTCGTGTGAGTGTCGTAGAAAATCCTCCATTATTTCGTCTATGACAGATTTGAACAAAAATGGTGAAAGGAGACAGCCTTGATCTACGGAACCCAGGGTATTTAAACCTTCAGACAGTTCACTGTAAACCTTAACCAGAGCTGAAGTATGGGTTTAAAGCGCCGATAGTATGTTCACACAACTGATCAGTGCAATGGATGCCAGAACCCAAAAAGTGTTTGAGATCAAACCAATCCCCCTATGGTTTTCGCAAGAGCTAGTATAGCGTGATCCCAGCACGGGTGGATGGTCTCCAACCTCTACACAAATTAAAACAGTTGTGTCAAGATCCTCAATAAGAACTCACCACCGTCGCGGAAAATCGCAGGCACGACCTCATTTGGGCCAGCAGCTCTATTATGTTTGAGAAAAGGAAGGCGACTGGGAACCTCAAACTCATTAGGTGATTCCAAATTTACTGACCAGGATGTTATACTACAAGTTTTTGGCAGCAGAACATTAAGAGTAGGAGACCAGCTAAATTGACTGTCAGGGTGTTCCACCCACCGCTCTAACCTTCTGGACTTATTACAGATGTGTATGTCATCTGTCTTGTCAATAGTTTCAGTGGCAGACGGTCGCCTCGGGCCAGTGGCAATGATCGGCACAAAACGTTTGCAGCTGTTCACTACTGCTTCTTATTCGGCGCACGGGAACAGAAGGAATGTTGGTGAAAAGATAGAAGCGGAACGACCAGCTGCACATGGTCAACATCGGGGTGGGAAAGCTCACAAAGTTATATTATTTATAAGCGATCATTGTAGTGGAATTGATTCCTTCTCCAGTCAGTCACATTTACTACTCACCAACTCCCCGAGTTACATATGCACCAGCCTGGATAATCAACCTAGCAGGGTTGGCTTTATCGTCACGAAATTACATATTGCATTGTGGAAGTTTGTGTGAAAAGATCCCTTAACTAAACAGATTGGAATGAAACGGTTAAGAAGGAAACACCGGTGGGCTAGCCGAAATCTGGTAAGTACTATGCAGTTATCGTCCAACTCACTTACAAGCAGAGATACAATCTACCAGTCCTTCAGGCGCACACAAGCGTCAGTCAGTATGCACATGCGCTTACACACACACACACGCTATCGGATTTGATCTCAACGCGTGATGAGATTTCCCTTACAAGCGAACAATCACCAATGAGGCGACGGAATATGCAGATCCAGCACAACAGTGTCAGATTTTCGAAATTGAATAGTTAACCGTTGCACTCTGACGGCGTTTCATTCCGGCAGTTTGGTCTGTCACGGTCAAATATGGAACGATAGCAGTACAAGTTGAAAACCACTGAAGTAACCATACGACAGACAGGATAGCTGATGAGATGGCTGTGTTACTGCCAAGCAATGATAACAATATTTCAGGTTAACCAAGAAGTGAAGATGACGAACACAACAACCCCAAACAAACAGCTTTAACATTTATTGGCACCAGGTAAAAAAAAATGACGGTTATTCGAAGACGTAGGAATAAAATCGTGTACAGATTGCCCAAAAGGCGGATGGTATGAACGACTGAGGCCTTGAGAGTATAACAATGGTTGTAGTGAACGGTCGCCATTTATTTTTCTGCAATATCCTGGTCATCAAACAGAAGTATATCAGTGGTTCAGATTAACGTTTGACAGACTTAACATCGAGGACAGAAGAAGTAATTTGCAAATTCAATGGCAAACCACCTACAGCTAAATTCAGTCGTCCACTCCCAGGGTGCCCACACCTCAGAAGCAAATAACCCGGATATAGGTAAAAGTGAGATGTAGTCAGCTTCGTTCCGCATTTATATGCTTCTAAACACTCAATGCACCTACCTCACACACAACGCAGTCATGTGGCGGTAACATTCACTGCAGTAAGCCAGCACACCCACTATCTCACTTAATGTCTACAGTCACCGCCCATGGAACGCGACAATTGTAGGCCGGAAATTGAACCTGCAGTGGCTAACTCTTTGGCAGTTAACTCCATTTCTCTAGGTCAATGCGTTATCCGTCTATATTTCCCTGTACTCTTATCATTTGCCGCATGGGTAGAAATAGCGCGCTGCGTAAGACGACTAAATGACATCCACAGCGCATCGTTCAGTTATCTGACTCTAGCAGTACTAAAACATCAGACAAACAAATTCGCTCAATGCTCATGGTTAACTGCTCATCAGGTCGTACAACCCGATGTAATCGATCAGTCGAAAGTATCGATGAGTAGACGAGGTTCACTTAACTTCAAGCTGTTGTGTTTTCAACAAAGCCTTATTAGATGGTGTTACATTGCGATTCTATGTTATGCCTTCAGTGTTCAACCTACTTCTCAGGTGTTGGAACAGGCAAACAGTTATTGTCTGTATCTGTTCTCAGTGAATTGAGTGGCGCTATGTGGTTGGCACATCTGTAGGCCTGTAACAGAAGTTTTATAACCAATTTCTCCTGTTCCTCTGTTTCGACCGTTGCAGCTTCTTGTTCACATTTGATATGAAAGCTAGGAATGCCTGTGATATTCTTATGGACGGCCACGGCAAGGTTAACAAGCTGGAAGTGGTCTAGATTTACTTATGCCGTAAACCAGTATACTTCGGTTTGTAACAAAACTTTAGTCCGTCTCACACGGTGAGCGTAAACACAGTTATCAGATCTCTTATCAACATGATGAATAGGATATGCACTGGTAAATTCTTCAAAGAACGGTTTATCTCAACGGAATAACAAGTAAGGTTCAGTTGGCTTCACAAAAACACAAATGAAAGTACACTGAGTGAAACAAAACGAAAGATGATATCTTCCAACAGGTTACGCAATTAACACGAGAAGATTCTCATTGGTCTTTCTGAGTAGGAAATAGTGACCGTAGTTGGGTGGGATAGAAAAGCTACTGGTTTATTTTAGGATTCAGTCTGTACGTGTGAACAGAGGAGACGCTTTGCCAAATCATGCAGAGTGAGTAAGACGACACTTGTCTAAAGTAACTCCAATGAAATTCCGTGCAGGTGAAAATACTGGGTACAGAAGGCTCCATGCACAAAACGCACACTGGCTTACACAGTTGGATAATTATTCTCACACCGAATTTTATGCACAAAAGAGAAATTACAGTGTATGTTTGGTCGAATCTTGGTGGTTCCTCAAAGTCCGTCTTCCCAACGCTAAACTGTGTTGTTCTCGGTCTCTCACTCAACATTTATAAAACTTACGTGCCAACCATAAAAATGACACACCCCTAACTGTCTTGTGTCATCAACCGAGCAGTAGTACAACACACTAACGCTCTATATGTATGTCACAACTTAGTGGTAACTGGATTCTACCGTTGAGATCAGACACAACGCACCTTGACGTAATAACCACAGAACGTGACCTCTGTTTTTCTGTTGTTTCAATTTTGACGATAACGCTTTCCATGAAAACCACTCAGTGTGACTCCCAACAACAGCACTACTGTCTGTTCACTTTGAAACATCTTCACCAAACGCTTTGCTCTGAAACGGCGTTTCAAACAAGAGATCATCATATTGGTATTGCAACAAATTAAAGGGTGGGATTCAGGCATGTTCGTTAATTATGAAGAAAAGTATTGAAAGAGGTGAGGAAAAAAGCGATGCGAGCTATTCTCTCGGCACTGGAATAAAGCACGGGTAAAAGTATGGCATATAACTAACGAAACTAGTGTTTATGAATGTAGTCGTACGATGACATTCTAGTAAGACCATTCCGCAGCAGTGACTATATTATAATGTCGACGCGTATCCAAAGATGTACCTGTCTAGTCTCCACAGCAGTTACAACATTTGTTAATCACCTCGCTGAAGCAAGACCGCTACAATGCAGGCTTAATCCGGCTCAATCATGAGGGTAAAACACGATATGATAAGCTTTATAGAGCACATCATATACGTACTCTCGGCTAGGAATATTTCGACCACTTTCAGAATAAAACAGATTTTAAAAACCACTGACTGAGTACAAGCAAACAAACAAGGAGTATTGAAGATTTCTGAGCCTCTGCTTTCAAGTGGCGATGAGTTGCAAAACTTTGAGCAGTCCTTCGATCAAAATGTCGGAAAAGTGAGAGTTCGCTCTCGACGTTGACCACAGAATGAAAGTTACCATACAAACTAGTGCAAATGCCAATTAATATTCACCCCACGTCCCTCTAATATAGATGATAGAAGATCAAATATAATAGTTGACTGGATAGCTAGGTCATCGACTCATTCGACCGAAGTTGTACTGTTTCATATTGCATTTTTCGAACCACTTGTATAGTCTGAAAATACTGAATTCCTTTCATCCAGTTCATCAGGACATCAAAAAGACAAAGCAAGATGCAAGCCTGTCATTTATTCTCGTCAGTCGGCTACATAAAACATTCGGTTGTATACGTTATGCGAACAGTGACAAAACGATGAAATCAACGAACATCACATGGGTGTAATCAGGATTCACAGACACGGCGACGAACACTTCTAAAATGTTTATGGTGGTAGTTCAAGTAGCGGAAAGAATATACCACGAGCAAACAGAAAGAATCTGTAAGATATAATGATATCTCAGTTGTCGATACGGTTCGATAGACCATTATGCTTTCCAAAAATTACTGACTCATAGAATGGTTTGAAGTAGTCAGTGAAGGATGATTTGGCAACGACATACTTGATAGTATACGAGAAAGATAAATAACACCCATATAATTGAAGAAATATGGGAAGCTTTGTCCCCAGAAACACAAACGGATTGAAGTATGTATGTGAGTTGTGAGATACCCGTAACGAATTTAGCAAGAATGAAGTTGAACAGTTCGATTACAACACTCCTGAGGAAGGCCACCCGAGGTGGTTGAAACGTAAAGTATTATAGCTTGCTAATAACGTTGTGTTATTCCCAATTTGTTTATCTTTGTATGTGAGTGGTTAACTGCTCGGATAAAACCCGCCACACAATATCGACGGTTTCTTTTATTTCCTAGAAGTGGCCATCTTTTGGAGGAAAGAATTGTATATGAATGATAAAATTCACTCGAGTGTTACCCGGAGACATTCAATTCAGTTTTGTTCGAAGAATCTAGAGATGAGACACACAGTGGCCAGCTCCTGTAAGCGAACCAAAATCATAAGTTTTTTGTGATCCGAACGACAGACCAAAAAGTCTGCGCTTCATTTGAGGTAGTAGCAACACAGGGAATAATTGACTGTCTAAAGAAAGCAGTCTGATAGGTTGTACGACAGCCAAACTGCAGTTATTAGTGACACACACATTAACGCATTTTTCAGCTCTGGATTAAGTTGTCCAGGTGAAGCTGAGTTACATGGATAAATGTACATAATCCGGCATTAGCGTATTAATCACCTCCGGAACGAAACAGGCAGCCATCACAACGCACATCTACTTTCCATGTGGGTAGTTAGCTTAGTCACAATTTATACGAAAATGTGCACACTTTGATATGCACTGTTTAATATAGGGGTCAACCACTTTGATTCGGATGGAATTACAGAGCGCGTGAAGCACATCTTCTCGTGAACATTAATGTGTAACATCACTGTTTTTAAATTGCGGGACTGATATGAGAGGCCCAGCTAGCAAAATCAATTCGGGCTGACTGTAGTGTACTTTTGGGCACCTGACTGGCGTATTGATCACACCACAGGTACAACCTTTAACAACAAACACAGACGTGATCAGTAACGCGAACAAAGCAAAAGTGCAAATAGTTAACTGACGGTTAAATAGATTTCCAGTCTCAGCGTGATCCAACCAGAACTGGGACGTAGCCAGAGTTTGAAAAGATGCCAGTAGACGCTACACATGGTACGAAATGATGACATTTACAAGAAGTCTTCACCCCTAAACAATCGGTGAAGTGGTGATCGGCCGCCTAGCCCTAGTTCGGGAAGCAAAGCACAACGCACGCTGGAGACTTGAATCCAAAGTATGTGAATGAGTGCCGGACTGGCAGGCTACAACAATGACAGTCCAAGCACACCCACTTGTGAACGTGAGTCTGGTCTGTAGGGCTGTGAGAATGTGTCCGATTCAGCCCCTAAGCTATTGTAATTATGCTTATGACCAGCCTAAAGAATACTAACTCTTCTGCACACCATCGTAGCCAACTGTGCCCCCAGAAAGCATCATCAAAGGAACCGTATTTATCCGAACGCCGTTCAAAGTTGACAGTGCCAGAGAATGGGTGAGAGATAGATTCAACCAAGCAGCCCACAAATGAACTCCATAATCAATCCACCAAAACACCAGTTCTTCGGTTTTAAAACAGAACTAGACTGACAGTTTAGGGCTCAATGATGTGCATCTACTTTGTCACTTGTTCCCCTGTCGTACCTCAGAACACCGTCCATGGTGGCCGGGGCACCGGGAAACATGATAAGCCAGCAGTGTTATCATTGTTCATCTGGTGTTCAAAAGGTGATTACTGATTCAGCCTTCCAAATGGTCTACCACGTTTCAGATAACATCAAAGATCGTTCGAATGAGAACACTGTATTACTGAGGCTATGGGAGTCAGGCTGCTTGACGCGGTATCACGCCATCAAAAGTGGTTTGTTCAGGCACTGCGTCTACCATGGCCAAACATCCAACTGTCCGATGGCCAACCTGCACGGTTAAACAAAACGACGAATGTGACGTGAGGGATCAACCAAGGCGTAGTCAAATGACCTGGTTTCTCTGTGATGAGTTCGTTTTGTAATAAATTCGTTCGTGTTGATTCTTCACATAATCGTACCGGTTTGAAGACGAACGATCGAAAACACATCACCCTGTATGACTTCATTTCCATCATATCTGAAACGATTGAAATAGTGAGTATTGTTCAGTTTCGTTCAGCAGTCTCAACATAATTCCCTTGCGTGCGGAATGCTAAACAGGGTTGCAACCGTGGTCACTTTCCTCAGCCGGTTCGCTTGCCTGATCTTACGCGCATATGGAAAAATTTTGAGATCGAAGACAACAGATGTGCAGAAATTTCCACTCCTACTCTTACGACATTCGAGAACGCGGCATATCCAGTAGAACCAATCCATATAGATTGTAACTCACATGCACAGAAAATTCGGTGAGAAATTTGTTGGAAGGTAGAACAACAGTATGGTGGTTGCTAACTGTCCTTGTGAGTTTGCCGCCTAGATATTTGTTCGATTTTTTCAGAATTTCCGTTGCAGTATACCGTTTAAGAGTGTTAAGTGAATGGTTAATTCACACTCTCAAGACTGATCACAAAAAACAAGGCGATACAGAGAAGCATGGGGTTCATCCCGG
This sequence comes from Paragonimus westermani, assembly GCA_008508345.1. Lineage (NCBI taxonomy): Eukaryota > Metazoa > Platyhelminthes > Trematoda > Plagiorchiida > Troglotrematidae > Paragonimus > Paragonimus westermani. The sequence continues at coordinate 162,988 of QNGE01000662.1, forward strand.
ATCCAGCTAGAATTACAACATTAGGATCTTAAGTAAAACTTCACACAATGTGGTTAGGCAGTATTGTGACAGTCATATGTGCTACCACGATCGCAACTGTTTTCGGCATAAAGCCCACCATGATAGGGGATGAACAGGTGCTCCGTTTACAAACGAACTCTAAATCAGTGCCTGATTCATGATAATAAATTAATACGGAAGAAATTCAGTTCTGACAACTCGAACAGTTCGGCCAACTTGCCGTGTTTTTAGCAGATATTTGCACGGCGCCTTCTTCAATGAAGTACATCTGTTCCCCTTGCTCACCCTGACGAATTATCCACGACCCGTCCTCGTATGTCTCGCTGACCAGTGCATCTGCCAGATTGGTCCGCTCATAAGCGCTTAAGTTGCTTAGAAGAGGGACTGAAGCAAGCCAGGTCTCGTACATTTGTCTCTTGCGGAACGCCTGCTGCAGTACAATGCGTCGGAACGTGTAACGATCCACAGTCCACAGAACACCGTCTTGTCGGCATGTGATTGTGGCTGCCCGGGGTGTATTGTACATCAAGGCCAGTTCGCCAAATGAGCCAGTTCCATTGTAACTGCCTGCAGGCTCATTATTCACAAAAATGTCGTACGTTCCACTAAGGTAGATCAAATAAGACGGAAACTTGCCACGGTTGTACACAGAACAGCACGTAAACAAAGTATGTACTGATAAGCATGATGTGGAAGCCATAATTCACCATATCAGACCATAAAACTCCAAACAACATAACTCGTTTAGTACTGTCATGTGGAATGGAGCATAGAACAAGCCACGGTATGAGTATAGTGAGCTCAGAAGATGTGTCAATTAGTGATAAATTGCACGACACTTTCCAGTCATCACATCTTTGAAAAACACTCAAAAATGGGACCAGCGGCCATAAAAGTACGATATATAGAACGTTCGGAATACTAACATCCAGAGGGAAGTAACGAGGTGACCGACAAATGTATTTAATAAATCTTTTGTAAAACAATACAGTTGCAGAGGCTTCATGCAAACCTGCGAGACAAACCTTATAATCCACGGAGTCAGTGTTGAAAAATGGCGTCAAAATAAAATACTAGCCTTCACACAGTTCATTGGACCTTCACCGCTTGTTTAACGTATGTTATGTTACAAATGTCTACGTAGGGCTACAGTGGTTATGCTTGATCAGTGGTAACGGACACTAGAAAGACTTAAGAAACATCCTGTGACAGCAGTGCGTAACAAATGCAGGCAACATAATATCTGGACTTTGCAAACAAGTGATTTTGTGATGACATTTGATTCCAAATCATGATTATGAACTCAGAAAAAGCTTAACTAAACATGACATCTTCATCCTCAGTCGTACAAATCAACCTGACTACTGGAGCACTCAATTGGTGTTCTGAAGAAATTTGCGGATTATCATAAGGCAGTACGCAACTATGTTCAAAACAAACAGAATGTTTGCAAGACTACTGTTAAATAATACACCTGAAACATTTTGAGAAAAGGTTGTTTAAATAAAAGTTAAGAACTGTTTACTCTTCTTTACACTGAAAAGCATTGCCCTATGCTTTGAGATACAGTGGTGGGGAACAGAAAAGTATAAAGCTCATGTGTTTCGGACGTGAACAGAAAAACAAATAAGTGGGTTATTACATCGAGTCAATCACCTAAAGACAGATTGTCAAGCACACTAGGGATAATACGGTAGGAATACCGAAAATGTTACTGATAGAGTTTTAATTTTAAGCTCTCGGCGTGTGCACTTTTCGTGCTGGTGTAAATTACTCGCCACGCTTATTTTTTTAACCAACAAGGAAAAGTGAATAGACTAGTTTCTGAATGATGAGACCGTTTTATATGGTTATGCTGTTTTCAGACTAGCAGATTGTTGTACACTGATACGTTATTCAAAATGCCGTCTGAATGTCTGTCAGGTGACGCGTGAACGTGTTAATTGCAGGGTACGAATGCATCGATTTGTTGATAGGGTCTGAGTAGATCGTTACATCAGAGCTACAACTCAGTCTAAAATTAACTTGACAATTTAAAGTAAAATATTTCCAATCCTCAAAATGCAAGAAATGCAGTGGTCAATGGTTTTAAACAGTAATTGCTTCAGGGTTTTGGTTAGTGCATTTGAGAATATGGACAATGTGTTGTAGCAATACATTTTACGCAGATTTCTCTACAAATTGAAGAGATCTTCAGAAAAATTTCGATAATGACCAACTAACCTAACTTTATTCAGTTGTTTGCACCGATCCGAAAGCATATATTTATCGATCCTACGAAGTACAACAATGTGAGTCAGGATAAACGGGAGCGACCAAGCAAGAAAAAGCAATGGGCCTGAGGTTATCCGTCGCACGAACGACTGTGCGGAAGTGTTAGGAAGTGATACAAGATCTGATGAACATTTGGTGGGACTATTTGTTTTTGTTTCAGCAAGAGGCGTCGTAGAAGTGTCCTCAAAAACAGCGCTCCGATTGCTCAGCGGTTACGCAACAGTCGCTATACAATTCAGTACTGCGGAAATGCTTTCCGATTAACTCAAAACTTGATGGTGTTTTTGATAAACCCACTGTGTGTAGTATTAACTAAAATCAGAAACAAGATCTAACTTACTGTATCCACGAAAAGGTCAAGTATTTTACTGACAGTCGAGTCAGAATTTTGAGGCATTGGCGTGGAGTTAGACATCCCAAAAAAACCACCTCTCGTTGTCACACAGGTCAGATTTCTTGGTCAGGAACTGGGTGGAGGGTACAGCGTACCAACTAAATGTAAAGACACAAACGACTAGAAGGTACCACACGTTTTCGTTTGTGGTGTCGTGGTAACTGGTGATCATCGTTCCTACCAATAGGCCCTCAGTGATGCCAACGTTTTATATTTTGGTTAAGCTTGATATGAGTCCACATTGGGTTTCGAAACAGAGCATTACATGCTCAGGTGAATTTAACTGAACACTTGCCTACTTCCAATACGACTCAACATATCGATCATTCTGTTAGCAGAAATCAGGAAAGAGGTTAGTGTTTACTTTATCGACGCTTTCTCTGGAGGTTTACTGGATCAGAATTCTTGTCAACCTTCGGAGAAAAAACAAAACTCAGTATCATACCAGCTTACCTAATGAATGCTCAACTTTATCATATTTTTGGTCGAGAAAAAGAGTAGCTGAGTTGCATGTTCGGGTTTGTACACGGCGCGTCAACAATGGAAAAAGACTGTTGCAAATATGTACACTCAGTTATCTCAAGATTTTCACTAACATACTTCCAACCCAACCCATCATTCCCAAAGATGACCCGGGTTAGAGGACAGTAGACCGTCTTTTCTACAATGTGGTGAACTAAGCCGTTGGTAAACCCCTCCTATCAGATGCTGATACGACCTCGAAGAAACTGATGATAGACAACGGATATGATCAATATCTTTTACACCAATGAGCCAGGTTTCTTTGCAGTAAATTAGGACTGCGCTAAAAGTGATATTAAACACCTGGACTTTCAGATGACGACTGTAATCATATTGGCGTCACGGATGATGCAAATTAGACGAACGCCATCTGACTCACAAATATACGGTTTCTGATCATATGAAGTATTCCGTAGGGACTGACGCACATCCCCTGCTACGTTAACCTCTTCATTGAATTCACAGGTTCATTACCAACGGTGAGAACAAACCAATCGTGCGATCACAACATTCACTTAGAGTGTACCGGTGCCATACCACACTCAGGTACGTAAGTCTGTAATACTTCTAACATTCTTTGAGCTCCAAAAAAACCGTTGCAAGAAAAAGCTACGTCGTTTGCACACACTTTTTCAAGGGTTCCAATGACTGAGTGCACTTCTACATCACGGTGTACACAGTCGGCGAGGGTCCACTATGGGATATCGTGCAGTGAAAAACTATACGGAAACTAACAACTCTCCAAATGTGGGGGCACTCTGTCAAAGAAAACTGCGCAATATTGAAAAACCACTTGAACTAGGGTCACAATGTTGTGTTTGCCTGTTTTAGTCTGTTATTTACTCCGTTGTCATACACACGCAAATGCACAATAAACAGCTAGTATCTGAACGAACAGGTGGAAAAGAGTGTCTAACAGTAGGCACCAACAAACAAGCATCTCACTTCGTGTCAGGTAAAGGAATGTAACAAACCATCGGAATATATCGCTTTGAAAGATTTCTATAGTAAAGTGTTGAAAAAGTTGTGCAGTAGTGTATGGACTTCGCGTTGATAAACCCTACGATAAATCTTCGCTCCAGTCAGGCTGACTAAAAAAGGAGGACGATGGTCAGCAGCTTGAGCGCAAGAATACCAAAGGTTTCCGGATTGTAAGCATAACAACGAGAGATGGAATCAGGCGAATTATTGGAAAATTACAGGACGTTACTTTTCTTTCTGCGTGACTGTGTTTTCCGCCTGGTTGACTGAAGCAAAAGGGTATTACACAGAGGTGGTTCATCTGTCACCAACCGGTCGTGCAAACTGATCGATAGGCTGAACATTTTGAGGAACTGTTCAAATGAATTCACCCAAAGAATATAGACGACAAAAACAGTGCTTCATTGACTGTGCTTCTTCGAAAGCAAAAGTGGCTACACAGCACAGGTAAGTGAAGCGGAACAAGGTTTCACAGGTGGGCATGTTGTCTTTCATTTTTGTTCAAATACGGTTTACGGAAGTTGGCAATGAGTGTCGGTTTTTTGACAAATCCGTATTCTCGGGTATGTGGTGATTTGAATCACACTTTCCTGACAAGTTCGAAATGCTGATGAATCAGTTACTCAACGAGTTTTACAATTTATCGTGATAAAACAGCATAAGCCTGCTTCAGATGACTCCTACCGTGATGACGTGTCTTTGTGATTTGGAATCTATACTTATGTTCAAAAACGCGGTTCAGGTGCTAGCACAAGATTTTAATACGTGTGCTGTAAAAATACACGGAAAGTTTACAATTTCTTAGTGGTCATTTTAGTCAAAATCGTTTAGAGAGTGTGGTTGTTCATAAATGTTTCAGAGACCGTGAATTCGGTATTCAACCAAACGAGTAAAATTCACCGATCCTGATATATGAAGATGATACCAACCTGACCTTCTGCAGAATAATGGCTGCCTCATTGATATGGTTCGTAAGAAAATTGGTGCCAGTTTGAGACAAAGTTCTAAATAAGAGGTTTGACCATTTAAGATGACGAACAAGTGGCTATTTCTTAAATGAATTCAGGCCCACGATTTTGTTCTCTGTTACGCAGCAAGCGCTCGGGAAAGTAACAAATTCCACTAAGCAACATTCTAACACAAGTTTCAGCCCAAGAGAATGTAAGTTCATCTCCGCGAAATTTGTTTGACTTGTTGGTAAACGAGTAGTAACGACCTGGACCCTACTGACCAAATTTGGAGCACGCTCACCCAAAATTTGCATGAAGGTGCTGAAAACCATGATATCGTTGTGGAGTTGAGGAAGTCTTTGTGGTCAGAGTGGGATGGCTGGCCTTAACTCTCCAAGATTTACTTGTCAAAACCAAAATGAGTTTGTAATTCGTTTATTTAGCATAGCAAAAGCGAACGTCTATCAAGAAAAGCGCCAAAATTCTAATGAGTTCAAAGTGTCTTTTTGGTGTAATCCGATATATATGGTCACTGTTTGGAGTCAGCGGTCATTCGCAGCTTGACAAAACCTAAACAACAAGAGCAACTTGGTAAATATGAGCTCAACTTGAAGATGCGCGGTTGATAAATGGTTCGCTATCACAAAGAAATATCTCTTTGTTGCCACCAAACCAATTCTCTCTAATTCACACTCGTCACGAATTAGAGAGGAATTGTGATGACTGCCCAATTAAGTCTGGATAGTCGAATTAACTACGTCCTTTTTTCCGAGTTAGAAACCCACCCTAACATACTACGAAATTTTAGTCACGGCTGACACGTTTCAATGTACGACAGCCTACATATGACTGTCCATCCCCCTAGAGAGCCAAAAACCAAGGTTTATTTCTGTCAGCATCGATTCGTAGTGCCAAAATCAGTGAATCCTATCTGGTACGTACAGTTCAATTCATAGTGCGGTTATCTGACCGTATTAATTAAAGACGTGCACTTTATAATAAACCTTGTAGTTTTGCCTCAATCCCTACTACACTACATACAATTAGTATAGAGGTCAACATAAACCATTCTTCCTTGTGTTGTCAGTTTGTAACAAGTGTGACAAAGGTCCGTATCTGTCAACAAAGTCCATCTGAATGTTATACAATTGACCATTTGGATAAAGAGTTGAATGTAAAATAGATGATGATGAAGCCTTTAAATTAACCTACAACTGTGGTGAAAGAACGCAAGTGGCACTTGATCGGTGAATAATTTCAGCATACAAACTACTCTGCGACACATGCCCCATTGTACACTTACACAAGTTCAAACATAGACAGGTTTGTCCCCCTAGGAATAAAGGAACGCTGATTTAATAGAAAGTGTCTAAATGAGAATTATTAAGAAAAGACTACTGAGATTGATTCTATACTCAATAAATCACAATCTTCTAAAAAAGGAAAATGTTAAATAACGAAATCAGTTGATTGGTGTGTTACGTATCAGCAGGACTGTTACATTAACCTTGAGGAGTCACTCTTTATAAAATGATTCACAAGTGGGCAGGCTAGTGTTCAAGGGTAATTTGTTCATGTGTAAGTTACATCCAGATTTGAAACGCTCTGACCAAATTCCTTCGTCGCGACTGATTTGTCAGGTCTGTAATAGATTAGCATATATGCGATGGTAAACGACAGTGAAGTTTGTATGGACCTCTCTCTAGAACATTCTCATAGGTCGTCGGGTGTGTGCTCGTTCACGTGTCCGCTTCTTACTTGCTATCACTCTCGCTGTGTCAGTTGGTCGTATCACTATCCATTTATCTACATCTAATGTTTTCCCCCCAACAATTGAGAACATCTTTGAATTCGTGAGCAGTCCAAAATATTTTCCCCAGTCCACACGCCTTTTACTACTCTACACAAACCACGTTCGCTTTGCATCGGGAAAAAATTGTGAATATGGCATTTAACATTAAGGAGAATGATTTAAACAGAAAAATGGACATAAAGTATCCGTTACCACAACAACTTCCAGAACAGAATACAGGACTTGTACACCGCACAATGTATGAAATATATATGCTGCAGTAGAGTTGGTTATATAGCAACAAAAATAGAGACGTTGTGAATCACAATGGCAAATTTGTACACACCAATCTACATTCAAGTCTTACACACATAATGTACCACGGTTAATTTATTACTAGAATAAAAATCTGACGCAGAGGTCTTTCTGTACTCATGAAGGAATGGCAACATTTACTAATTTGTACTGCCTCTGCAATCTATAGCGCTGTCCGGTTGTTCGCTGTTCAACGCATGTAAAAAAAACTTTGTCTACATTCAATTGGAGTAGACAGCTTAGTCTAGATCGAAAAACTTATGGTGATGGAAGTTTGACATCTCTTGTTTAACTCAGGTTTGCTTGCATCAAATCGTTAATTCTTAGCTAACTTCTGACCGACGCATGAATGTGTTCCTTGATCCGACAGAGTGAAGAACTCTCTGTTCTCTTAATTTTGGCGGCCAAGCATCCAAACTTGAATTTCCAAATATCGTGGGTTTTGAAATGCGAGGTAAATTACTAAAAACTGTTTTATCCAACATCCGAGTGATACGGTGGTCCACAGATGCTTGTTAAAATGAAAGTGTAAATAATTGTTTTTGTTAATTGCATTCTTGACAAGCGTCTGACATCGTTAGTGTAAGAAAATTCTTAGTTCTGAAGAGAAAAACAATTGCAACTAGAACTCCTACAGTGTGCTCGCCTGTATGTTAGTCTGTTTTGCATGAGGGCTGTAGGATATCCTTCGTGATAGCTCCCGTCCGTTTCAATACATCCGACAGACCTTCTTCGGAGTGACCCAATCCGGCTTTGCAGAAATGTTCAACCAGTCCTCATTATCAATCACTTTGAAAACTAAACCGTCGCCGGAACGTTAGTGTTCACGGTGAACTGTACGCTCGGGCGCTCCATCAGTGAAAGCTGGACAACTAGAAAGACAGAGGAATCGGTAGATTCATCCTCAATTTTTGGTTTAGCAGCTTGCTCACGTTGCTCAAGTCACTTGGAAGCTGGATCGTTTCCCGCCTCCGCTATAAGCGGTATATCACCAGGATAAAGACCACAAGCGCACCTCAACCCATCGTAGATACTGCATTCAGAGATAGACGTATCACTCAACAACGGCTCCGGTGAACTTTCTGTAGCAGCAAATTCTACACTTCCACAACTCTCACTTAGAGAGCAGAATTTTACAAGAATCCTAGAGAACACGGAACAACGCTACCAGTGTGGCAGTGGAAGCCACATTGAAAGGTCAGAATGGTCGGTGTCGTCATATAGGAAATCAGTGCATAAAGCAGCACATTCGTGAGAAATGTGACATAATCCACACCAAACATCAATTTGCCACTCAGTTCGCAAGCGTCATCTTCAACTGTTTCATATTCTTCAACCAGCTGACTGCAGTTCAATGTGTTCGAAGCAGTTCACGTCAGATGCACAACAAAAAACATTGCTGTGAACTACAGCAGCAATAACGATCAACAAACAGTGTCCTCGTGTGCACGTTCACAAAAATATCTTATGATCAAAATCAGCTTGTTTTCGTGATAAACTGATCACCAAGGAAAACAATCTATTAGCGATGTTGATTCCGATTAGCGTGTACACTTCTGTCCGTCTGTTTCATAATGTCAGTCTATTTTTGTTGCCATACAACGAAGTCGTTGATACCAAAAACCCTTATGATTATACATTCTTTCGCATCAGAAAATGGAGGCACGTGTGATGCAATTAGAAACGAGAAGTTAACTTGATCGGATTTTTCTCAGGCTTTATAAGTTCAGTTCGTAGAAAAACGGGTGAGCACATTAATTTTCGACCTTCTTCGAACGAGAAAACAGAACACAGGACAGAGAATTAGTCCACTATGAAGCTGCAACACTTCAAGCTCACCTTTCAATGACGTAGAAATATTCACCGTCCTCCCCTTGTCGAATGATCGTCTGCCCGTTGTATACCGGTTTTTCTTGCATCGCATCCAACACCTTGGCCAGTTGAGCCTATAATTCGAGAGCAGAAATTGCTACACGTAAATATCATCAGCTGTTAAAAAGTAGTGTTGGAGCCGCTTCAAACAGGTTCTTCAGTGACTCACACCTTAGAACCGAATAAAAAGAACGCAACAGCATTGTGAAGGAGACAACGAAATGTGCTGGTATAACTAGAGGTTTTGAGTCGGTAGGGTGAGTAGAGAATGTACGCATGTCCACGTGAAAACAACAGGATGGCAACCGACACGATAACATTCCTCACTGTCTGAGTTCTGAACTGGATAGCAGTCTATGGTAATTTTTTTACTGACCTCAACCCTATTAGCCCAAAGTAGATTCATACGTGAATTAGACGTGTCTCGCTTCACGTGAAAATCCCCGCTGAGTGGTAGGCGATAACAATTCGAACGGCTTCAAACGATAATTTATCACCAGACGCATACAGGGTTACCAAGGGTGACCGGCCAATTAAAAGATATGAAGGCAGTACTGTGACAATGAGCTAGGTAAGGTTATAACAAACTGCAAAACCTGCGGCCAAACATTTTAAAACGCTAGTTGATAAACTCAAGAATAATACGCTTCAGCTTTAAGGTTAGGAATGCCGGGTATTTGTGTGGATTTTGGCCAAGAAGGTTGCGCAAACCATACATGTGAAGGAGAAATCCGATCGTTTAATCGGGTGTTAATTGTTTCGACGACAGACAGCATGTGCTACCTGATGAACTTTGGTGGACCGATCAGAATCTTGTAGAGCACGGGGGAATTTTGAGTGAGGCCGACTAGGTGAACGATATCGGTCAGATATGTACCAAGTTAAAACAGGTCCGGTTCGCTGTGGATTATTTGTTTAGATCCGCTTGTTCAAAGCATCTCTTTGTACAGTCTGCACATTCTTCTGTACAACAGCAGAATGACTACAAAATGAAGAATTGGTTAAGGCTACCGCGTTTCTCTTCTAGGTTGGCCCCGTACAATATTACTGATCAATTGCCCTAAAGTTATCATCAAGCCGTTGTCGCCAAATTGTTTTCAAACCGGAGTAATCAAACTGATTCCTTTAGCACATCGGAAAATTTTGCTGGTCCTGTAGTTGCCTTGACTTAAAGTCATTATTACGCTGCATTCCCACCTATATATCCGATGAGCACTCAATAAGCAACCGGATACGGAACACCGAATCACCTAGTTCTAATTGTTGAGACTCGCTTTTGAAATTCATAACGCTTCACACTATTCAGTAATACTCTACTAAACCTCTTTCCGCTTTCACGGTGCTCCACTTCCTCTAAAACCTCCATTGCAACTCAATGTGAAAAGGTTGTCAGATAGGACGGCGACGCGAAGGGCATGGTAATGACAGAGCTGTGAAGATTACAGCGGACTGAAGTAGAAAGGATCCCCAGCACACTGAGTGATTTTTACTTGTGAATTAAAGTGCCCCGGCCGAACTGTAAGAGTGATTCAGTCGTGTTTTATGGAGAGGTCAGTCAAAGACTGAACAGGTCGCTTATCGATGGTTAGAAAAGAAGAAAGTCGAACCCTGGATCTATGTCTGTGTTGAATCAGTCAACCACTGCTGTCTGACGATGAACAGTCACAAACAAACCGTTTGCGTGTAAAATTCCATGGAGCTGATAGGTGATCGCCGACCTGTTACATAGTTTATCAATATTCTTGCCATTGTCGATGTTGCTAAGTGATCACATGCATATTTTCCAGTTGGTTCAAGTTTTTACCTTATTCTAACCTAGTCTTTCACTTACAATCATCAGCTCATGTCCTTGTTGAATCAATATTTACTATGATAACTGTTGTTTATTTGCTCTGTTCAAATTTGACCTCAGGATGACCGAATCAAACACTAATTGTCAAATGGAGTAAACCTGACTAACAGCTTATTCTTAAATTAAGCTCATGCATGTAAACACATCACAGTTCAATAAGATATTCGGGGGACACAGTGAAAATTAGTTGCCTGTTCACATTGTACACACTACCATTTGATAACAGGTAACAGTCAAATGTGACAGAATTTCGGTTGACAACGGGAATGCAAAGTTACCTACAAAAAGACAATAAACGAAAACTAGCACTGTATGGAGTGGGTTAAGCTAAAGAAGAATAGGGCGCAAATCTGTTGTATATGTTGAGTAGACACAGTATTGATGTACGCACAAGTGGACGCTGTCGGTGTCATAAGACTAGATATAGTCTTATGACACCGAACTATCCTTGGCAGTCACGATGGGTAAACGACTCGGTAGGACAGCTGCTCTGAAACAAGGAAAAATGAACCACCCTGGTTAAGAGGTGGCGGAAGAAAGGGTGAACAACTTACTTCGCAATTTGCTCGTCGAAATTGAGCAACATAACAAGAAGACACTCAGTAATTTGCATAAGGTCAGTCGAGGTAAAATGAAAGCGGAATAGTACTTACAAGTGAGATCATATGTGACTTCTACTAGTTCAGTTAATTCATTTTCTTTCCTACCCTTGGCATTTTATTTTCGTTTGACACAGGACCTTATTGAACAGCCGAAACTGTATATTCAAGGCGTTCCATTCCTCAACGTTCTGCGCATGTTTACTGTGATCCACTCATAGTTGATCGCAGATTACCCATTGCGCAGCCACCTTCCAGAAGAAGCACAGAAAGTGAGGTTCGTTGTGGGCGGAGCTAACCAGACGCGTATTGGTTTGGTGCTACCGCGAATTGCGCTGGGAACAACTTTTCATGAAGCATCTGTGCTGACTACTTCTAACGTCATACGTAGGTACGACAGAATCACCGTGTGAACGCTGAATCGCTTTTTGCTGGGATGCCCCGATCACTCACACGAAAGATGAAGTAATTTTTGTACTAGCATCAGTCAATTATCCCACGATTGGAAATTCTTTCGGAGTTGAAATCGCAGAACTCGTTGAACGTGGCTGATATAAATTAACCCTGACCTTCCGGAAGTGACCTACGAAAAGTCCATTTGAATAGAAAAGGCTGAAATCAAAAGTAGTGTGCATTGAACTTATTTCAACCAAATCACTCATCATGCTTCAATAAAATATACCGCATAGTGTCCGAAACCAACGAATTCTGGCACATCTAGTTTATCACAAGTGGTTTGCACCGAACCACTTGGGATTTCAGCTGCGTTCAGGCTTGTTTAACACTCGCGGAATTAAATTAAGAGACATGATTTGGGCAAGCTTTCGGTCAATGGCTACCACAGCTAAAACGCAGACCCATAATCAAGCTTAGAAGTGCACAGCCTAGTTAAAACCGTGGTCAAACTACCGACCACCTTAAGGATTGTTGATCCAGCGAACGCCGACTGGCTAGAAAACATGATGTCGGTCCGTCTCGAACAGTGCCAGTGATGTGACCACAGTCGTTCAGTGCCCTCAATGTCAAATAAGATTAGCAAACGTGGCAGCTCACTACTGTTAGTTATTGGTGTTTCAACACCCGATTCAACCTGATTATCTCAGTTCATAAAAATGAACCACGTCTGACAGTGGTCTTGCATTTGCTGCTCTGCCCACAGAGTGATGAGTGGTCAATTTGAGACGTCCCAAAAAAATTTACAGAGAACACTTTCCTAGCCCAGAACTTGTCTGAAAATCAATCTGACTCGAAGGTAACACTTAAAGTTGTAGAAACTCTACGGACATGATCAGAAAACCATAAAATCTTAGGCTAAACGTAACACACGGCTACCACTAATATTTAAATTTAAATTGTAGAACGGTGAATGTTGAACGAACCAGGTTTCTTCCTAATTCCGATCCAGAAGTCTTTAGTAAACTCTGCATTTTTTACAAACATGTTATCAGTAACGTGGCAGCGTTTACAGTTGTTCACACAAGTGTACACCAGTGAGCAATAAAAAAACAAGTGTTGCTCACAGGATTCAAGATTTCTGAACGTATTCAATACTATGAAATAACTTGGAAACGTAGATGTAATGCTCATCATTTCAGTGAATGAAGTCAAATGTATGTAAATTATACGCTGAAACACAAGATTAGTACTATTCTTCTTCGCCTGATGTTTTGTAGTTCAGCGAATTATGTAAAAGACCAGTTAAATTGTATCAGTGGGAAACAAGAGCGGACAGTGAACAAAATTACATATTTTGGAAACAGTAATCAATGTAACAAATCTATATGGACAGATTCATAAGCGGGAATTGCAAAAAAAGTGCCACTATATATTCGTCAGCCAAATTATGGATTATACGTAAGTCAGTTTCGTCATTAGAAACGTACGGATCAAGAGCTTAAACGCATGGTTAACCAAGTCAAACATCCGCCGCAGTGTTTGCAAAGGAGTCTAAATACCACGGAAGTTAAAAATATATGAAGCATCAATAGAAATAGCGTAACTGAATGTCATAAATTGTATAATATGGTTTATGCACAACCAAGCGAAGGACATAAGATATATGGGAGAAAGCAAGCACACTGTGATATCAGATTAGTAGATTATTGAAAGCAAAATTGACCTAGCAGTACTTCAGTGATATCTGTACATGTATGCAATCCAATACCGGGTACTGTATGCGAACAGAAAAAAAATAATTTCAAACAGCTGCGAAACGATCGTACGTATATCGCCTAACCAGTTCACAGTTGCACAGCCGTCACCACGCCAAGCGATTCTGTTAAGTGATTTTGCACATTATCCGCATTTCGGCCGGTAGACAACAAATACGGTTGTACGGCTAAGGAAAAAAACATCATTCGCATGTTTGGAAAGATGTTCACTCAGAAATATTCATCCAACCAACTTCGATACTAGTAAAATTTCGCTGAAAATGATTATACATAAGAATCAGAAGCAAAAACCGGATGGTGGAGTTAGAACAGAACGCACCAAAATGTTAGCAGCCGATGTTTTCTTCCAAAACATATCGTTTTATAGCAAACGCAAAAGAGGTGAACAGTGTGTGAAGCATATTAAAAAACGATTCGCCACTTGGCTCTTTGGGTTAACTACCAAAACGCCGTCAGTTTAAATCCAAACCAACGTCCAGTTTTCGTGTTCCTAACCAACAGCTTCGGTCAGCTGCATCTTTCCGTCTTTGCATGAGTGACAGATTAATGTCTCAGACTGTTGGTACCTTGTGACCAAAATTATTCGCTTTCCGTATCCATCGTTGTTTGTGCCATGGTATCATCAGGACTGATTGAAGATAAGCTCATTCGTCCTGTAACAAGGGTCTCGTGTTACACTCGTAGAATATCACCACTGCTATCAGGTATCAATAGCCAAAATATCACCCTACAACTTTAATGATTTACTTGATACCAGCACGATGAGAAGTGTTAATATTAGAGTCACGCAATAGTTGCTATCTCCTGTCTCAGTGATCGGATAGGTTGAACATTACTCACAAGTGAAGGTTGTTCAGCGTTTCCATTGGATTGTTCGGCCGTGATACGAAGATAACGACGCAGCAGTCAATATCGTTGCTTGATTTAGGCTTGGCCGGAGTTGAAATCCCACCCTTGTTAGGATATGCACTAGTGACAAACACTTTCAATGGCAAACCCAAGTGTTGTATTACTTTTTCTGAAAGTTTGTTTCAAAGACTTCTGCAACGCTATAGCTTCAATCACTTGCGAGTGATGTTTAAGTTGTATCAAAACAAGCATCCCTATTACTAGGTAATACCACCAATTTCACGACTGGTAACACAATAACTTTACTGCCATTGATCCGATATTGAAGTAAACAGATAAACGAAATATTGAATAAGTTGTTCAGTAACACACAATGCTTTAAAGAAAAGTGAGTTCCGTATCAAATTTTCTATCAATCATAACCTAGTAGATCCCGATAATTTGTACTCTCTAAAACATCCAAGCAAGGACTAGAGAGAGAGAAGAGATATTGTGTAAGTTTCACAATGGCACTCGACCAACTAAAATGGTTTACTGGAGGAAGATGTATAAATGGATAACACAAATGGAAAAGCAGGCATAGATGCCGATAATTCCAAACCTGTCAAGCTGCATTAAACAATGTTTTTTGAAAATGAAAAACTGAGAATTGCTCCAACTGCTGCCGCATAAAACCTAGTATGTGTGACCAAGTTCTCGTACCCAATAAAATCCTTCATTGCCTTATGCAACGTTCATTCACAACGGGATGTAAAATAGGCAGGTGAACGTTAACAGAGAGAAAAAGGTGGGAAATCACCCCATACATACGGGTGTTTGGTTGACCAGAACATCAATGAAGCCTGATCAGCCATGTGATGAACGGGAAACAACGGGGTTCAGGGAAAAATAGGTAGACTAATTTATCTGCTATTAATTCACGGTTGTGAAACATTCGACGAGCGACAATATGCTCACCGGCTTCGCTTTCAATCCCAGGCTGAAGTGTATATGTCCATTAAAATATTTAGGTTTCTTGGTCCGTTCAGTGTCTTTTAGCAAGTCTGAAGTGAATGCATACCGCCAGGTTGTTCGCCCGTGCTCCGATCTAGTGTGTTAAGCAAGTTTCTACCTCTAAAGTTACACAGAAACCGGCGTGAGTGCAACTACAAATATAGGCAATGTTTGGCCGCATGATCGTAAAAATAAGTCATATTTTCACAAAGTACCCAAACAGAGAATAAGATAGTTTAACATTTTCGATGTTTTCACTTTCAAAATCACTCAAACGACAATAAAAGCAGCCTTTTGACAGAAATTTGGGAACTGAGGCTGTTTCAAAGTGGACACAAACCAAACTTGATCAGATGCTTAGCATTCAGATAAGCCTTCTGGTTAAACAACCTCAGAAGGAAGTATTGGGCTCAAAGTTTGCTCTTATCAGTGCTCATTAGTAGTACATGTTCTCGTCCGGACAGAAAACAAATTTTTCACCCTCTTGCTTGTGAGACTAGCACATTAATCCTGACTCCAGTAAATTTGTAATAAGCAGGACCATATAAGCATTTACAAACGCCCAACCATAACCTTGTGTAAAAAGTTTTCATCTCGCAGGACAATTTCAAAAGACCAGAGAGAATCGTCCTGTTCGATGGAATCGCAAACTTCGCGACCAAGATTTCTAGGCTAGCTCGAAGCTGCTGTCTACATTGACATAGTTCAACAATTTTCTGATTATTAGTAGTAGATATGAGTTGGTATAAGTTGAATACAACAAATTTGATCAAGTATGGACTACGTTTAATTAGAAAAAGTGCTGTTTTTCTACCAGACACCTGCACCCATACCTACGTAAACACCGGCTGTTTGGAAAGTCTGTCCGAAAAGTTCCAGTACGTGCACTCTGGTCAATAGATTCTGTCATCAACTTGGGTGGTGTGATGTGTGAGGGAGAATGCCAACACGGAGAAACGTACCGTTACGCGTTAAATTTCAATGGCATGGTGAAGAACACAACATTAATTCGCTTGACTTGATCAAGTGATCTAATTGCTTCTGCTGAATGACTGAGATATTACGCCCAAAACCACAAGGGAAATTATTCGACAGATCGCCTACGGATGGGATAATATTTAATTTAGTTGTCACACTGGATAGGTGTTTCATAGCTGATAAGCTAGCTGAGGATAGTTAGCTTAGTGTGATTGGTTTAAGCTTTGGGCAACTCTGTTCGAATACCGCAAGACTCTTAGGCAGGTAGGACAGATCAGTATCCAGAAGTAAACTGCGATAAACAGCACATATGCTGCTTTTAAATTGTACCTCAGCTCGTCAACCTTGGGAACTAGTTGTATAAACGTGAGGCATGACACACCTAACCATTCTGACTCACCTGCCGCCCATCACTTCACTTACACTTGGAATGACAGTTACTGCAACAGAATTGATAGATGCCTGTCTCAGTAAATGGCCCAAGATGTCTTGAAATGGTTGTCAATCTACTACACGAACCAACAGTCAAACGAGCAGCCGATGGCGCAACTCGGCGTCAATAACTGTCAACATCATCCTGGAGACAGGCCGTAATTTCAATCTAATCAACTGGTTCATCGTATGGTTAAGTTATGCAAGTTCCATGCAACAAATTCGCCTTTATTAAATAAATAATTTATCGCGTGCAGAAAAGTTGAGCAGTCATATATTTGGGCTCTAAATTCGCCTTCCGTTCCACCCATGCTCTATTGTTGCATGTTGTTACTGATTTCAACACGCGACTTGCAGGCACCTCTGACTATATACTTTCTTGCTGTTTCATTTAATCCGAACAACAGAATAAGGTGTTCTAAATCAATGGGTGAACGGAAACCGTTGTATGAATGGGAACTACAGTATGGATGGTTTAGCGTGCGCAGGCACGCAACGTTGACGTACAACGAATATCCACGTGAGATAATTTTGTCCCACTCGACATGAGTCGTTTAATTTGGCAACAATCTGCTTCAACTTAT
Source organism: Paragonimus westermani (assembly GCA_008508345.1). Lineage (NCBI taxonomy): Eukaryota > Metazoa > Platyhelminthes > Trematoda > Plagiorchiida > Troglotrematidae > Paragonimus > Paragonimus westermani. The sequence continues at coordinate 180,567 of QNGE01000662.1, forward strand.
ATTTTGCCTAATACCGAGCGTGTCTCAACCAATATCTCTTGACCATCATTAGGCCGCAGAGACCGAAGGCGATGAGCTCAACGCGGAAGGCGAATGAATGAATGAATCATCACAGGAGAAAAACTGTGTATCCATAATGTCCCAGCGTTGCATCTTTCTTAGTGGAGAGCTTGGCAAGATAACAGTCCTTCGTTCGTCTGCTTGCTTCAGTGATTAGCCTTGCACGGGATGAACAAGTGCATGCCCTAAAGTCTGAAATGCGGTTTTTAACTGATAAGTGGACTGAGAATAACAACGTTACCAGCAGTACAACTTGCTCGTAACAGTGTGTTATTCTCGATCCATTTATCAACAACATTGTGAACACAATGGGGTTTCTGACTGTCTAATTTGTGATATTCCACGGGACGGCACGCTGCACCTGCAATATCCCGTAACACCACACATCTGCATTTAAGTTGTCTTAGCTATCGAGTAACGTCGTGAAGCCTAGTGAAAGTTTATAAGAACTTACAACCATCCTCTGTCTGAAATGAGCATTTACGTGTAAGTTCCCCAAAGGTTTCTGTTCACTTCTAACTCGGACGAGTGGGACAATTTTGAGACAGAATCGGCCCATTCAAGTGTAAATTTGAATGAAGGCCGCCAGTATAAAGCCTAATGCATAGTTCGTCTTGTATTCATGAATAGTTCTTCTTCTAAACTGATACTAAGTGATACTGTATAAATATAAACAGTTGGGTGCAAAAGTCCAACCGATAACATGTTAATGAGCAGCAGGTTTTCGAGAATGCAAATGATCATGAGCAAATCCGATGCACACAGCCTTCGTGACAAAACTTTTGTCAGGTATTTAGGTGTCTATTCCAAAAACATAACCATGCAAAATTAAATAATGTTCAGGTACATCAGACTTTTATGGTGAAACGAGTGATAGGTACCGTTCTGGTACGATTTCGCACAGCCAAATCATCATTCAAGGATGATTAGCACAGACTACTGACACTGATACGGCCCGACAAGGTCGAATTAGCTCCTCAGTCTTTTGTTTGTGATTACCAGAACCATTCTTATTAGACGAATGTCACAACCACCTTTGCAGCCACAACGAATGTTTGTTAGCTTGTATGCGGACGTAAAGACTGTGATTTAAGTATAGGCAAAAGGGCTGCAGAACAGCTAGTCAGGTTGCCTAGGTAATCCATGCAAATGTCCAGTGAAATCTCAACCAGAGTTCAATTCCTGGTCACGGGAGGGGTACTCAAAACTCGCAGGACTAAAATGAAAGAAGCTAGTCGAAAAGACATTTTACAACATAGTTTGTATGAACATCTGTGCGAGTGCAAAAGCTGTGATCAAACATCAATAATTTCTGGTAGATTTCTGGAGCATATATAAGTGCAAATATAAAAATCCAACAGGACTTTAAAAAAGCATGCGATAGTCAGAGATTATCTGAGCAGTATAGGTTTACTGAAAGGCAGTGGATTATTTCACAATTCTTCCGAACAGCGTATGACGAAATTTGCCCCAATTAGGGAAGTAAATTGAGTACGCCAGTACTTTCTGCGGCTTCCATATTCAGAAAGACCTTTCCACTAAACTCTTTCAAAAACAGACCAGTGCACTGTAACCTGTCTATTACCAGATTTAACAAGTAATGTACATCTTTGCCATGAACGAGTTCACGTTCTCTTGATATAACCATCCCATCCGGTGAGAGGTTGAATGTAAACTATGCATGACCGATGTATCACATCTAATAAGCATATATACAGTTCGTTTGGTGTCAAACAGCAGCTACCTGTTGCGAAGGGGTTGCGTACCATTGACGAGCACAAACAAGAAAAATTTCGCCGTCTTGCTTTTCATTGAATGCCACCCAATCTGTTTATCTGAACACAAAACATGTGATCAATTGACGCTTTATATTCATGTACTGGTTTTAAATATGATGCGTTAATAAATGTGAGCCAATTAATTGTCGTGGTTGAATTGGCAAGGTCGAAAAAATATCCGAAACATTCAGTCAATTTTTGCCATTTTGACCAGTCAGGATGGCGATCGAAGCAATCATCGGATCAACCAGTCAGTCTGTGATGATCCCAGTGAGGACGAAGATCAAAAATTCGCAAAATTAGTCATAGACTTCAGATTTTATGATCACATGATATGGTTATCAGCAAGACAAATGAGGCAATGATACAGTGCTTTAACACATACGTGATGTAATGGATACAAGGTATCAGAAATAAAAACGTGTTATAAAAGTTACCACTGAATAGAGTAAACGGGTTTTTTCTCAGGATTCTTTATCTCAGGGCCTAAACAGCACAAGGAATTGTTTTCTCTGAAATGCTACGTAAAGTACACGTATGAGATTAGGATTTGTAAGGAAACGGTCATCCCGATTATTGGCAGCGTGTCACTCTCGATGCAGAACATTTTATCGGACCAGATGTGCCTGTTACAAACTTAGCGGTAGTTAAACCAGACTAGACGGTTACAGGTGAACTAAACTTAGAGTGAAGTCGTTACCAGGTTCAAAGTGCCAGTTACAACAGACTGGAAATAGGTCAAGTAAGTACAGTCAGTTAAGTGGGCTGACGAAATTGTCGATTAATGCTGAGGATAGCGGATAAAAAAACTATAACTACGCTTTCATCATCAAAAAATTTGTGCACTCTATAAAGGTCATCAATTTGGAGAATCAGCCAAAAACGTCTGCTACGCGTATGGCGAAGGTTTTTGCTAAGACATTCCAGTTATTCCAGTTACTACCACCTTCAGCGTTATTGTATTGGACACACAACTATCCTAGTGGTGAACGATTGTCAAAGCCAGTAACTTCATCATCACACCAAATATCAATGATGAAAAAACACCACACAGATTGCAACACAATCAACTGACGATTAATCAACCGTGGAGAACCATTGGCATCGCACTGAGTTGATTTTCATGTGTGGTGCATGGACCCGCACATGACACCGCCAACAATCTTAGCAGACATTATCATAACATTTGTTTCGTTGAGTGCAAGGCGAAATTTACAGTTACAGAGGCAGGCGTAACAAGTGAACTTATTCATGTTTGTACAGCTTGGACTTTCGGTAAACGATAAACAGTCAAACAACTTTTTAAAACCCATTATGAACAACCTGCAGTCTCACATTTTGAAGAGCAGTTACGGACAACTCGATCAAATTGTCAACGGTGATCAACTTAGACACATCTTGCAAATTTCTCCGTGGAGTATGATAAAAAACTGATCAGGTACCGATTAAGAAACGCACCATTATGAATGAATAAGTTATTAGTGATGAACAACAAAACGAATGATACTAAACATGTTGATGCAATCAGCTAGTTTCCTTCTCACGGTTAACCGGAAGTGGAAGGGAATAAATCGAATTGAGTTTTCAGGACTTCCCGATAAACCGAAGAGAGGATTGTTCGAATTCGTAGTCAGTCTACAATAGGTTAATGTTTTCCGGCTAACATGTGTATCCATTACAGCTTCTATCCAACTCATCCTGAGCTAATTCCTACACGATGAAGAATGGCGAAAGATATCTGCCGAAGACGTTGAAGTAACTAGAAGTGCGACGAAAGACAGTTTTAACATTACATCCTTCAAACACACAATATACTGTTTATCTGTGTATGCCGTACAGCGCATTGTTACCTTCATTAACTGAAGCAAAAGAAAACTAGAGTGATTTTGCAGCCATACATGAAGCTTGTAAATTTCGGTGTGATGGAGCAACGCTCAAACTGACTGGTAAGTCGATTTTCATTAAGACTGGCAAACGTGGAGTCGTCATCGCACCGTAATTTTTAAAAGAGTAGGCACAAAACTATGTCACCAAACACGTATCAAAGCCAGACAGCTTTTAAATTTTCAGTGCGCTATTCAGGTACATAAGCGGAACGTGCCCACAAAGTGTGAATTCTTTGGTGTTCATAAACAGTTGATGTTGACAACGCGGTCACTCTTTTGAGAAACCATGGTTTTAATTGGAATGGTTTAAATCATCCTGACGACTTCGGCAGGACAGTTTATATGAACACTATTCCGTCTGCAAGCACCGGTTGTTACTTTATCATGTTGTATATAATGTTACAAACAGTATTCAAACATTTCGTATTGACTCGTCAGTACCAAATTTACAACAACATGAAACAGGTTTTTTATATCAAGCATTTTGGGGGGCAGGGTGGATAGTCAATTGGTGGTTTAGGAAAGGTCATTAAGTCCAGGGAAGGGTCAAGTTTACGAGCAATTGTTTCTGAACACACAAAGTCGGCTTCATTCGATTGATTGCAACCGCCTCAGCAAATCGTAAGAATCTTGGATTCGAGTGACGTAATAGGATTCTGAATGCACAAATTGGGTCGATAACGTGACCAGTGGTCAGGACGTGTCTCGCGACTGCGGACGCTGGTTGCTTGCGTGTTTCAACCACATTGTCGTTCTTCCGTAATACAGAGTTCTGCACCCAATTAGGCAAATGTTCCTTCACTCTGGAGATCAAGCACCTCTCGGTTCTGCCTATGTAACTT
>QNGE01000662.1:185338-244267 GCA_008508345.1 Paragonimus westermani
TTTGCTGAGGCGGTTGCAATCAATCGAATGAAGCCGACTTTGTGTGTTCAGAAACAATTGCTCGTAAACTTGACCCTTCCCTGGACTTAGTGACCTTTCCTAAACCACCAATTGACTATCCACCCTGCCCCCCAAAATGCTTGATATAAAAAACCTGTTTCATGTTATTGTAAATTTGGTACTGACGAGTCAATACGAAATGCTTGCATCTGCCAGTTTTCGTGTTCTAACGGTCTTGTTCAAACTTCTGAAGGGAATGAAATGTTTCAAGTATTCAAACAGTTAACGAAGTGAACGTGATTTGTGTCTTTCAAATATATTTCCAAAAATAAGAATATATTTCTCGCCGGTTGATGATGAAGGTTGTAAATGTTGTGAAAAGTGGAAAATCAAACCATGTCAGTAACAAATAAGCCTTATTAACGATGTCAATGAACCAGATCAACCAAAAATGTATTCACGTATGCTTTCAAAAACAAAAACTATGCAAAATTAGGGATTTCCAAAAGGTGCTCATGCAATAATTGCAGATGACGGGTGAAGGGAGCTGCGAATCTATGGAAAAAACCAAGCGTTATTACCACAGATACGAAATGTTACGTACTATGAGCAGCATTCTATGGACGTAAACCCGGGATTTTTTGAGGTAGTTGCTATAGTATTCTAACTGAATTCGTTCGTGATACTTTTCTTTAACATCTTTATAGCACCGAGGAAGAGGAAAACCATTTGGAACCTCAAATACCAAAAACAGCAGATGTTTGCTCCCAACAACACGGTTTTTAATGGAAATTGAATGTTTGTCAAATGAACAGAGTCAGCAGTTAATAAACACTTAAAAGGTGTAATTAACTTATTCAGTTAATCATTCTTTGTGATATACGGACCGTAGTCTTGATCGAGCATTCATCTGAGGGTCCTTTGTTTGTTCAGTTTCAGGGAGACAAACAGAATAAAATCAACCTTCACTTCAGGCGTCTGCACGATGGAAAAAGACTATGTTTTGTATGCTGCTCGTGTCGGCTCTGATAAATAAAACAGTGGTTGGTTGCACAAAGGATTGAAACAATTTAAGTTCGTTGATACACTAGTCGAAATCACGGTACATTGAAATTTGTAGTCAGCTGCAAATGTATACAAAGAAATTACTCGCCGAACATGAAAGTAACTTTTCAAGCTACCCCACAATGATGGCTTGCAACAACACCGTATGGCTACGGGACATAGTTATTAGTTAGTTTTAACATACTGTAATATATCTCAGTTAGGTGAACATGACAAACAAAACTTCCGTTGCATCGCATCTCTACTTCACTGACAATACAGTGTTCATTAGAACAGGTGTTGTCTTCTGTGACGGAAAATTCATTTGATCTTCATATTAAAGTTTATCCATTGAACAAACTTCGGAAGCCTTGTTTGGCCCAAAAATGATCACATTATTTCAGAATGTGAACGCCTTGGAAGTACGAGCGTATCTGCTTTCAGATAAGTACTTTGGGGTTGAATCTTTCAGAAAAGTGTTGACCAAATCTACCAGCTTTCATTTTGAATTGCCTCTTTACATTCACTAATGTACAGTAAAGCCCTTAGATTGTCATGCGTACATTTTCATCGTGAGCCTGCACATACGAGGTGTCAGGAAGCGCATATGAGTATTTCAAACTGAGATCAAACGTAGAACATTCAGAGTTGGGTATGAGAAAGGGCTTTGGACAAGAGACTTTATGCGGGCCCGTCGGGAGCATATAGCAGTGATAGCTAAGAGCGCTTACTGCTGCATTCATAACGTCGTAAGGCAGTTGAATGATGAGGACTAGCGAACGGTGCGATCGACCATAGCATTTGGGATAAGACAATAAATTAGCATCCGAGAAAGAGCCAAAGAACCGAGCAATAAGCTTGGAACAAAGTTCAACATTACAGACACAACTGATGAGCGCAAACAAAGCAAAGAATAACGAAAGTGAACAAACGAGTTAAAAAAAACATTTGAGTGCTGAGTACAAATCCACCTTTTTTGTAACATTCTAGATTTGAATGGACGTTCTGTCTTGTATTTTGCGTTCACGCAATCTACATATTTCGATATGGTAGAAGATGATAATCACTGTAGAGGTATTACGCTATTCTCAAGATGTGGAAAACGAAGAAAACGCGTGCTGAGGGTTTTAACACAAACTCACGGTTTATAATCGTGATGGTACGAGAGACACTTGGCAATACCTGTGAAGTTTCACTGGTACGCAGAATGAAAATCCACATCCGTTCACCAACCCCGAGTATTAGATAGTTATACACTCGGAGTGAAACAATTACAGTTAAAACTAAAAAAAATAAATCAGGAATCTGCTGGGACCAATTGCGGCTGAGTTGTCCATGTGTGAGCCTCAACTCTTACTCATGTTTTGAAACAGAAAAATTCGTTCTCGAGTAGTATGGTGCGTACTGGAACCGTGTGTACGTATTATGGGTGGGCTTGTTACCAAGGCAAATGACAACGTACTGCTGCCTAATGTAAGTGGATGTACGTCAGCCTTGTAAATTCGTTTGGGCCTTTACTGACCTATGTTCTAACGTCACCTGTGCGTGGTTGCGTAGGCCTACAGTCCGGCTGCTTGATAGCTTGGTGGCGGGATTTCATTCGGTCGAGTGTTCCGGTGCTGGCTTGTTCAAATTGGTCAGGCGTCCAATCTGAGCAAAGTACCGACATGGAGGGCCTGTCGGAGGGCTCGCTGACCCACGAGAGACACCGAGCATTACATTGTCATTCGTCTCGGTAATGAGTACACAGTGTTCAACCAGTCACCTCTGGTTTTTCACTTTTCTGGCGTTAAGACCAGCCTTCTGGTTCCCGAATGTACGCACTGTACTACTCACAAACGAAGCTGTCTGTTATATGACACTCATGCACATCATATGAGATATTTCATTCTGCGGCAAAATACATGAGTGAACCATAGTCATAAGCAGAAGAAACAGCATGTCCAAATGTAACGAGCGCTCCACCAGTTGGGCAACAAGTCCATTTAAGGAGAACAGATTGAGTCACCGTTGCTAAATTTTGGATTCATCTAGCATTGCTCATATCCAGCCCAGTAAGCGTTCATGAGATAACCTTGTCTACTCATCGTTTACTCATCTGTAGTACGTGTATTTATTTAGAAGATTCAGCAGTGATTTTTATGACGTATGGTGTGAACTAGGTGAGTAAGGAAGAGAGAAAAACCCCTTTTTATATCTTTATGAAAAAAGACCAACTTTCTAGCAAATAATTATATATGCATATTTAAAACACCCTTTTTAGTATACGGTTCGTCCCGGAAGGCTCTACGGCTGAGAACGCTTACACAGCTATCTTCAAGATGCACAGCCTTCTTAGAGATTGCTATAAACATTTTCGTTGAGAATTGCATACACCTTACTCCTAATAGGGTGTATTTGTATACCTGGGCTTTGTCAATTAATGGCTGTCAATCTCTTCTCATTTGTCTCTCTTATTAAGCTGTTTATTATTGTTTAGGTGACCACTGCAGATTTGGCACAAATAACAACAAACTTTGTCATTGGATCGATCAAGTAACACTGTTTTTAATTAGGAGCACTCCAGACACATTCTACGACGGCTAATTGCGTTCAACAGTAGTGATTGTGCTATCGCATCATCTGAAAAGTAACGACAGTTAACTAGCTGGGACGATGTTCCAGCCCAAAAAGACCATCTCAAGAATAATGCTTGTAAGGAGTATACACCTTAATTCAGATTAGATAGGCGTTCTGACTTCGGTCCTCTGCGTTTCTCGGTGTAATTTATAAACTTTGGTGTTTTGTCCTTCTTCATACGACAAGTATGAATCACTGACATTGGGAAAAAACATACTATTATGCACAAATTGAGAAGACAGCTTCAGAAGCTGCTTTAGCAGACGCACCGTCATAAGTTGGAAACTGCATATTAGAGAGAAATGTGGCTATCAGATTCGAAAAGGAGTACTAATCACAACACTGTAATATCGCCTAAGTTTTGGATATTTATTTTGTCGTTTGCACGAGTAACCTAGAATTTCGCCCAGCAAATATACTGAGACTGAAGACATAGAATTGTCTCGTAAACCTCAGTCATCGGGTTACCGACTGAGGTTGACAAACAGTAACTGTCATGTCAAAATGATCGGCCAGTTTGATCGTTACTCACGAGCAAAGGTGGTTGAATGTTCAGATATGATAATGCTGCCGTGTCCAACGTAATTTTAGCGACGCAATAAATACAGCTGCCTACTAAAAATACTATCAGGGATCTAATCCCAGCCGAGACAAAGATACACACCACTGGCGATTTTCAGCAACAACGCAACGTGAACGCAGTGGTGCTTTTCAAAAGAGACTGGTCTTCAGCTTGAAACTGGCCAAACTCCGGGCTAATCATTCGATAATTCCTGAACAATCCGTAAGGAACCATGATAGAAGATGAACCCATAAGTTTCTTTTCTGTCACGGCACAATTCACAGCAGTCAATCCTAATCCGGTAAAGGAATGCCGCAAACGCTAATGAAAAGAAGCGTCGGCAAAATAGTACACGGAAGTTGGGTGGTATTGGTAAGCTTGTTAGACTACCTGCCTACGTATCACAGGCTAGACTGAAAACACTACGTACAGCCTGAAAGAATTATAAGGAAACCCAATATCTCCATTCATCTTTGAAGTAGTCAAGCAAACTCGTTACCAAAGATTAAACCAGAATTTTGGATAAGATGTGTTCACCATGTAATTTCGATACCGCGAGAAAATACTTGGATGCTACTCAACAAAAATCAGTGATATCAAATTCTTTATAGAAAAGGAAAACAAGTGTTTTTGGACAGGGTATTAAAAATGCTGGGAGACTGAATGCTGCAGGTTACGGAACCGAGCTCATACAGAGCAGTCATTCAACTCTTATAGGAACATCCCTATTGGCAGAAAGTGCCGCGTCGAAGCTCTGTTTAGTAGGTTCTTACTCATGGGTATTATGGCTCACGCTGCAACTGGCCTTGACAATAGTGTATAAAGCAGCAGAGTAATCAATAAGTACGAGTATACAAGGAAAAGAGAAAAAAGAAAAAACTGGAAAAACACGAAAAGAAGGGCTACAAAGCACTGTCATCTCACAGCTTTTCAAACCAACTGCTGGACAGCCATAAAAACTTGACCGAAAAAAACGATACAAACTAGTTTCATTCAGAGGAAAGGTCAAGGCGTTTTTAGCCCGTGACTTCGTCATCGCCTGACCACTGTGCAACCTCTTCCAATCACCGGTAGCCGTGGTCAGCAGTGCATGATGAGGCTGGCGATGCATCGGCGCACGGAACACGTCAGCCACCAGCGAAGACTATGTACTTAAATCATCTCTGTTATCAGTAAAAAAAATTGTTGGAGTAATCCGCTTTTCCCGTCCAAACCCGCCTCCATCCTCGAGAAAACGGTTTTACCCGATCAGAATGTGCAGAAATGCCATGAACAGTCGAGAGATAACCCTCGCTAAATTTTTATCCATTCTGTCTTTATTACGCTATGCTCATTGGGGGCTAAGTGATCTTAAATATTTTTGATGTCTCTCATTCGATTTTCTGATTCGAGAATATCTGTAGGTTGCTATGTACCATATAAATGAAGTGCCATTTTCTCTTTGTGACATTCGCAGTTGGAGCGGAACAAGGTTGCTCCTTGCACTCGCATTTTGGTTTTTCTTGGAAGCAGGTAACGGGACAGCCGCGTTATTTTCAGGACTAATATTTTCCGTGTTAATTATTACCAGGAGTTTAATTCGGCATCTACGAGCCTCTACTCTATCGTGTACGAACCAGCGTATTTTGTCCACAGTTTAAAACATAAACCTGCACATTCCCCAAAAAGACGCCAACAGACCGTCTCATTGTTCACGCACTCAGCAAAATATTGAGGATAGATGTCTGCAGTATAACCCGCTAACCGCTGTGAAAGAAAACACACGCATGTGTTGAAAACCCTATATTCAATATATAGATAAGCACCTTAAGGGCGACATTAGTGACTAGTTGGCAAATTCACTGCCTGCTTTCTCTGACCTCGTAAACAATACATCTGTTAAGCCACAGCTTGACGGGATGACCATACCCAGTTGAATGAGACAAACGGCAGTCTCCAGTGGCTTGTCTAACTTAATACAGACGGGTTCAGTACACGCCCAATCTTGTAACAACACAATAATTTCAAGGTAAAAAGGCATATATCATACAGCCAGGCTTTATTACTCCATTGGTTCACTATCCCATACATCTTCCTAACAGAGTAACTACGTGAATTGGTGTTGCCGCACACTCAGTGTCATTTGTCTTACTAACTGGTAAAAACTTGAGTGTGAACTCCCAAGTTCTCCGCGTCTTTCTTGTAGAATTACATTTGCCATATAGATGAGGAGGAATGGGGAGATCGTGTAAGTCTCTTGAACGCCAGCTGGAATGAAAAACGTAAATAATCGAATACAGCTGTGAGCTTTGCACTTCTCTAAGTTGACAGAACTCAACCGGAACTTGATGCAGTGGAGAAAGCCCCAGATTCGTGTCGGACAAAGAAGCCAGATCCGCCTTTAGATACAAGATTACTACAGCCGTTGGCTGTAAAAGGAAGTGCCAGTGCCTCCGTTTTTTTCAAGGTAAGTGAATGTATATTTACACAAACACAACCAGATCAAAAGCACACCTGCTAGTCCCACGGTTGATTCTCTGTGTTTCAGAGAGCGCCAACTTATGGCATCTGTGAGCATGTTCGGTGGAATAGGGTTTGAAACGAGTTCCGCAGCAAGTAGGAATTACAACATTTGAGTATGACCGACACAAACCGACCGGCTTAGCCGTTTATACACTCAACCAAAGGTCCAAAAGCCAAACCAGCCACTGAGACCCATCTTTGACATGTGCAATTTGCCCTATCATGCGATAGCAAAGTGGTTAACACAACAGCCTGAACTCATTCGTCAGAAATTATGTTTTCACATTCTACGTGATAATTCTGATTTCGTTGCGAAGATCAAAAATGTTGACATTCACAATAAACATGTTTTCCTTAGATGCATCTTCACCGTTCACAAATGCCCCTCTGTTTGAGACCATCAATTTCATTTTTGAATAGGTCGAGCAATTGGACTGTGAAATGAGTACATCAACAGAAATGCTGAAGGAATTGTGTTGTAAATTCAATGTGTAATTCAATTTCAACGAGAAATTGTACCGTCAAGCTGACAGAGTGCAATGGGGTACCCCTAGGTTCATTATTAACAGATACTTTTATGGGCAAACTGGAAATTCAGCAGTTAAACCGTAGTATTGGAAAAATGTGTTTCTATGGGCGACACATAGATGACAGTTTCTGTTCTACTTACCTCGAACCACGATTTGACTGATGTGCAAACATACAATCAAGCATATAGTTCTATCATATTCACTTTTGAAATGGAATCGAATAACACTTTCTAACTCCTAGATGTAAGCCTGAAAAGACAATAAGATAGAAGATTGAAAAGAGCAGAATAAAAGAGGTTTGAACGTGGAGTTTTATTGAAGTTTTATAACTTAAGATCATAAACCATCCAGGTATTTGACGGACCGATGTCGGCAACGTCAGTATCAACAAAAAAATTCTGAATCGTCCACGGTCAAATGAACAGCCTCAGTTTAGATTACTCATGAGTAGTCGTGCATTCAGTGAATTCCAAATTAAATATCGCTCACAGTTGATCGCAGCCTTCGCATTCAGATAGACTTTCCAGCCAACCTCTTTCAAGAAAAAGCACTAGACTGGAGTTTCACTGTCACTAGAGCCCGTCAGTAGTGCATATCTTCATGACGGCCGGGATTTGAACTGCGGCTATTCCAATCATGAGGCAACCGTGTTGACCACTGCACCAATGGCCTCAGATTAGGCACGACCGACTCGTCAAATATGAACGGCCAACCACTTTCGCTTGTGAGCAGTGGTCGAGTTGTCCAATCGTCTCGAGAGGAGACGCCGTACCTGTCCTCTTAATTCCAATCGATAACCACACGACTAGGACTTCCGAGAAAGATCGAGATCACTGATCTCATTAAACTTTCTAGACAATATTTTAAAATACTGATGAGTAGCCGGGGTTTTGTTATGTTGCCAAATTTTTTATGACCGACAATCATGTTGATTCTGTAACGGTCCCGTGAACTTCTGCTTGTTTGTTGTAAAGGTACACTCTTACGTATACCTAGGAGGTCTGATATGAACTCTGTGTCATTTTTTTCAGTCATGGGACTTATTACATGCAACGGATGTTTTCCACTTCTCGGCTTTTCACCTAACGTTTTAACCCTGAGTGTGCTATCTAGACAGGATGAATGTGGTCATTCCCCACAAACATCTACTACCACCCTCCTTGGAAAGAACTGAAAAACAAGATCGTGACCCAGAAGTTTATTAAGTACCAAAATTCTAGGCTTCACAGCCACTTCTGTTTTTCATGGATAATCCTCGGAAACGAAATAGCTAGACATACAGCCTACACTATCCCTTTCAGCTGAAATGGCTAGCCTAGGCCACTTGTGCTACCCTTTGAAGTGACCAACCCATACATTAGTTCGTTGCAGTAGGTTGTAAATTTACAAGCCACCCTTTCCCCATATAATCTCACTAAGACCAACTATAGGTCAATGAAAACAGCACTTAGCCATTCCCCTTGCGAAGTGATTTCTTTAACTTCTCTGTTCGCACGAAGAAGTATTCCTCATAGGTCTTGAGCAAACTCTTTGTAAGCCTGCATTTCAGACAACAACAAGTATTGTCGTATTAGCTTAAAGGGGTAATGAAGTGAAGTTTGTTCATAAGTCCTGCTGCCTCAGAAGACCTTTTTGTCAGTGGTTCGCAAAACAGTTGTGATATCCACCTAGTGTTGATTCATATCACATAGCTGTTCTCTCCCGTATAGTTTAGCTGGCAGCGCTGTTTGATAAGTTGTTCGTGTATTCACATCAACCTAACTTCAACTGAGTACTTGGCATTCTTGAGCAAGTGATCTCTGAACAAGCGACGAAAAACGAGTACAAACAGCATGAGTTCAGAAGGCTGTTCTATAATTATCGTTTATCTTTGGGGCCGTCGATAGGTGAGAGCAATACTGGCAAACTGTGCTCAAGACTGACCTGCATAAAGTGGCCACCACAAAGGGCACTCTCATGTTCTTTTAAAGTGCATAACGCAGGATGTAATGTCTGTGAGAAGCTCATAATCACAAAAACTGATAAAACTATCGGCATATCGCGCCCGGAAACAGGGCATATCACACAGTCGTCTCCTCCGGAATAAGACGACCAACTTTTACGGTCATAACACCGGTAAGTACAATGCCGTCTAGGATGTTATTTTGCCACTGAACATCAAATTGGTGCCGTACAAAGTGCTTTGAAAGCATCTAACCTAGAAAAAGTGGAAGTATTTATATTTACGAAAAAAATCCTTTTGGTTTGCGTTGGCTGTCAATGATCAGAGCGCCAGGTCTGACTGTGCACCAGTGATCATTCACTGAGATCCATTAAAGTAAAATCTGTTTTTTATAGCACGTTCAGCGTGACCACCTGATTCAGCCTCATCGTTACCTCTGACATTTGAGGAAGAATGGTCGTCCAATAGCGTTATCCAGTGACAACATCAAACAAATGACCACTGTAAAATCGTGGAGGCTTGAGTCAAAGAGATGCGGCGCACAACCAGCTCCAGATTCGAGAAAATCGTTGATAAAGCAGCTTGTTCACTTTTTCTGAAGGTGTGGACATTAAAGCGGCCAATGTTACCCGGCTATTTTTGCTTGAAGAAGAAAAAATTAGAAGTGGAGAAGAATGAGATTGAAAGAGATTGGACTGATTTGTTACAACCGTGTATGTTATTGGTTTGGAATACCTAGCCTAGTGCATCCCACCCAAAATACCGATCCAACAAGGCGAGAGGTGGTGAATTTTTCGTGATTATCCAATGACCGAATAGTCTGACTTATTCACTTAGCAGCGAGCGACTTGCCTAGCTCAAAGACGCAGTGAATACAACATTTATGTCGATCATTAATGCACACGGCATACGTATCCAATGCTGTGACAATCATTTGAATCAAACCAAAATTGTTTTCTGTCACAATCAAACTTTGTGATAAAATTTTCAAACCATGTATTCACTTACACCAGATTTACGGAGCAGAGAGAGGGAATGGACCGAGGATAAGCAAAACGCGGTTACAGTCAAATACCAACGCGTGATGGAATGGATTAGCATTAACGGATAGAATCGATGGTCGAAGGTCGAATTTGGAAATTCAAACGATGTGACCGACCCGGCGGAAATTCTAGGACAACAAAAGCAACTGATCATATCTGAACGCCCAACCTCTTTTCCATGTGAGTAATGACCACATTACCCGACTGATTGCAGAAAAGACATTAATTGTCCTGTTAATCCCAGATGATTGAGTAACCCAATAATTACTCACAAACGAGAACGGACCAGAGTTCAGACATGATAATTCGGTCATGCCTAATGTGAGGTCAACGGTGCATTGTTCAAAACGGTTGCCTCCTGAAAACATGAACGGAGTTCTAGTTCTATCAGCAGTGAGGCGATGCATTGCTGGTGGGGCGTAACAAGAGAAAACTCGAGTGTGGTGATTCTTCTCGGAAGAAGCTGATTGACAAGTCTATCTAAATGCAAAGGCTGTTTTTCAAACAGAAACCAATCACACTCCAGGTCAAACCAGTAATGGCAGCAAATTGCGACTAAACCGATCAGAGGTTATCGTAGTGAGAAGCAGTTGATTAGACTCTAAGCCGAAAAAGTCATCCAGCCTCTGCATGTAAAAGCAAACATCCGAAAACTTTAACCGACCTCGAGGAGTGAAATATAACTTCCAAACTCTTAGGTGTCGATGATCACAACGCGTTTAGTGTGGCAGCATACGTAACCTAAATAAGAGACAACCAAACATTCAACTCGTTAGACCGATCTACCAAATCTACCTCTCATCCCAAAAGTAGGAGGTTAAATCGATGACCATGTTAATGGTTCCCACACCAGTACTTTTGAAAGAGCTACTTCAGCAATTCAAACGTCAAAATCGAACAGATCAGCTGAATAATAACAACTGAATATGAGTCTCAGCCATGAAGACTAGTTACCGTATGCAGACATACCCAGGCTAGTTCTGCCTGACGCATCAGAGCAATGGTTAGATGTCAGTATGACAGTAAAAATCATGGATTATCGTATTATCGTCACATCGAGTAGTTGTGGGGACAGCTGATAAAAACTAGCTATCTGAACTGGGTTTTGTTTAGTCACATCAGAGAGAAATTAACTCGTCACACACAAATAACTGGTCATATATACATAAACGTCAAACATTTGTCAATAATGGACTTTGTGATTCCACTAATCGCATGATGCTCAGTTGGAGGTAGCAGCACAGTTACCGTTTCTCCTTCGGATCAGTAAATGAAGCGTAGGGTAAATTCCTCTGTAATGTTACCCTCAGATTGAGTTTAGACAAAAAGGTTTTGCCACAAAAACTTGCTTTTCTTGTGAATCAAATTTTACGTTTTACCTACGGCTTTACGACAACCAAACATAAACGCCATCCTTGATGTACTAACTTCAACAATGACGCAGGTAATGATGACGAGATATACTGATGAAAATAATACCTACGGAATAGAATGTGTGGTTTTAAACTTACATCGTCCAAGGACCGGAAAATAAATATTGGCTTGACAACTGAACGAAGTCTTTGGAGTTGCTCCGTAGATTTCGGATGAAAAGCAGTTTCCATGGGACCCTCAATCTCTGGATCATAGCTCTCAGCAGCGACTGCCGGATAAAATATGGGAAAGTTTTCAACAAATGCCGTTCACTGTACTGCAGGTCATATAAAAAGTCCTAAGAACCACACTGTTTCGGCTAAGACGTAAATGACTTTACAAACTGGATATACTTATATTGATCAAAAATGAAACCATATTCATTTTGGCGCCAAGTTTTGACTAGCGTTCAGTTGAGTCTGTTAGAATCAGACACACATGACCAGCATTATAGAGATAAGCCAGATTGCAAGCACGTGTGCGTGTGCGCTCTTACTGGGTTTTAGGGTGGGTAAGATGTTGCCTATAAGTAAAAATTATAAATCTATGAATGACAGAGTAGGTGTGCCTTGGTATAACCTACAATTTCATTCACAAAACCGAACTGATTTGACAATGATGTTGAATAAGTGAAAACGGTGGATATCCAACATGACAGGTGATGGTTATCGGAACAAGAGGGTAACAAAAATGGAACAAACACTCCACTTTGAATTGAGAGACACAGTCCATTTCTTAATTAAAAAGCGCTAGCATTTTTGTAAACTATGAACCCATTTCTTCAATATTTTGTCCAATAGAGTAAAACGCAAGCACAGGTCCGAAAAACAAGGACCATGTAATAAATATTTTAATATAATACTCAAAAACGCCCAATAAAACGTTTATCCTCTAATTACAATGTCTTCAAATGATACAGCACCATTAGTGTACTGAAGCTATAATCAAAAATTAACTGCTTACTAGCATAACTGTTGAGTTAGCCAGCTGTACTGGCAAATAAAGCGTTCATAACTCTGAGAACAACAATGATAAAACGACTTTTTAAAAATCAAAGCATTATAGTCTAACTCTTTTGAGAACGTTGATTGCACCTGAATGATTACAAATTGATTAAATTTCCCACGTTCTCTTTAAAGAATGTAGGTAACTGAGGGATCGAACAGCACTTGCGGAGAACAAAATGCCTGGCGACTAACCAAGTTGCAGGCATTGAAAAATATCACAAAATAAAGTGAACTTGAAGAAGTAAATGTTCAGTAGCGTAAACAAGAAGAGCAATATTACTTGAGATACCCGCAAGAAACAGATTCTTGCTCAATGCCGCATGTGATTTAAAGTTCCAAGACTGCAGTTCACAAAATCAGATATTTTCAATCTTATCTGTTTGTTGGAAGTTTCGACGGATAACACAGTTTCTGAAATACTGCAGAATATCGCATCATTTGGGCTGTAAAATGCGATTAATTGCTACTTTATGTAGGATAAAACTTTTGTTCGGACAGTATGTTAGTTTTGAGTTAGTATTGGTATCAAGTTTGTAAAAAAGCGCAAAGCTTTCAGCAGGCGAACGTGCAAAGATGACCCACTGATAAAGTATAATGTTGCTGTATTAGGTAAGATAGCGTAATGGACGTTAACATGGATAATGCAATGCACACGTTCACATCTTTTCAGGTACCTTTCAACTCATGCCACTTGTACTTTCTAAAAGAGGCGAACTTGTAACGTTATAACAACCAATCGCAGCATATATATAACTCACAGAACGAAACGGTGGCCTCAAAATAAGCAAGCCGATGCAGTGACGACCAGCTTTTAACGCATACCATACCCCCAGGTTTTGTCACCTGTAGTGTCTAACGGGCGTCCGGATATTGATTACGAAGAAGGTATAGAATGCGTCTGTTTTTTCTGTTTTTTTTATGTGGTGCAGGAGTAATATCTGCCAGTGACGAAGCTGTGTTTATTCAACGTTTTCCTCAACACTAAGCCTATATCAAGTAAGATGATTGAGTGAACACTGTCGTTCGACATCACATATTTGGGGACCCTCATGATAAACAATCAGTCAGTCAATCGATCAAACTGCGTTGTCTCCAACGGTTGGTTCAGGTATACTCTATGCCAGCTAAGCGTCTACTGCCACAAGTTTTTTAGACTGAAGCAACCAACAGTTACGTAAAACAGTGGGGTAGCCTAGCATCGATGTGGTCACACAATATGAAGACTCTGGATGATACGTCAAGCAAAGTAGACGTGTACTACCTCCTGAATGGGTCTTCGTGATCAATGATCACTGGTTAGAAACGCTATTCTAGATGGGAAGGCTAGTCATCTGACCGAATTTCAATGCGTCCTTCTGGGGTAGTCCGCTCGCCATCATGGAGAGGAAGGCACTGGCATTTCTGAAAATTCCAATTGATGACCCTTGATTGGACCTCTTAACATCCCGAAATCGAACAATCGCCAAATTTGGGAAGTAGTATCCCCGACTCCAAATAAGTAGCGGAAGATTCACCTAAAATGAAGAAACTAAACGAATGAATTTTCCCAGAAGAACACTCCATATTGCCGTCAACATAGTGTAGTGCAAGGCAGTGGTTGAACATGCTTGGATTGCTCTGGAGGAAGCATGTCTGGATACTCAAAGCTTTCTGTTTGCTTGTGTAAATTGCCGGAACGAGGCGGACTGTGCACTAAATGTCTAAACGAACGAAGTGCATAATAGCATGCCAGATTCGCCGAACGGTGTCATATGGACCGTAAATTCGACATTAAAGTGCATTCGAATTAATATAAAGGAACATGTGAAAATAGTTGCGGGACAATCCCGGTGAACCTTAAGGTTTAGAGTGTGACTTTATTAACAACTTCACATAAAAGCACCCTCAACGGACTGAACTTTCGAGTGTCCAAAAGCACATTTTAAACTGGTTATCAAATTGCCAGCTGAGAGGTTGTACCCTCGGTTAGCTGTATTCGTCATCACCTAAATCTAACCACGACATGTGGTGGGAGTCCAAGTTATTCAGTTTGTTACACTATTTATAAATTTAACCATTAAATTAACATTCGTTGAACTAACAAACAGCTGAACTTGATTCAGCAGCCACAAGATTGTTATGAGATTGTTAGCTAAAAGAAATTTCCTGTAGCTGTTATTTAACAGCAGTGTGCGAATAAACTGGGGAAAAAATTGCACAGTCAGAAACACATAGCTGATTTAACATAATGGACAATTTGCCAGCTAGGGAGAAACAAGCATGCACTGATTTACAGCAATTGACGTTACATGGTTTTAGGGCAGTTTGATACACACAAGTGTCAAAACATCACATTCTTACCTGGAACCTATCAATTCTCTTTTCTTATGCAGCTAATTTTGACAATATTAGATCCTGTTCATCATGACTTAGCCAAATGACAAAGGCATGTTGGATTAAAATATACATTTGGACTTAGATAACGCAGTAAAAATTTGAATACTGTCAGAGACACAGTATGGTTCATGAGCAAAAACTTCCGTACCATCAGCAATGGATTTCATTTGTGATTAAATCTGATTTGACTGAGAATATTTGTTAGTTCTCTTTGTGTAGTTGACATGTTTACTTTTATTCAGACAGATGCGACGCTTTGTTTCAGATTCAGAAACGGACAGATCGATGACATTGTCAAAGGAGAAAGAGATAGTAAAGAATCGGTTGTTGGGATTGCGGCTAAAATGAGAAAATCATCTTTCTGATAACGGGTATTAAGATTTTTGAATCCTAACCTGAAATCTTGAACCAGGATTAAGAAATGAGATACAACGTCTGCAAATTAGACTGCTCTCCGAAGGAACCATGAACACAAGAACTTCGTGAAGTATACACTGAATAAAAACCCCCATCGTGTTTTATTGCTCTGCTGGTGACTTCGGGATTTTAGGATCAGAGCGCCACAACATTAAAACCGATTATTTATGCCATATTGTAAGTGGCATAAAAAGCAGAAACGTTGTTTCAATTTTAGAAACCACCGAGTTGTTCCTAACTCCGTTCAAGCACTGAAATCCTTGAAAGCAATTACTAATTTTAATACACATTTAGAAACAGTTGTCTGAGTGGAACGCAGAAGAGAGCTTAAATCCAGAACAACGAGCATGTGCTAATGTCCTGGCTATGCATCGGGACAACCACAATTAGGCAACAGTCAGTTGCGTTAAAACGTGGATTTGCAATTGCACAAAATTTATTGTCCACAGATCACAATAGCGATATTGATTCATCTAAAGAAAGATCGCAACCAACGAACTAACAAAAGCATGAAAGCCTTGCTGATGGACTTCTGACGATCGCATCTGTGCTTGAAGTCAACCGACCAATATTTTTGTCGTTAGGCTAGCTGTTTCGCGCATGGTCCGGATCAAACCGTACTTCCACACATTGAACTTATGACAGATTGCCTTCTTCTTCGTACTACTGATGCACTTGGAACGAACAAACTTAAAGTTTTTCTGGTGACTACGTAGTCGTTGTGTGATAAGGCAGAAACACTCATCAGGGAGAACGATGCTAGTAGGCAAATAACACTCGAAAACACTGTTCGGCGTAGCATCATCAACTAGATGTTACAGCGCAGCAGCGAAATTACGTGTGGGCTAAGACATTGTCAGATTGGTCAAATCTGAAAAGAATCTGAATAATTATAAGTACGGCAGGGGAAGTCTGGACTAACAAGGCCACGCTAATTTCAAGAAGGACTCAACTGTGAAAAATTCGGACTTCAATCGATAAGATGAACAACATACAAAAACGCAACGTTTTTCAACCGGTGGGCTAGACGGGCATTCGAGGAGCTACAAGGTGTTATATTTTGACCCACCGTGGCAAATCTTTTGACGCTTAAAGACATGCCGGTTCAAATGCATTTGAAGCCCGAATTTTTACACTCAGGTTCAGTGAATCTGTCAAACTGTTTGTCAGTAACACCAAAACCATTGTTTTATTCATGTTAAGAATACACTAAGAGAAGGGCGATTTCATTTTAGAGGGTGTAATTCACCTAATTACATTGTGCGAAGCTCCGTAGAATTACGCAGGCTTATTCACGCCCACAGGACTAAGTTTCTATCGTCCATAATATGAGCGCAGCACTCAACCTAATGACTTCAGTTGCCAAGATTTTAAAGCGAAACCTACAGATTTTTAACAATACTAATGTCTTCGATGTCTGATTGTTAGTGAATCGTCAAAACACAGCAATATTAACAAAGCATGAAGTAATATTTACAACGAACTTTAATTCAATCTAGGTCCGAAACCCAGGAGTGTGTCCCTGTATTAACCACACTCCACGTTCACGTCAAATGGATAGCCAGTAGCAAACTATAAAATTACTTCGCTGGAGGTTTAAAGCAATTTGTACAGCGTTTGCTAAGCACGTGTTAGGGAATGTGTTGAAAGGCTCCTTCGACTGGCCCGCTTAAGAGCCGTCTTGGCACCCGAGTGGTTATTTCTAACATGTGTAACGCAGTGTCACTGGCGACACTCTAATCACTTAACCAAACATTTGTCTTCAACTGCAAGTGTGAAGTTTTCCGTCGGTTACACTCTAAATTCTAAGGTTGCATCAGCAGTAAACAGTATTTGACAATCAGACAAACTCTAACTGTTCTGCCGATTTGTAAAAGCTCATGAGCAACAAATGTGGTGAAGCCCTCATTTAAACATAGGACGATGGCCATATACCAGACGTTGTGGGGTGTTCACACACAAACACAGTGGTCTTTAGAAGCAGAAATGAAGAAACATCTCCACCATCAGTTCCATTGGTAGCGAACTCGAAGATTCTATTTAAACTTGTCACTCAGTGATGTTGGTACGAAGGGACCCTGAAACGGAAGGGAAACTGAAGTAAGCAGAACTAAGTTTGACTTACCTCGGTGCTTTTCGTAGTTGTCCAGACCTTTACGGTGTCTGACACCTGACAACCTTCATGGTACATGAAAGAACTCTCCGTACCTCATACAAAACTGAGGAATGAGTAGAACGTTTGATTGCTCCGGTGGCCTATTCTTTATTCTCTTTAATAATCAATCAGGAAAACATGAGTAAAACTGTTCATAAGCTACCCGAAAAGGGATTCTAACGTATTACACTTGGGAGCTCGACGTAGAATTCAGAGAGCTTCATGCCCACTCTAATTTTCCGACATCTGATATCTACGACGTAGTCATGGATGCCAACTTAACAAGAAACGCAGGGAATTGTACGTGCTGAAGGACCACGGACTGATCAACGAGCAACACACGATGACAACATTTGCACCGACTACGGAGTCACTACTCAAAAAAATCCAGTGAGGCACACTTACTTCCATCTGTACGTGGCTCCATGAGGCATACCGCAAAAGTGACTAGGCCAGAAGTTGCAACCGGCCTGTCATTAGACAACTAAAGACAATTCATAAAGGTTTTAGTAAGTGAAATTGTAAATTTTTGCTTCCCTGTAAAAGAGCTGTGCTGAATTAGGCAGATTAATTCAATTAGATCATGCACAAAGGAGTTGTTCATCACCATAAGATCAACCAGGAATATATGTGACCGAGAAATCGCACACTAATTGTTGTTACATTGGCGTTCAAACAGAAAGCCACCACCAACAGATAAACGTCAGTACGGCGTAAAGTTGATAAGCAGTTTCAGCATCAACCCAAACCTACTGTACGACATTGCAGTTAAGTGTCCCACGATACTACGGCTGTGCAATAGAGATAGCTTAATCATCTTTAATCTACAGAAGGTTTATGGTCACAGAAGTTCATATGTTAAAAACCAATGTAGCAAAATAATCACAACCAGCAGCAATACTCTTGGTGACATCATGGGTGGAACTATTGTTCCACATAACGTGTTTCAAACGCTGGAAGCTTTCTCCGATTACAAATCACCTGACCTTAATCTAATTTTTCAAGCAGCGTCAGGAGGATGCGTGAGAAAGCTGACAAGAACACCGACTGAGTTATGTTTTCGTTTTCTGTCCTGCGGCGGGCTTCCAAAAAGGGAATAATATTAACAAGCCTGTATTCAGCAGGACAACTGTTTTATCGTTTGTCAGTAGGACTTGCTAGGAAACATGAACAGTCATCAGTTGGGAGCGGGTATCATACACCATAGGTTAGTGCTTAGTTCACGCTGTTAACTTCAAAAGTTATTTTTATACCTGAAAAGTCTACCTGGAACAAAAGGACGGTGGACCAAAGTCGAGGATGAAGGTAAAATAGTGAACGTTTTCTCACTAAACATCTGCAGAGCCAATCATACAAGCCTCTGTGAGAAAATTCATCACTACGGTGTCAATAGGTCACTGCAGATTATCTGAAAGATAGATATTTTAATATGCAGGTTGATCAGACCGGCTCCCTCAGAATAGGAGTGCGCTTCAGGGTTTCAGCTTAGGCCCGCTGTTGTTCCCTTTACTATTCCCCAAAATGTAACAGCTAGTGTGGAAGCTGGTTCAATTGTTACCGAAAAGATGAACAGAGATGGCAAATATTGGACAGTACCAAAGAAATAGAAAAACTCGAAAGTGATCTTGATAACCTGCATCGCTAGGCAAAAATTAATTAAAGCGTAAGTTGATGTACATTGGACAGGCTTCTCTCACCAAGTACTTTTTGTCTGGAAAAATGCTGGTTAGCTCCATTTTTTAGATGAACATTGGGACAGTCGCTCCAGAAGATCTTTGACTATCTCTCACCAAAGTGTTAACGGGGTCAAAGGCTTGTACAACATTCAGGAAGCTAACATTCAAGCTGGAGAGCTTTCACCTGAGATTCGGTTAACTGCAACTTTGTCAAATTGGGTAGGCTATTTAGGTTGATCAGCTATTCTATATGAGAGATATTCCTTTTTCCGAGTGATCACAGCTCAGAACCACAATATGTGTGTTTCAACGCTTCTCTCATTTTCTTATTCAAAAAGGTTGCTTAAACTGGAACAAGCTTCCATCTTTACACAACATGCGGTATTGATTGAATGTTGCATCACTTGCTGTTTCCTCACAAGTACATTCTGGAACTTATTTCGAACCACTGTCTAATAAACAGCTCGCTGGAGCCGCGAAATAAATAATGTTCATAAAATACATGCAACATTCTTTAGGCGTTGTAGCATGAATAATGCGAAACATCTTTCTCAATTCATTCGTGACAGCCTCATTAAGAGATGATTTTAAACGAGTGCCTGATGCAACAGAGGTGGTATTAGTCCAATCGAATTGTCATATATAAACAAATAATAAGTAGCGTAAGACTTCTAACGCCGGCAAATTACCTGTAAGAGTGCGCTCATTTCAAGATTTATGGTTTTGTGCAAATTGCATTCGTCTACCTGTTTTCAAATTTCAGTTCGAATCCGCACGATATTTACTCCCACGGTTATCAGAGTTTTGGAGAAAAACAACCACCATACGCTGTTCCTAGCCCACATACTTCCAGTTGTCTTGATTTCCAGTAAATTATGGCTAAAACTTTGATTGTTTTAAGGAGTGTGCTTATTGGCACCTTTTCACTACGTACAGTAATTACAATGAAATGCAGTGAATACTGAACATGAGGGCATCGAATAGCACCAAATAAGGTCTGTCAGGAGGATGTTACAGTTATCGGGTTTTACAGAATTCCACTTGACTCTTCTTGAAATTCACTTTTCGCAGATAACCTTCAGTTGAGAGGGCTAATAGAGGTTGTTCATCTTGTCATTTGTAGCCTTCGTAATACCAAATCTAGTTTAAATGAATCACCGCACGATTGTAATTCACTAGTCAGCGCGCTGACCACTCTATATAGAATCGATCGAATTGTACAAGTAGCGTGATTACCTACCTATCAGCTACCACGGTTTTCGAATTCAGTGAGTTAGTTCAGGTATTCAGTACAATAATTGAGGTTGGTCAGCTAAGACTACAGTGACGAGCATTAGCTTCGTGGTAGCTACCGACTGTACGGCTGGTTATATGATGTGTGCTGACGTCGGCTGACCGATCAGCTTGAAAGGAAAATGTTACTAGTGACGCAAAGAACAAAATCAGATACCGCTTCACTATCAAATGCATCTCGGATTTTAGCTGTAAAATGTGTGCACCTAGATGTCGGCCGTCAAGGATTTGGCATCGAAGGCCGTCGAAATAGATGAAAATAGATTTAATTTTAACAAGATTTCACTCGTTTCACAGATTCGCCTACGTTCATTTTGTACCCATTTGCTCCTGAAGAGCTATCTGGTTGGAAATAGTTTATTTGTTCAAACAACGCGAAATTACTGTTGAAAGATTGCATACCTTATATCAATTCTTAAAAACAGAACGAGCGAATTTTGACCGAAATCATGCAGGTCTACGACCTTGGAAGTTTCAAGAAAAACAATTCCCTCCTATTCTTGTCGATTTTCTCATCATCGCTAACGATGAACTTTCGATCCTCTCACTTGTTTAGTTCATTCTGATATTGACCGATGGAAAACCTAGAGCCGCTCGCGGACGTTTTGTCAGACTGATGCAGCGCGTCTAGAGAGATTGACACGAAGACAGTACTGCCAAATATTGAAGGACCTGGTAGTCAGCCTTCGAATGTCGAGCCCGTCCAAAATTACTTCACGAGTCAAAGATAGTTTGCGAATTCGGTGGTCAGGTCTTACCACAACTTATCACTGGTCCTAGCGTCTTACACAGTGCAGTATTCTCGCTGTTCTTATTTCTCAGGTGTATCTTAACCATTTCACTTCGCAATCGCACTGAAAATTCATCTACCCTTGCTTGTTTGCAACGTTGAACTACAACTCGAGTCACTGTTAGAAAGCAGTAACGATTACTAATACTGTGTAAATACAACCAATTCGGTGTTTGAACAACAAAAAGTGGTTAATACTCATAACTTTTGTGAATCTTGAGGACTACTCTCACAATTCGATTCTATTGCAGCCATATTGGGAAAAAATTACGATATTCCCCGTATGAATATCTGGTAGCGCAGTTCATGCCGAGGACACTTCAGTGTCAGAAGGACGCAGTAGCAGGCAAGATTTGTTTCCTGGGTTTGATCATCAGGCCAATTACAACACAATAAATATGAAAACACCAGCAAGGCTAAGTCAGTTAAACGGTTAATGGAGGTTACAGACGGCATAATCGTCATCAGTTACGCAACCACTGTTTCAAATCGTGGGCCTGATTCATTGTGGGTCACGGGGGATTAATTGTCCACACGAACTTCTTCTGATCGCAGAGGTCAGGGTTGTGCAATGGGATACTAATAGCCTCGTCAACAGTCACCAATCGGAATCTCACCATTTTTGGTCGATTCCTCAGCCCTCAACAGGCAATCTGAAAAGCGTCATTCTTATTGGCAGAATGATTAGAGTCCGTAAAATGAGGATCAACCGTGCTTGAAACCGTTTTAATCACACCACTGTTCAAGCATGCGGGATGAAGTTCACATACTTTTTCACATAACCACCTCGCAGAACGACTAACGTATGACGCTCTATATGAGCATCGTGTTTTGCTAGCTCCGACTTGACGGGTTTGAACAGACCGGCAATTCATTTGGTCATTCTGTTGGTAAGAAACGTGCCTTTTTGACTGTTCGCCGAGGGTCGTAGAATCGATCAACAAAGATCTTAGAATGATTTAAACTTCAGTATCAGTTCGATTTTTGACTATGCCTAGCTAGAGGCGATACCGCAACTTCGAACCGTTAGGATGGAAGTCTACGTGTCAGCGATAAAATGTCAACCATGTATCTCTCTTAGACGGAGGAACAAGAAAACCTGGCACACCTGTGACTGTATGTACCGCTCGGTTGTTCATTTGTCACGCTTCGTTGTGACTTTGAGGATAAGACGAAACCACTTACCAGTGACTGATAGCGAGGTCAACTGCGCCTGAACACAGCATTGGAAATTTTTTACGAACTAATACTGTCATCCCAAAGATTTATGTTTGTTATAGGTTGCCCAAAATTTGGCAAAACAGATTCCGAATGTCAAAAATAAGAGGAAATAAACAATGTGCCAACGAAATAAAGTTTTTCGAACGAATATACAATCGTACACTCATATGAGTGAGTAAATTAATCTGAAAGAATAGACGCTTCCGTAACCTTTCAAAGTGCCCAACAAATGAGTTCATTCATTAGTAAACAAGTTAGGATTGGTTGTCCTAGAAAGCAATACTGGAATGCCACCACACAGTATAGTCAGGTTGTCAACTCAATGGAAGTAACCGACAAGCAAACAACATCTAATGATTATGTGACGAGGATAATATAAATCCACTATTACTACATCAATACTGTTCGAGAACTCATAACCCGATAGAGGAACATTCAGCTCAACGTTTGCTGTTGTGTAAAGCTTACAGCAAGAGATATTATGTCAACCGCCAAGCATTTCCTACGCTGAACCTGCACAGATGTGATCGCTTTTCGACTTGCACAGTTTGAGCAATAAATGAGCGCAGCATACCTGAACAATCAAACCATCACCAAGTGAGTAACCATCATATTAGCTCAATAGTAGTTTGTCTAATCAACGGCTCAGTCAAAATTGCTCCTCCACATGACTCTACTGGCCTAATGAAAAATTATCGGAAACGCATATTTACCGAAAAGTTCATATGGCTGATCCCACTTGAGAAATACAATCTCCGAAGAACTATCCGGATGAATACAATTCAATTTAAACAAATATTGAATAACGTTATTCATCTAGCAGACTGTTAGGACTATAGAGTACTGTTAACTTCGTTCCCCTTTAAGAATGTAGTCTTTTCAGACTGCTACAAGTCATTTCATACGTAGAAATTTAAAACCAAAAACACAAATAGCAATTCAAATCTGCTGGTTTTTGCCTTTTGTAACGGCCTAACCAGAGGTTTCTGGAACACCCTATATTGTAACAAATGTGCAGGGAGCAAATCACTACCACACACTATCTCCGCCAACAATGAAACTAAGACACGGTAAGCCATTAGTTGAAAATGAATGCATTTCGAATAATGGAATGCAAAACTCCAGAGAACAACCGTGTATCAAACTAACGAACCGTCAAACGTAAGCAAAATCAGGCCTTTGAAGAGGCATTCTATGGTTCTCGACTATCTCTCCTCCGTTCTCACAGGGCCAACGAAAAGCAGCGATAAATATTATGTCAAAACTTATGGAAACAGGCGGCGGATAAGAAGTTCTCGTCTTTTCTTGCTTGGACGGATTATGGACAACATTCGCCGCAATAAAGTGGTCTTCTGCCTGTGCAACCACATCGATCGTGTGTTATCAGAATGGTCAGTAATTAGGTCGTTCACGTTGTTTGGTTGAGTTCAAGATTGTACTTTAACGCACGCCCTGGCCGCAACAGCACGCTAAAAACAAGTAGCCTAATATTATATTCAAAGCACAAGTAGACTAGCCAGGTGACTTGTCAGTTATCAGATTATGAACTAACAGTCAGCATTTGCTAATGATAAAACTGCTGGCTGATGATTGTTCGTAGGCCACGATGACGATGGGTATGGTGTATCAGTATGAGTCTCGAGCATTTAATGACGAGCGTTTCATGGGGTTGTTGGTCTCATGGATGCATATTAAAGGAAAAAACAAAACCTATGCAAGAAGCTCTGCTTTCCTCTCGTGGTGTGGTGTCACCTCAGATTAATAACACAGCGTCCAGTAATTAATGTAGTGTACTGAAGACGCTTACTGGTTTTGGTTTACTTACTCACCTGTAAACCTTGAAATGAGGAGAAAAAACGGTGAAAGAAGACAGCTACATAATACGAACGTATCAACAGACTAACAGAAAATAAGAAAAACTGGCGATATACGCATTTAACAGATATGGGAACGTAGCGTGTGTGTGTGCGGATCATTACAAAGCGGAACGTAAAAAGTTCATAAGCGTACGCAGGTACTGCAACAGCTTTCAATGAACGTTTGAGTCAGTAATTCATAATCTTGAAATCTTTAACAAGAGGACTAACATTCACAACGGAATTACTAACTCGCGAACGAATTCATACAATTAATTGTCACTTGGTGGTGTGTAAAAACAGAGGAGTGCAAAGAAAAGTCGAAAACCAAAATATCAAGCCTGAGGGATGAGAAAAAATGTTTACTAAATTACGTACACACAACAACTCAAAATTATTGACACGCGTTTATTGTTAAAACTTGGTAGTACTCTGCCGCAGTTTATTGAATGATGGTATGTAAGTCAGTCTGACGACAATCTATGGTATGTCACCCTTGTCGGTGACAAAGTTAGAACATTCCCGTGCACCCTCCAGGCATTTCAGACGGAAGGTAATCCAAACCGCATATTTTATGAGAAAACGCACGGTGAACAATCATACATGATACAAAGTATCTCTGTAATCAAGATAAGCAACCAGTGATGCAAATAGACTGGATTATGAGAAACAGGCGATTTACAGAACTATGTGAATTAATTTCACATTCATTCAGTTTACCGACCTATGAAATTCCCGAAGAACAGAATATCTCGACGTAGGAATTCAGCTGACTTGAAACAAGTAGTACAAGAGATTGAGCCCGGCAGAAAAAAACAATCGGTTCAGTAGATCAGTTGTCCGCAGCTTGAATGTTGCAGTCTGCTTTCAACATGGCTATTTCAAGAAAGCGTCCTATCGCAAACTATATGGTATTCAAATGAGAAACCTCCATCATTCAGACCAGCGAATCAGCATAGGTCAATTTATGAAGAGGAAAATACAAACAGAATTGTTATAGAATTGTTAGAACTGAAAAAGGGTTGAATAATATGGTCCATCGTTTTACTAAACACCAAGTGAACAGATAGGTTTAGTCATTCTTTGGGATTAAACCTGATGTGTACCAGAAACGCTCAAACTTAATGATCGGCATGTTCAACTGATAGATATTTCTGTCTATCTGATTATACGCTACAGTTAATTGTCTGAAGGTGGTGTGTTTAGCAGCCGAATTTCAAAATCAAAGACAACACTGGTCATTCAGTACAGTTTGCAACAACGAAAGGACGTGATGCTCCTCACAAGAGTGGATGTTTACTAGGTTAAATGGTTGTCAAGCGTGAAAATTCGAGGTGACAATCTTCGCTGATCATAGGCGCTCGTGTTGAGAAAAAGTAATTTCCTCCAAAACTTTGCTGTTCGTCGAGAAAGTTGACATTTTTATTCTTGACGATTTGAAGTTCTGAAAATTTGTTTGTATTTATTGTCTGCCACTTGCATATGACTGGTCCATCAAGTGATTTAGCCACAAGGCTTCTCACAAGGTCTAAATACAGCGGTTGTACGCCAATGTTTCGTCTTCGGGCTGTGCACCGCACAAAACTCTTTGAGGACCGTCTTTTCACTTACTCGTTAGGAGGTTTTGAGCTACAACAGTTGTGTTCTCATATCTGCACTCCTGTTTTTCGCGGCCCATTGTAGAATCGTGCATCCGACTCTCACTGTAATACTGCTCGTGGTCTTCACGCTCGTTCGCGTCTTTTTCACACAGGGAGACCGAAACTTACCAAGAGTTGTTGATCGTGCAGGCTTATTCCTGAATAATCGCATCAACAGTTGGTCACCAGGACTCTGTTTCGGCACCTACTCGATAACTGCGTCATGAAAATTCCCGGAATTAGCACTGTCTAACAGACGTGCTTCCTTCAGCACAAACAACACTACGTGACACCCTACCGCTTTACTCAGAGCATTTTAATTGTGAGAACAGTGGTCAACTATGAAAGGCAGTAAAATAGCCCAAAATTGTTAGTCATTAAGACAAAAAAGACTGACACTGAGGATTCTGTCGTTCATATGACGCAATTTTTCCAGGTTAGAATGGAAAAAATCCCGAAATCTGTGATAGGAATTATTGCCAAAAATGGTAGTGAACTATATTCATTGGTACCTATGTCAAGAGATGCTTATTTCATGATTATATTCGGTCTTCTCTTGCAACTTCGTCTATCTGCCTCATGCTGCACATTACTAAGCTTATAGCCACAACAGGCGACGTTTGACATCTGGACACAACACACATGCATCTGTTAGACTAAAGTATACGGCATATCTGTAAATGGTCATACTCGTGTACCAAGTGAGAAGTAACGGTAAGCTGAGGGAATATTCCAACAGAATTCTAAAACCTTTCCGGAGTAATGCAGAGATCAGGGCATACATGGGTAGTCTGCACTACATCAGTTAACTTGAAGTGGTTCTCAAATGATGAAGAAAGACTACAAATCGGCAGTAAAAGTTCTTCATAGACGTTATTCAGTAGATCACAAAGAGTTCACCCCAGAAACAAGCAATCCTAACAGTATCAAACTAGTGACCGTTTGACAGTATTACTCACTGTAAACAAAGACCGCCTGGACGCTCTCATCACGTCTTAACGGCGTTGCGCATGTAGACGAATCGAACTCAAAATGATAGTCCAGATACGTATTCAATGTAGCTTGAGGTTATGTTTACCCGGGTATGCAAGGAAGTGTGTGATTAATACAAAATTACTCAAACCTTCTCTTTCAACCCCTTCCGTAATAGTAGAAAGTAAATGCTAATCTGCAGACCACAGACCATAAAAATGATTGATGGATTTCGACCTAACGAGTGAGAAACTGCAAGGCTAAAGAAACATGGGACTTTTCATTTACCTGAAAGTAAGTAGAGGTCTTAATCAGAATTTAGTGGTCCTTGTAATCACACTAGTCAGAACCACTTGTTTGAGGCAAACCGATGAAATGCAATAGAATGATGGATCCAGGAAATAGTTTGTCAAATCCGAATACACAATAAATTCAATCTCTTGATGTGAAGGGTTTCCAGATGCGTTGATATTGACCACAGACAGACAAAAAGCATCGTCAGTTTAGGTCAAACTGAAACTTTCACAGATAAAGAACAAACATGGCATTATTGACCAACTTAAATGTGGAGATCAAGCAGAATTCACTGGTTCAAACTTATTATCCACCTGGGAGGCAGGCTGTTTGTAACCGTAAATTAACTGTTCCTGGCCAAACGTGTTTAGGGCAAGAGCGAAGGAACCTGAGGCAAATCTAGCGGAACTAAATCAAAATCTGGCCGGACTTGGAAAAGAAGACACACCAGTGCATCATGGCAATACTATCAGTGTAAATGAACACTTCGCGAAAGACCATTTTTTTAGTCCAGCTCGCCTTTGTTTTATCCGTTCTCTTGAAAACCGCTAATGCTAACATTTGTCCTTTTGAAAATGAACGCCAAATAAACTGATGGAATGGTATGCGGCAAACGCCTTGTTTGGAATCAGATTTCAATACAGAATCAATCTTCATTTCTCAATTACGGTTTGTTCCTACTATCATGGTTGACCAACAGTTATGCACCAGTGCAAATGTGATGATGATGAAAATGAGTCCAAAACTGTAATGGAGCGAACGGAAGAAATAACAGCCTGCATGCATCAGCGTACAGAAATGCGTGACCATATGTGATGGCCAGAAGTTTGTATTAGTGTCAAAAACGTGTTACAGAGCTAACGTTCCGGTACAGTAATTTGTACAATCAAGAATTGACCGGATACATTAAAACCATGGAGACAAATTACTGGTTGAATAACGTAAACAACCCTACACTTTGGGCGCCTATTGAATACTGTAATTTACATTAAAATTTAACAAAAGGTTAACGCGAGTTTTCCAACAAACCGACTGTTTGTTCACTTATTTACCCAAAGCCTGAAATAGACTATCTTTGTTCAGAATTCAAATAATTCACAAAAATACCACTCGCGGATGAGTAAACATAATTTTCAGTTACCTGCATTTGAAAGAAAACAAAACTGTGTACTGCTCTCTGGTAAATAACTTCAAAGAAAAGTGTCCGCTAGGCTTAAGGTTGTAACGGTGTCAGCCGACGTCCGATCATAAAAAGACGCAGTGACTATGTAAAATGAAGAGACTTGTCTATTACGAGTTCCATTATCGCAACTTGTGCATCGCATTCTCTTCACCTACTATCCTAAAGAAAACGTTGTTAGCCACCACAGAAGCTATATTCTTAGTTATTTTCTTAGTGTTTATAAATGCCTCATTTCTCAGAACAGTCTAACTGTATGCAAGGCTATAACCCTGGAAGGATCTAGTGGTGAATTAATGGAAAAATCGCAACACCGGAAGAATTAAATTTTGCTATATGCTCGAAATTTACTGCTGATTTATTAAGGGAAAATCAAACGGACATTAACGGAGTGACCTTCGGAGTCGTTAAAAAGGAGAAGGTTTAAGTGAAAACGTTTGCATGATCGATCGTATGGGCAAAAAATGAGTCAACCGCTGTGTTGCTGATATACAGACAATGATCGGATTATCTTTCAGAAGCAATTCATTCGGTAAATTTTGTCCAGCTGCTTACTGTGGCCGAAAACCTCCCGATTCGAGATAAACGTCCATGACGCTTTTATGAGTAGTATTCTATTAATAGCGATATTCCTTGGAACCGCATCACAGAAACCTTATTGTTAGCAATGTGCTGCTTACTCATGATGGGGACACAAAATATGGCTTATAGGGAAAACTAATATGGAAAGTGAGAAGCTGCGGAGAGCTCTGAACATGTTGCCACTCAAAATCCGTAATAATAACTCTATGTTTAATGACATGTAACGGGTGACAGGCTGATGTTTCCAAAGCACCACTACCGATTACAAAGTATAATTAAATTTAACAGCTCGTTGAAATCCAAACTAAAATGGAGTCAGTTGGCTTGCACGCAACACTGGGTTTGTGTCCAACTTGGAACACCTTACCTAAGTCTACCCTGACATTTAGCCAGTTCGAAAGTGGACTTGAGTATCACACTGAAACGACTTGATCACCGAACACTAACTAATTGTAATCACTTTTAACTCTCTCCTACCTCCGTAAATCACTTCTTCTGTCTGTTGTAAGCAATATTGAGCCTGCCATGCACTTGATACTCTTGCGCTCTTGCATTTGCATACTCCCTCAAGTAGTTTCAGTTCAAATGCCTCCTCTTGACAACTTTCTCCTTAGCCGTAATACCTAGAGTCCGATGTATATAAGTGTGTTTTCTCAGTAACCGTTGAAATTACAGTAAATCTAATGAATCCAATAGTTTGTTGCATTCTCATCTGATGGAAAGCGAAAATGAAGAAGAAACGGAATTAAACTTCAGAGAAGCTTTTCTACCAGAAATCAACTTTGGTTTCGTAGATCACTGAGCACTGATTAGTAGCTCAACACTCGATACAGTAGAAGTACAAGCAGACAACATTTTTAAAGAAGAAACGATAAACTGGCCTCTATATTCATGTGACCTTGAGGGTGGACTGAAGTTGTTTATACCGTAAACGGATATCCGGATGGCTCTAGTTTCCGGAACAAACGTCAGTGGTTGAGGTGATACACTTTTCCACTGTAAAACCCACGTGAATCTGTACAATGAATTAACTCGCAAGCTTATTAGGTCTTTTTCTCATACTGCCTGCAACGCTCAACAAAAACAACTGTGCCTGCATGAAGTCCGCACAGAACAGCGTGACGATCGATCTGACTGAAATTAGCAGTACTCTTAATAGTGCACCAGTAGTCGGGTTATTTCATTACCCCCTAGTCTGCGAATAAAGGAAGGTTGCAGGGCTGAAACAGAAGCGCATACAAGCTCAAATCCAGTGAAGTACAGAGAACACAGCTTACGTCAAGTACACTTGCTAGAACTTTGTACAAAATTAGTCTTCCTCAACATCCTAGTAAAATTATGGCAGTGACATGAATGGTATGTTTCTAAGTGAAAAGATGATTTTATGGTAAACGGCACATCTAACTGGCGAATGCGTTGTGAACGAAATGGATGTGTGATCAAAGCTCACTTTTTACACATCCCCTTTGGCCGACAAGACAGTTCGTGTGCTTCAGGTAAACTGACCAGTAATCAGATGACACTTAAACCAGTTCATCTTGTTAAGAGTAGTACAATCCTGCCGATAATTATAACAGCAGTCTCTCTCACAAATCTCCATTCTATGACTGACCATTTGCACACTACAGGCAGATGCGCGGTACGACCACGGTTTACAATTCAAAGTAGACTATCCGTCAACTTGTTCTTGTTCATCAGGGGTTGGGACTATGACAACATGAAATGAATACCAGTTTTGGTTATTTCTAGACTCACGCTAAGATCCACAGACCATTATACAGCCGGCTAATCGTAGAAGATAGATATTTATAGTGAAACCATTGTCGCAAGATTATATGCATGTACTAACTGAATATGTCCCCAAGTTTGAATGTCTTGTTGAGAAGTTGTAGCTGACGGATCAGTCACAAAAATTAACAGACTAGACCAGCTCTATGTTCTTGCTGATCCATTTTGACTGAGTACTCAAATAGCTGTATGGATAATGTCACTCGATTTCTAAATGGCACGTGACCCAGTTGACAATAGTTCAGGATTGTCCTGATAATTGTGAAAGTAGTTTGGAAAGATGACACCATAACAACAACATGTACTCAGTAGACTATCACAAAGTTCACGTCAGAGTTAGAGTTGACATGGTTATTTGAACTGTTTTGCTCAAACAGAATTGAAAAATCGATCACATTGTAAGCATCTGATTCATTGATGAGACATGTAGTTCTCTGTGATTCTAAGTTCCCGAGTTAATGATCATCAATACAGTGTATAAACCAACTGAACAGAATAGAATAACTTTGGACATACAGAAGAGTAAGTCGGTTCGCCGGGTTTTAAGCGACGCTAGCAAAAAAACAATACCCAATGGCACATTAAAATGTGAATAAAAAGAAAGAATGTTACTTAGCAAAAATTTTAGTTCAGAGAAAGCTGGATTACCGAATGTATGCGTGCATAACAAAAAAACACTTACCGCTTTGTCTTCGACTGTTGGACAGTACACATGATGCTGTTGGAACATCATAAACAAAAATGGCGATTGAATATATGGTAACACAAGTTTTAAAATATTTTGGAGGTTAACAATCGTAAACCAGTACTACGAAGTCTTAGCAACGGAATTTCCAACACTTAGTCAGTTCAATTTCGAATTCTCACACTAGATGAGGGTGTGCCACTACGCGACACACTAGACACAGTTATTAGGCTTCCCAACCAGACGGGGTGGGCGGACTTAGAACCAGTAACCATGTGAGTGACAGAGGGCACCGTTTTCACCAATGTAGCTTATCTCGAGTTCAGTCTTCCCAGAAAGTCTGAATTATGTATTTTGAGCAAACGCAGTAATGAACCTCCTTACGGCCAGCAATGAGGAGTAATTGTCTACGCATAATCGGTTGGCGTGCACTGTTTCACGGTAGATCGGGGTTTGTATTTATCTGATAAAAGTAGACGACTCGTAAATATGTGAAAAATTACGTCCGCATGAAGTATTTAAAAGGAGATTAGACTATTGGTGTAGTTGTAAGGGTTTCAAGGGAAGTATCCATTGCACAGTAGGATTATTCTAAAGAAAACTCGAACTGTTCATTCCTGAGGACAATAAAAGCAATAATTGACAGGCAGTTAACTTCCCTTACTCTTCATAAGATCTACGCAACCTGACCAGTTCTATCGACTGCACCGATGGCTGTGTTCCCTCATGTAAGCGTCGACTAAGTTATGTAGCTGACAGTGACAACAGACGTAGTCTGGTCAGTTCAGTCGGTCATTCTAAGAGAATGCAGCCACTGCTACAGATTGGTCACATACAACGACTCTGTCTACTTGTCTCTCACGGAAAGCAGAGTATTTTTGTGATAGTCGTTAGAATTATGCACTGCGTTTCTCAAACTATATTCTTATTACGAAACTTTTCGAGCTGAATATCATTCACATCTGATCATTGCCTTGGCAAGGATGATCACTACTGACGAGCTCTACTGAGAGTGAAACTCGAGTCTAGTGCTTCTTTTCGAAAGAGGCTGGCTGGAAAGTCTATCCGAATGCGGAGGCTGTGATCAATTGTGAGTGATGGTCAACTTAAGAATAAACCAAATCCCCAACTACTCACCAGTAATCTAAAATATCGCCTTGCGTGTTTAATGAGTTCAGTGATATCGACCTACCTCGGAAGTCCTAATCGTGGGGTTACCGAATGGAAACAACAGGACAGTTACTGTGTTTCCCCTTCAAGACGATCGAGCAACCTGATCATTGCTCAGAAGCGAAAGTGGTTGAGCGTTCATATTTGATAAACCGGCTGTGTCTGATGGTAGGTGAATGGCGCAGTGGTCAACACGGTTGCCTTATAAAAATTGACTAGTGTAAATTACGATCACTGTGATTTCCGCGTGAATCAGTGCGACGAACACTCACCAAAGACTGATCCGTAACAAACGATACGCTTTTGACACTGACAACACCACTTTCATCACCATCATCACAGACAGCAATACATCGGTGGTTCACACCAATGCTTAAGTGCCACGCAACCTTGAATAAAAAGCAAACCCTGTATAGTAAGAGGAAGAAGGAAAAAGAAGGGGACGGGAAGGGCCCTAACTACTGAAAATGACTACGTCCATATTCAAACATTCAGCATCAAGATGCCTACACCTTGCAAACAAACAACCGAGCTGTAAGTGAAAGAAAGGCGTCATCAGCAAGACAGCTTCCTTACGACTTTCACTGCTCTGCCTCATTAAATGCACTCACTTCACAGACAGCTCGGACAAACAACGACAACATTCACGCCACTGAGCTCGATTAGCCGCCATCTCACCTAGAGTCTCCAGCCACCGACTCTGTGAGTCGTGAGGGCCAAGCGCGAGAGACGAAGACGACCCACAGTGGCCAACCTCTTCGTGAACGACTTCATTTCCCTCCGCCAGGTCTGTAGACCTTGCATATTACACCAGTCGGTGTCAATGTCAGCGAAGAGCGCTCGGTGTGGAATACGACTGCATCTTCGAAATCTCATTTCAGCGTTAGCTTGGTGACAAACCACACTGCGACAAGAATAACGATTCATATAACAAATTTTTTGTGAAATAAATTAAGACTCCTTCATGTCGGCTACTTTACTCCAGCCTGCCATTGTGGTTCCTAAAGACCTCTAGCGACGATAAACAGTAAATTCATCGGACAGCGTTTTATCTTTTGTGACCCAGTTTAAAAAGATAGTTCAGATCTTACATAACAAGGATGCCTCTGTTGTTACACAGTTAAATAGAATGCTACAGCTGATGCGTTATTTAATAACATCGCACAAAAATCGGTATGGGAACGGACCACAATAGGTTACTAGGTTCACTTTGATCACGAACTATAAGTACTTTGACTTGGAAGTTTCAATGGATAAAGGACATTAAAACTGATACCGTGTGAGAGAGTTTTGTCCACAAAAGAAGTTTTCAAGCTGGAATCTCTTTCAGACTGAAACACATTGGAAGACCAGAGGAGAGCTTAGGGTTGACAGTCTGTATCTCTAAACTGTTTTATCAAAGTCCGGCGGTACTCACAAACTGTTCTTCAATGAACTAATTACAAACAAAAAGGAAAAAACGCATAACATTCTATCTTTTTTACTGACTGCACACCACTATATGATACAAGTTTATCTACAAAACGGTTCCTACATGTGTGCTCACCACCAACAGCCAGTAGGTTGCTTCTTTGATCGCCAGGCACAAACCTTTCTTCGCAATCCTCAGTAAATACTTCGGGAACGTCACCACAAGCAGCTGAAAACTGCGAATCTGATTCTTTAAAATGATCCGAAACAGTCACAAATATTTGCGGATCCGAGGCGTTTGAACATGAGTTAGCACTTGCGGTTCTCAACATGGGCGCTTTCCACTCTTGTGGAGCGGAAGTAGTCTTGAATACATGCGGCCGAGAACCAATCAGATCCGGACCCTCAGTGTGGGTGGAAGTAGCGAGGTTTCGGATCAATGGATGTATGGCAGAAATATCGTAGGAAGTCAAGTCTGGGAAAATTGAGCAATGATAGAAAATGATGTGATTGTGAAAACAAAACCAGTATATAGAAGTAAAAACTTCCGGTGCGGTCAACCTATTCGAAAAAATCGACTGAGTTAAGATAACTCCCACGTCGCACAAAATGGGTGGAAACTAATCCATTCAAAACAGTTTTGCAAACGAATTAGAAATGTCGGTCGATATTGGCAAATGTCCACGGAATCAACATTTGTCAGAAAGCTTCGGACCGCAAAACATGATCCGTTTCAACTGTGTTACATGCTTCATCGACAGAAGGATTATCCCAATCGGTTGTATCTGATGTGATCACGGGCAGTGAAACTATGGGCGGTCATGAGTAGTCATGGAAAAAGTGCTACTGTGCTGGCTTCTAAGCATGCTATTGGTCTCACAAACACAAAAACTTTGCAAGAGATTTGCGTAGACGACGTGAAAGAAAGTTCACTCGATAAATAGCGAATCCGCAAAACACATGTAACATTCTGTGGTGGACTCATGTGTTTCAGTAAATGTCAAAATATAAACGACAGTGTCCACTGATATGAAAATAATGGAAGCATAAATCGTCACAATATGGTTTGCTTACTACAATTCTCAGCTGATTCTAACAGCATTCGTTATCACACGTGTGCAATCCATCTATAGTCCAAGCCAAGAAAAAAGCAAGCTTCGAAGCTGGGACGTCTAACTCTGGAACCCAGTTGGTCCATTGAATACTTGACTGTAGCCTAAGACCCGGTGCGTGTTGTGTGAAAGTTCAAGGTGTGACAAGAAATGGATCTGCATTATTAGAAAATATTGGAACTACGAAATTTTATAAAGTGGGACTAATGTGTACAACAAGATTCTGGACAAACCCATCCCGAAAATACTTCAATCAGCAGCCATGTAACTAATGTTGTGCTCTCAGCACCATTGCAGGATCTAACGAAGAATCAAGTGATAAAAATGAGACAGATTTTGAACATCATCGGCGTGAATAAGCAACGTTTTACAGTGCCCTGAAATTGCTGTGTGTCGAGGCGGTGTTATAATCTTTGTAGATAGCAACGCAATAACAACTGTCCACTAAATAAATGTGTGGTGTATGTATGTATCGATTGATGGAAACGTTTTGTTATTTTAATCGGAAGAAGTGAAAAAAGAGGAAAAAGTAGAAGAGGAAAGGAGTATGTTCGATTAATCCATTTTTGTGCTTTTGTGCCAGTCGACATCAGATCGGTTTACCGCCACCAAAGGTGTTCACCGAAAGGAACCACTGCCATCAGTGTTCTTTGAATACACCCTTGGTGTTGACACAGAAGCTACATTGCGGGATCACTTGAGGATAGCTTGTATATGTGTTCATCCTTACTGATAGCGTTTTGCTTCTAGTAAATGCACGCGTGGCGAAGCTTACATGTATGTAGATGCAAAAGTGATGTGCTAACGAGCAGATGAATGAATGCGGTGACAACAATGAAAACGAAGTTTTAGTAAAATATTATTCGCTTGGTCAAAAGCACAAAATATTTAAGGTAAATTCGGAGAACAGGAAAAAAATAGGGTGTAATCAGTAACTGGCATGTTCGTCTCAAACAAAAGAACCCACTAGTCAAGTGACATCTGGACGCGTACAGATGTTTACAGAAAGACAACTATGTCACGTGTCAGACAATGCAACATGGTCGTTTTAATAAGCACAGTCAATTATTCTACCGAATTCAATCACTCGCTGTCTGTAGGTTTGAAATTCATCAATACAGAAACGGGAGGAGACAAAAGATTAGCAAAATAATATACGATATTCAGAATACTCCGAATAATAAACAGAAGGATGATTGTAAATATACCTTCGAGTGCATCCGTCCCACTGTAATCATAATCCCTTTAAATATGCGGTCTTTTCGAAGTAAGACTGCCTTTGCGAATTATTTATAATCTGCACAAATTATTCTGCTATGCTTCGGCGAAGTGGTTTGGCAGTTGGCTCAAAACTGTCGAGTGGAAAATAACAAAGAGGCACATCTGGGTTTATGGGAACAGTTCAAGCGTCATACTCAATCAACTAAAGAATGCTCTCACTTGATTCCGCTTCGTCATTTCCAAACGTACCCTTAAAATTTCATCGTAAGCTACAACGGACAAATGAGCATCCTAGAGGATAAAATTAGAGAATTGTTGCTGTTATGTACCAGTAAGCTTCAATTGCTCTCTAACAATGAAATTGATCGGCAAGTATATGGATTGACAATCGGATCGCCTCTGAGCCATCAAAAGGCTGACGATTCCATGCGCAAACTGGGGACTAATCAAATGAGTTCAGTCACTGAATAAGTTACGCTTTAGAGACGCCACGTAGACAACATGTTTTGCATCACTAACGAGGAATCCAACATGGGCATTTTTATGTTATTTTTCGACTAAATCCACAACATTAGTGGATTCAGTACAGAGTCATGCAGAAAAGGTCTAGATGATACCACACTCGGGGGCAAATGTTTTTTGAAACCTATTTGAATGAACTGCCTTTGCAATTTTGCTTTGTCGTGGCTTAAATTTATGGTCCGGTTGGCTGAATAAGACTTATCAACACAATAAACATAATGTAGTCTACTAGAGAAATCATAAATTTCTATCTCTATACAGTGTTTTATACCACAGGACTGTGTAATTTCGGGACATACCTCACCGACGCCTTGACAAAGCTTGGAAAGCCACGAAATGTTTAAGTTTTTGCTGAAGAATCCGAAACCTCTTGCTACTGTTTCTCCAATTTACAAACGTTCTGCATTACCAGTTACAACGTTCTATTGCCTATCGATTAGTTGGTCATATCGAACTTACAATGCTTTCCTTATCAACTTGGAAGCACCTAGGCATGCTGGTTCTCAGCCCTGTTGTGTCTGCAAGTCGCTTAGTTATTATTCAACAGTCAGGTGCTATCGTTCACAATAGAAGATGCTCGGAACATTAAGATGATGGAGTTAAGCAGTGTGGCTTAGACAAAGCATGCATTCTGTGTTGGCGAAAACGAGCATTTAGCGGCGATGTGCGGGCATTTTTAAGTTGACTTGGTTAGGAACCCTATAATTGTAATTATTTACACGGGGTCAAAAATCTGGCCTGCTGATTTCTCTCCACCATGCTTCGCATACGGCAGTAGTAATACGTACATGCAGAAATCTTGTGAGCTATTGGAGTCAGTGGAATATAAGTGCAGAAGGACGAGCAATGTCCATTCTATCCGCGAGTATCAAGACCCATTTTAAATGCAAAAGTCATTATTCAACCCACTGTTACCATTAGTGTCCAGGATGATTTGTAGTCTTTAGGGATGTTAACTTAACTAGCTGTTTACTGGACACACATTTTGTCATCATTCTTAGCTTTGTTTTTCAATGAAATGGTCATCATACAAGCACGTATTCAGTCGAGGTTGGAAGTTCAAGACGTTTGATGATCAGAAGGTCTGAGTAAAAGCTTTAAGATCATCAGAAAGGCTCCCTTATCTTCAATTTTTGATTTGTTTATTAACGGCATCGACTTCTATTCGGCTAACCGATTGGTTTCAAACATGTACATCATCAGGAATTTTTCGAATATGAAGTCTCTAGGTACTATCTAGGGTGCCAAACGTTTGCCCACTGGAGTGTTATGTCCTTTCTATGCATCATTTTGCTATCCTCTACCGGTATTAGTGATTTCTTTTCTGTTCGCTGATGGTCATGCTAGGTTAAGTTGTTGTTGCATTTGATTTTCTGTTAAGTGATCCAATGCAAAATTCTTTGTCCACTTAAGATGATTCAGTGGAGCACTTTTGACAGTTTCTACGTCGCAGGTTTACTCACGGCTTCCGACATTTGTAGAGTCTGCTTGACAAATTTTTCGAACTGATGTTCCATATGAGGCTGTTGAACAAACTGTTCTGTGAAAAACGATGTAGCCAACAAGACTTGTTCTCTATTTGATCATCGGGCTAATTACAGCGCAATAAAAATGAAAATACTAACCGGGGTAAGTGAGTAAATAAGGTCATAAAAACTGACGATTGCGTGTTTCCTGGTAGTTACTCAACTATTGTCCCAGATCAAGAATTGGGATGATTGTGGGCCAGTGGAGGATGAGTGTTTGCAGAAACTTGTCACCGTAGAGTTTGGGGTTGTGCAGTCGGTACCAGTGACATTGACAACTGTCAACATGCGTAGTCTCGCCATTTTGGATCGATCTCTTTGCACCCGGTAGACAATCAGAGAAACATCTTTCTAAATGGCAGACTGAGCAGAGGCGGTCAAATAAGTAATAATCACTCTTGAAACCATTCTACTCACGTCACTGTTCGACCGTTCACTGTCAGACAATTGCCTCGTGGTACGAATAGCAAACTACGTTCGACACGAGTAACCAAATGAGTATGTTAAACAATTTTTTGTAGAATACTGAAGTTTGTCCCTGAGTTGCTGTATATTATCGGGAGTTGAACGGAAGCTTATACACAACTAGTCTGTAAAACACGTTAGTTTGTCTGTTTTTCAGGTTTTTTGTTAACACCAGCCATAGGATTTCCCTTGAAAAATCGCTAAGCATTATTCACTCAGAGACTATGGGTTTGGTTTCAGCTCAAACACTTAAATCATCTTCAGATTGAAACTTACCTGCGTGCAACCCTGCATCGTCGATTTTAATAGAACACTCAGCTCGAGTTTAGATTGGGATTTAGCAAAACGAAACCATGGAAGTTAACGTAACGACTGCAAATCTATTTTTCGAACACTTTCCATTGGATTTAAACTTTTACCCCCTACTGGGGTATCACTGTGAGAAATCATTTGACCGTTTCTGCCTGACTCTGTACTGAATCCACTAAAGTTGTGGATTTAGTCGAAAAATAACATAAAACTGCCCATGTTGGATTCCTCGTTGGTGATGCAAAACATGTTGTCTACGTAGCGTCTCTAAAGCGTAACTTATTCAGTGACTGAACTCATTTGATTAGTCCCCAGTTTGCTCATGGAATCGTTAGCCTTTTGGCGGC
The DNA here is from genome assembly GCA_008508345.1 of Paragonimus westermani. NCBI lineage: Eukaryota > Metazoa > Platyhelminthes > Trematoda > Plagiorchiida > Troglotrematidae > Paragonimus > Paragonimus westermani. The sequence goes on from QNGE01000662.1 coordinate 225,008, forward strand.
TCAGAGGCTATCCGAATGCCAATCCATGTTCCTGTCGGTCAATTTCGTTGTTAGACAGAAAGTGAACCGTATGATTGTAACTACTTACGTCTGACAGCCCCACTTTGGTTAGCTTAATGAGGTTGTGTCGAGAATAGTCAAATGCTCTATCAGCACAGCCTACCGGATACACGCAACACGCAAGTCAATCACCTCGATGATGAGGGGGTTACAGAAGAAACGACCAAATTTTGGTGACCCACCCTGTATAGAACATTACCACCATGCACATCCCTATTTTGCTCGAAAGATTTGCCGAATAGCTCCAATACAAGGTTAGTGTACTGCCGTTTCAATGGTTAGGGTGCCATGGAGATAAAACATTTAACAAAGTCGAGCTATTAACGAGGTATTACTTAGTTCATTCAATGAACCTTAAATCAGTTGTGTAGGGAAGAAGTGGGATTAGTACTGAAGTTTAATGGGATGAGGGGAAACTCACAAGCAGTACGTTTTATTTTGTGAGACAAGTAGTAATGACCTGACAATTTTCAAAACCTGAACATATTGTTAATAACTGCTTACTTTAGACCTCTCATCTGAAATACTAACCATCCAGCAGGTCATTGGAGGAGTGATTAAGTAGACCCAAATCCGGACGACGCGGAGCCGTTTGCTTCAAACCTCAATTTGCATGACATGAGATGCCGCATGATTGTGTGCGCCATTATAAAGATAATGTGGCAGCCATAAAACAGTGATTGCTAAATACTGCTTATATAACTCTTAATCCTCGAGCAAAAATTATAACTGCGACGCTGAATAAATCGTTTGCCACTAGAACATTTTGGTGTGCCTTAGCAGATCTTACACTGCTATAGTGCAAACCTAGAGGATGTCTTACACGAATATAGGTCATAACCATTGAAAACAGAAGTAATGTTGGCCACAGAACCGCAAAACTGGCTAAAAAGTAACATACCCGCGTGCATTCTAACACTGCACACCTTGGACATCACCATCACACAGTTAAGCGCTATCAACGCAGCGGAGAGAAAAAAATACCCCTATCTTTTTTTGAGGACTGCCACTGGAGTCTCAATCGTACACCTGGCTTTCAAGATTTTCTTGAAATGTCCACGGTATGCTTAGAAATATGACAAGTTTATTCAATCGAACGAATGCTTGAGTTCACTTTGCTAAGAAAATTATCACGGCAATTCTCAGGAACCCATGAAGATTCATCTTCTTAGCTAAAGACAACGGTACACCATCAGTTGATACTGAAGCAAGGCTGTCATGCAGTACTGATAAAAGTGTACACATTTCGCTTTCAAGGCAAAAGAAACAGAAATCCTGGAAATTAAATTCAAAACCCCCCCGGCCAAACTTGACTAATCAACGTTAAGTAGCCTACTCTTTGCAAGAAAACATCTTAGTGCAAAACGACTTTGGGAAAGCATCTATAAGTCGGATTCTCTGTTGCATTCAATGACCTGTCTCGCGAGTTGCACTAACTTCACAGACAAATCACCAGAACAAGAGCAATCTCATAACTTCTGCTGTTTCTACCCACACGTTTGGTGCGTACGGGGACTCTAGATTGAGACAAGGATGGGACTCACTGTTCTAGTGTCCATTAATCCCTTTCGTTTTTCTTCGTTAATCCATCCGTTCATTACCTCTCACCTTGGGCTAATGGAGGCCCATATATGGACTGACATTTTCAACAGACTACCATGCACTACAAAGTTGTGAATTGTTAGGGTCCTGTCTCGAATCCTCTAAATTATTAATCAGCCATTTAGTAAACCACTGCTAGATTTAACATATGACGCCCATCATCATCACAACATCCATGGGCCTGAACAAAGGTACTGTGGCTCGGGCCGCCGCTCACCTCAACAGTCATGTGGAATATCTTAGAAGGAAACGTCACCGAGAAGGTCAGGAAATACTAAAAGAAGACCAAGCTTGTATGGATACAGGTAAGCCATCGACTACGACACATCGCCATCATGGATAGCGTCTCTAACCAGCTGCTTGAGTGATCACGAGGACCCCATCCAGGCAGGCGACACCTGCCCACTTTCCTCAATGGAGCAGTCAAGGTCTTCATATTTCGTGACCACGCTGTTGCTTGACCACCACGCGGTTTCACCCAACTGTTGATGGCCTCAGTATATAATGCCCGGTACGGTAAACGCTCAGCTTGCATACGGAGCATGTGACTCAACCATCGCAAGCTGTGCAACGTAATTAGTTGACCAACTGATCGCGCATCCAGAGCGTTCCAGGATACCCGCCGGCGAACTGCCACATTGCTCACGCGATCAGTCCAATTAATGTGGGCCAATTGACAGAGACAACGATGGTCAAACACAGCAAGCCTGTTGAGATCTTCTTTGTGAACAGGCCACGTTTCCGAACCATACAGCAAAATGGAACGCACACAGGCCTTATATACCCTTCCTTTCAGCGACAACCAAACATATTTTCGACGCCACAGATGACGCAGTTTGCCAGAGGCAACTCGTGCCTTTGCAATCTTCGCTGATATCTCATCAGCAATATTACAGGCCGATGAGATAGTGCTACCTAAGTGTATGAAACTGTCCACAGTCTCAAGCGGATTACCTGCAATAAACAGTGTAGGGGTGGAAATGTCCCAGTCATGAAGCAGCACTTTGTACTTTGAAGGTGCGAAGCGCATTCCATACAGACCAGCCTGGTCACTCACCTTGTTCAGCATGGTCTGTATGTCTTCGGCAGAGGGGCTAAGTAAGACAATGTCCTCCGCGTACTCAAGATCAATCAATCTAGCGCCAGGAAGAATCTCAACACCAAGCCCACTGGATTCATGAAGCGTCCCCTCCAGAATGTCGTCTATGACAAAATTGAACAGGAAGGGGGAAATCGGACATCCCTGACGAACACCACTAGAAGTGATGAACGCCCGAGACAGTTGTCCATAAACTCTCACCCTGCTTGCAGAGTGAACGTATAGTGATCCTAACAGATTCACGTATTTCTCTGGTACTCCCTTGCGAAGGAGACAGCTCTAGAGAACGTTATGAACAACTGAATCAAAAGCAGCCCTCAAGTTCAAAATGACCACGACCTTCGGCTGCCTATATGAATGCCGATGTTCCAAGATCCGTCGTAAGGTAAAAATGTGGCCAGCGTACCCCCGACCGGATCTGAATCCTGCTTGTTCTTCGCGTACCTGGCATTCTCTGGATTTAGTTAGCCGACGTGAAAGGCGACCAGTAAATAACTTGGACGTAACAGACACCAAACTGATGCCTCTCTGATTGTCACATAGACTTTGAGTCCTCTTTTTGAAAACGGGAATAACTGTTGATAGGCACCAATCATGAGGTAGCTCTTCAGACTCCCAAATCGTCCGGAGAAGTTTTGTCAGTTCTGATAGCTACCTCACTCTACCATCCTTGAAAAGAGGAGAGAGAAGGTCTGGTCCAGGAGCCGTATTACGCTTCATTAACTTGAGCTCCAGGACCACTTCTGCTTCCGACGGAGGACCGTCTAGAATGCAGTAGCTGACCAATCGAGTCCCGTCGTTCACATAATCTTGTTGAGGCCAACTGAACTGTTCTTCAGAATGTTCAGCCCATCTGTCAAGTCAACGCGACTGGCTGGTGATAAGTGAACCATCTTTTCCACATATGGTCTCACTTACACCGATGCTCAGAGCTGGAAATGTGTGTATCTGCATATGATTGATCATTAAACCTGATAGCTTCCCACGACCGAAATCTCGGCTTTTATGTCCTAGATTACTTATCCACCAGTTTCATCCAGTTCATGATCTCAAGCTTAAAAACCGATGGGTAAGCATATCAAGGCGATACATCTACTCTCAGTTTTAGCGTTTATGAAACAAAGTGAAACTGCGGTAACTGCGATCATACAAAGTAAACCATTATGTTTATACGGAGCATCTTTTTGACGACAAAAATATCTCAGTTTGTAGAACACGGCTTTAATCATAGAAATGCATGCACCAACTTCACTTTCCGCACTGCTGTCATGTGAGACACAGCTTCAATAGTGCACCCTTAGAATGTCTAAAATTTCACGAAGATACACTCTAAAAGTAACAGAGCGAAGTTAACGTTTCCAGCTACCGTGGGACAAGTTGTTTGCAGTTATGTAGCTTACAAGGTAACATTTGGGTTGGAGACTGTTAGGCTGTCTATACCTAAACAGGTAGCGATCCTGCACTCTATCGACTAGCAGTGGTAGCATGCAGCGTAACGACCGAGTTTCTGAGACTGATACTTCGTAAAATAAACTTTATGAAGACAATTTTGTGAAATCATACATACTAAACCAATTTCTAACAATAAAACCGCAAAAATGAGGTAGATATTAATAGTTAGATAATGAAACGGATTAATTTAAAAGAGCAACTGATTGTAAAAGGATCAATTAAAATGAAATTCTCGAATATCCCACTGTGATGAAACCCTCACTGCTGGATAGTAGTCAGCTAGACAGTAAAAATCACCTAGGAATCAGGTGTAGCTAACTATCAAGTGGACAGGTAGACCAATAGACACAAGAACCGGTCAGTAAGTTATGGAGACCGTTAGATGAAATTGGTTGAATTTCCACCCAGAACCCTCTTTATTGTCGCATTTTAGGCTCGTAGTAAAATGAATGCTGTCGGAATTCAGTAATTTTCTCATCATCATTGTACCAAGGTAATTACGGCCGGAAGTAGATAATGGAGAATGCATAGTTGGCTTCAGACCAAACAGCTTTTGAAATTTTGTTCAGTCTTTTTACAACTTCCAAGTGAATAGCAATTGATTACGTTTGTATGAAATCGCCAGTTAGTAGTTTAGGAGACAAAATTGTTGTCTGCAAGGCTGGAATCCACGCTGGTCAATACTCAAAGTCTACCGTATATACCAGTCTAATTCCCATGTTTCAAATAAGATCAATCTTGGCCTTCTGATAGACGGCATTTGGTGTGCATGTGATACGCATACGATTGACAAGTTACATTTGCGCGTAGATCACCAACAGAGCATCATTGCCACCAACCTATAGACTCCATTGTGAACCCATTTAATCAAAGCATGAGTATAATGCAAGAATATCTGTGCCAGCCTTTCAGCGAATGCGCGGATATTCAGTGAACTCACCCAATTTATTCTAACGTTAATGTGCCTAGGGAACTGTATTGAAAGGCCGGTTTGCAGCTGTTTCCCCGAATTAGGTCAACAAGAAAGGTTTCACTGACCCGGAAGAGAATAAAAGCGAGGCAATGCTCAATCGAGAAACACAAAAGTACGAGGAGGGACAATATGCGTGCAGTAAAAAATAAGTCATCTAAATCACCCATATGGGCAAATTGTAGAGCGATTTTTGATTACTGAAATATCTTTGTTAATGAAAAATAAATTTTAAGGCACTTTTGAAATACTCGATATTCTCGTCTTATGGAAATTGTACACAAACTTAGAATCACGCTGGCATATATGCAAAATACACACTGAAGATACATACCCCAAAATATCAGTTTGCTCCCTACTGTCGCAGTCTGGTACACCGAGACTAACGCAGCTTTCTCATTCACTCATTCAGTCATGTCAGGTTCATCAGTTCACCGAGGTGCAAAATGAATGTTTCAAACCGTCATAAAACGTTGATCGCCTGAACAACACCAACGTTATGAAGGACAATTTTTGCAGTGAATGCTAAACACCTCCTCAAGTTTTCCTCAAGTTCCAGTGTAAACGAACCGCCTTGAATGTGGCCACTTCAGGCCACTTACTGAACGTGCTCCAAGAGCCACGTGATATGCTCTGACAGGTTAGGTGGTGCAAATCGGGCCACGTGCCGAACTTGGCGACCATCTTCCCCATCTTCCACTTCCTACTACTAGCAGTCCAATTAAACTAGATTCATCTATTATTATATGACCGTTTGAAACTCAGTTTTGTTTCGTTCAGTATGTTGACGAATATGGTGAGTATTATTACTGTTTTTGGCATTAGTATCATCACTCAGGATGCTTGGAGAGAGTAGGCAGGGAGTAGGTAGCCACGTTCTTGTTGAAACTGGAACTGTCAATCAAACCGGAAAGATTACAAACCGGTGAAATAACCGGTCCATTCGACAACAGGTCAGAGCTGGTTTCTCTTGCACAACTAGGACAGAAGCCTAAGTGCTCCCGAATGCCTCGTAGAAACAAAATGTTCCGACGGTCTTCAGCAGCCATCTGTAACTCACTGGTTCACGGAATTTATCTCATTGGTTGTAGTGCACACGGCGGTATCCACATTGCTTCTTCCTGTGTTGGAATGCGACACCCAAAATACACAACTGCAACAGCCTTTCACCACTGTCAGTGAGTTAAGACCTCACAACAAGCATATAATTCGTTTCCGTCAGTTACCTACACTCCGTTCTACACACACTCAATTATAACAAGAGAATGAATGCGTACAGACAACATGGTAGAGTTTGTCTAGTTAGTATTCATGTATTGGCTCTAAATGCGTGTTTGAGGTGTCCCGACATTTAGATTTATTCACTTCTCATTGGACTAAGAAAAACGATAGGTAACGAAATAGGTTGAATGGTTATGGACTGGTAACAAGCAGACGAGTGAAAGACTCAGATGGCATGCGTACACAAATTGACCAGCAAACGAAATGAACAAAATACAGTCGTTAAATTCACATTAGGTTCACATTGGCATGCCAAAGTTTACAGTGAATATGAACATAACGTGAATGATCATGAAAACAACAGAAGTTTCAAAAATAAACAGGTGAATCATTAAGTTGCGTAACTGACGAGAACCATCAGTATGTCGCTCGAGCACAAATCTCATGTAAAACCGTTGGCTTCATTCAAATTCACATGAGGACAGAACTGCTCTAAACAAACATATCATGCAGTCGCTTCACTTCTGAAGAAGGACAGACAAGTTGAGCATTAAAGACACCAACAAGCCTGTCGGTGTCGGAGCGTCTAGTCTGAATAAAAAAGTCGACAACGGCATTGTAAAGCGTATCGCTGGTGACAACTGAACAGTTATCCGTGTGATGAATCTATAATCCCTCTCTAATTCGTACTGGCATGCTGACGAACGTACCGAGACTGACAACTTACCGGCGAATGTTCCCGCTAAATACGAAAATCTGTTAGGATCGCTGTAAGTCACTGTGCAAGTACGGTGAGAGTTCTCGGACAAACGCATCCGGATGTTGACATCTAGTAATGTACACTCAAGATGTATGATCTCCAGCTTCCCGACCAAATGGTCACGCATAACATTCAGGAAGGTGTATTCGAAGAATCCAATGAACTTGGTATTTGGCTTCTTTCTGATGCCAGGTTAGTTTTCATGACGTACGCGATTGACGCTGTCTTAATTAATCTTTCTGACGGAGTCATGCACAGGACAGTGCACACGCTGCATCAACGGGTTGATTTGTAAGGAATGCGCCCCGCGCCTTCAAACTATAAGGTGCTGCTTCAAGACAGCGATATTTTCACTCTTACCTTCTTTACTAGAGGCAACCATCTTGAGATTGTGGACATTTTCGCATAATTGGATGGCACTGTCCCGCCAGCTTGTATTAATGCTGATGTGATATCAGCGAGAACAGCAAAAACCTCAGTTGCGTCCTTTGTGGCGAAGAGAAGACGTTCGGTTTCCACTTGAGAAGAGGGTACATAGTGTTTATGTAAATTCTGTTCAGTAAAATGTTCTGTATGTGACACAGACACAAGCAAACTTGTTATGTTTGACCATCGTTTATTCCGCTAGTTAGGTTACACCAAGTAGACTAATCACGTAACCAGTACGGACGTTCAGTGCTTATTCCGAAATGCTCGCGATGTGTGGACAAGTAATCAAATAATCAAGTAATGAACAATATACGATAGCTGATTCACGTGCTCCACATACCTGCTGAGCACTCGTTGCACTGGGCATTATATACATTTGTGTAAAACCACGCAGTGGTCGAGCAACAACCTGTTCCGGAATAAGAATATATTGATTGGTCTATTGAGTAAAATAGGTAGGTGTCATCCATTAGGCTGGGGTTCATTTGACCAACCCACTCGCGCTAGTAACGCTATCTGAGGTGACAGTGTGACAAAACCAACTAAACACCCACATTTCATCCTTTCTAGATTTCTCGCTTAAAATTATTTCATCAGCTCTTAACACTTATGTTCTTCTAGGATATTCCACGCAGCTATTGAGGTGAGCAGCAGCCCGAGCCACAGTAACTTCTGTTCGGGCTCAATGTCATCGTTCAGCAACGAATGAATGAATAAGTAAACGGTGCTTCCAAAAGTTGAAGACCAGCGATGGTTAAAATCTTCATTTGGCCTTTGTGTTCAAATGGTTTTCACAATTTGAAATTGGAAATCTTAGTGTCTGGGTGTTCTGCCTTGTACAGTGTTGATTAAAGCTTGGCCGCTTCCAAGTAAGTGATGGAAGACAAACGGGCAATCATTTGCTTCCAGTTCCTTCTGATCTTCAAAATACTTCATATGGTTGCTCTGTTTTCATAATGGTATTTGATCCACGGATGATTCCTTGACATGCTTGCCTAGAGAAAAACATACCAAATTGAGTTTTCCGAAAGAACTGCCTGGGCTGCAACAAAATTTAGTTGAGTGTGTGCTCTACTCTGGTCACTGATTATCAGGCATGAATACACATGCGTTACTGCTAACTTAAGCCCCAAACCTCAGAACGGAGAAAATTTAAGGCATCCCTTTTAAAGAGACAAACGATAAGAACAGAACGAAAAAGATAAGAACGCAATTTGGTCACCACGAGAAGCAAGTCGCAATGATGGACATGCACGGAGATCTGACTGCAACTTCTGTTCGGCATGTAAAGAACTGTTCGCTAAAAATTATCTCCGGTCTCTTCAGCAGCAGCATCAAAAAGAAATTACACTTATTCTTCCCGCATCCTGGTAACGCTTTTGCACGTCGTTTAAAATCGTGACGGATATACTGATAGCTGAAGACGAAGTCTGCTAACTCGAAGAAGGTGAGTTTGAACAGTGGCTTTATAAGTGGGCGTGTCGTTTCATTTAACATAATGAGATTGACAAAACTCATGAGGAAGTTGGAAATAATGAGGCGCATCCATATCAGAATCTTTTCAGATCCAAAGGAATTTTTACACCGAAAAACGTGGAAGTTTCTCATCGACCTAGGGATTATTTGGTTGGGCTGGTTGGATGTTAACATCTGGTTGAGTGAAACCAAACGGCGGTACAACTGTGGCAGGTGATGCAAGCTCATGAAATGAGTATCGTCAGAATTAAACAAGGTCTGCTCATAGGCAACGTATTTAGCCCCAAATGAATATGCCTGCATAAAAGAGACATTTTACGATCACAATTATTTACTTAAAGGTAAACAAATTGAACCGTATAACCGTACACGCATTAGTCAGAAAGAGGACCGAATCCGAAATTCTTGCGTGTCTTTAACCCCAATAAAGAGCCCCAAACAATTGCATGTTGCGGTTTGCGTGTACTGGTAACGTGTGTTTGTGGAACAAATCTCAAGGAGCCTTTATATTAAACACACCTGTGTTTACAAAACTGATCAATGGGTTATCAGGCTCATATTGTTTAGTAATGACGGTTTAGTGTGATACTAAGATAAATTTACAAAGTGTGGATGGCAGGGCGGAAATTACAGAGATAAATTGGTGATATATTTTTGTCAGATGATACGGGTTTCAGTACTCTATTTAAATCTCTGTTCATTCATATTATTTATGGCCGACGTCGAGTCGAAAAAACAACCATTTGTGAATGAATATTTATACTTATGTACTGCCTTGGTTTGTGAGCAAGAGAATCGAACATAAATGTCTGCACAAAATCTTCTCGGTTATGTGGCGAACAGAAAAACGAAACCAAACCCCACATCACAAAGGTGAACGACATTTCAAAATTAACAGTTGTTTCTACCAGTCATTCATAACTAACAGAAAATTGAGCGCAAGGTAGTGTAAGTCGGAAATTTTCTGACTTCAATAGCGACGAAGAAACGTTTTACTAAACAAAATAAGAGTTCACAGAAACAAGACCAAATAGGATTATGAATGTTATGGGTGTTAACAAACTATTGACGATCGCAAGATGCTATGTCCCATACCGTTTCCAAACATCGAGTTGAGCGATAACAGTGACTTTAACCGGGTATGCGACAACTACATACCATATTCAGTAGGTTACTCGCGGTCTTCATATTTCATGATGACTACATTTATCTACTAACCCGATGCTTTATTCAGCTGGTAGTGATCTTAGTAAATAGCAGGTGCAAAATACGCTCACCTGGCGTGCCAAATATGCAACCCAATCGTCGTAGATTGTGCGACCTGATTAGTTGACCAGTCGACCATTTATTCAGGGCATTCCGAGATAAGTGTTTGCTCAAGCAATCATCCCAGTTAATGTGGCCTAATTGGCGGTAACACTTATGGCCAAACAAGGCAGTTATGTCGATACCTTTATCAAGGACAGATCACAGCAACAAAGAAGTTGCTCTTGATATTGGTGCTGATATCTTGTCAGCAACATTGAAGGTTGAAAATATAGTGCTCTCACAGTATGGAAAACTATCCTCAAACTTAACTGGATTGATTGCATCAAAGAACGTGGAAATAAGAATGCTCCAGTCATGAAGGAGTGCTTCATAATTTGAAGGTGCTTAGCGCCTTCCACGAGAGACAGCCTGACCATAAAAACTGTTTAGCTTGACTTGCATACTTTTGGCACAGAGGTTAAGCAGGACAAGATGATTTTCATATTCCACGTTGGTCAACCTAATGTTTGCGGTAAATCCCGCATCAAATCTTTGAACTTTGCAGATGAATCGTCTAGCTTTTGGTCCATTGTAAAACTGATCAAGAGGTGAGAGATCGGACACCTCTGGAGAACATCCTCATTAGTAACAAACAACCTAGGCAACTACCCATAAACACTTAGCATGCTGGTACATAGGAAAATGTTAGTAGATCTATTTACTTATTTTGGGCGCTCATCCAAGACAGTGTGTTCCAGAACACGTTGCAAGTAGCTACATCGAAGGCAGCCTTTAGGTCCAAAATGACCACGACTATCGTCTGACTGTAACAGTGCCCAAGTTCCAAAGGTTTTTGAGGAGTGGAACTGTGCTAAATGGACCCCCGACCAGATCGGAATCCTACCTGTTCTCAACACACCTGACTTTCCCTGGGTTTGATGAGCTTACATGAAATGACGACAGTGACCCAGTTCGGTGCAGTAAACACTAGACCTACGTCTCCATAGTTGCCACATATACTTCTGTCCCTCTTGGTGACAGTGGAATGTATCACTGACAATGGTCAGTCGATGTGAACATTAAACGGTTATAGAACTTGAACGCACGTCCCATTAAAAATGCTCAATGAAAGAAAAATAATCGCAAATGTACAGCCGCGGCAAAGATTGTTTGCACATTCCATTCACCAAAATTTAGGCACATTGCATTCAATCAGTTTTGTAACATATATATTTTTTTGACGCTTCGTATTTTAAGGCATTACACGACTTTAGTAATGTTTTTACAAAAACCTTGTTTCTCATTAAATTCCGAGCACTGTGAGTCATCATTACCAAATAGCGCGTTGCGTTCATCTTATAGGCTGTGATTCTTTGGGTGCGTTTTAAAGACACTGAACTACATTCACTTTTGTGTATAGCTTCGAACGGACTGGACCCAAAGCTTAAGTAAGTCAATCAGAGCTGTATCCTCTGGTCAAATTTTGGTTTTCTATGGCCATCCCAACTATTTAGTTGGAGCACGAAAGATGGTGGTGTGAATAAACATGCGGTCAGAGACGGTAAAAGATTATAACTAACGGTTTTTGGTCGTCTTGGGAAGGCCAAATATAGTTTAGAAACAGCATGCCACACAGCGGCACCATCCTCACTGATGCCAAAGAAGCAGCGCACCTCACTCATAGCGTGCAGACAGAAAAGTGGTTCGGAAACGTGACTTGTTCACAAAGAAGATATTGACAGGCTTGCTGTGTTTGACCATCGTTGTCTCCGCTAAATGGCCCACACGAAGTGGTCAACTAATTACGTTGCACAGCTTGCGATGGTTGGGTCACATGCTTCGTATGCCAGCTGAGCGTTTATCGTACCGGGCATTATATACTGAGTATACCAACAGTTGGGTGAAACCGCGTGGTGGTCAAGCAACAGCGTGGTCACGTGATATGAAGACCTTGACTGCTCCATTGAGGAAAGTGGGCAGGTGTCGCCTGCCTGGATGGAGTCCTCGTGATTACTCAAGCAGCCGGTTAGAGACGCTATGCATGATGGCGGTGTGTCGCAGTCAATGGCTTACCTGTATCCATACCATTTTTAGTTCTTCCGCTCAGGCTTCTAATATTGGTTGACTTTCTTAGTAAAGTTTTATTCTAGTTGAGGTGAGCGGTTGCCCGAGCCACAGTAACTTTTGGACAAGCACATGGCTGTTATGAAGATGATGATCATGATCATGATCACGATGATAACTAACCGTTCACTTGTAGCAAGATTTTGCGTTTCTTTTGGTTGCTATTTATAACTTACCTACTACGACCCAGTTTTCTCGTGTCCTATATCATCAGTTTTAGTTATATATGGATATATATATGTAAACCTACTTACATGTGCCGGTCTGTAACACCAATCTGTGAACATTGCAGACACATTTGTTGAAAATTATACTAATCGCCTGAAGATAGATAATTATCAACGGAGTATCAAGGTGACTCCGCTGATAAACAAACAAAAGTCATTCTGGCTACACACGCATGTGTTTATTTCAGAGATTTTCCGAATCGATCGCAGGTGATGGACGATAATTTACTCAAAACTTAAAAATCGCCTTCAATCGTTCACCATGGTAGCAGTGTGTCTTCCCAAATATCGGCAACAAAGTGGTCTCTATGATAGTAAACAACAAACAGATGATAGCTGCACTTTATTTGAGTCCAGTTAGCATCTGTTGATTGTACTGTTCAAATTCCCGCAAAACCATCAGTCAGTGAAAGCCGGAAAATTTTCCTCTCTTGTTTCATTAAATGTGCTTGGTTACTTCACTTGGTGACACGTGGTTTATTCAAAGGAGTTAGTGTGGTTACTTTAAGTCCACACCATTGAGGTCACGTCACCTTCACTGTGTAGAAAATCTTCTAAATTCCATCAACTTTACTAGCAAACGTGAAAGCAATATTACGCTTCAAAACATTTCATGCCTAGGGTTTCGTGAATTTCACGTCGGTTATCATGCGTATCCCTGCCCGTTTTGTGTTTCAAATGTTCGCTACCCTTCGGCAAGTAATCACCCTGCACATAAGACTAACGATATTCTGAAAAACTCAGACAGCTATACAGCAAACTGCTTCGTTACATTTTAATTTTCACTGGATTGATGGAGGACTTGTGTCGTATTGTTCTTGCATATCTTGCAACTCATGTGCTTCATAGTGTACTTTATCCCAGTACTAAGTGCTATAGAGGAAAAATGAAGAAAAAGCTACAGACTAAAATTATGTTCATGCCAGATCACATACCTAACACGAGTTACTTCTATTGTTAACACAAGAACCAGCTAGCAAATCCACTGGAAGAATGCAATTTACCTACTCTGTTTTTTACAGTCCAGACAAGAATATGTGAGCATATGGGCATATAAAATACAACCTCCTAGAATTGAATTATCTCTAGTGCGTGAAGTCTGAAAGATCGGAAGTAAACTGGAAATAACAATGCCTTCTCGACTCTGACTGACCTATTAAGGCCACGAAAGGCGAAATCCAGAATAAGTTCACGGTTGACCCCTAACTTATAACTTTTCCCGATATCTCGTAAAAATTATCAATCTTCTGCTTTCGACTGTAACCGCATATGGTTAGTCAGACATGCAAAACCACACATTGCGGATATCGATTAACCATACTTGATGTGCTCCCAATCACATGTTGTTTATTGTGCGTCCTCAAAGAGTGCAACTGTATTGCAATGGTCTTTCGAGTAGTCACAAAACTTTTCGGCTATTTTTAAAGGACATTTCACGTTCGAAAAAAGTTACCTGGTTTTTTCAAATAGTTAGTCATCAGTGAGTCTATATTATTTTCCACTTTTGCTGACCGGTTCAAACATCGCTTTACACCACCGTAATTACATCAGGCTAGGGATCCAAGAGCAGTTTATATCGACCGGTGGAGATTCATAGTTAAGGCGTGAAGAAGACTTTGGATGGTCTTCAGGGTTCGTCACTTATCTAGTAACAATGTGATTGAACGTGCTCCAAGTGCAATCGGTAAGCAGTGGACCGCATGGTCAACAGCGTAATGGGACGTTTGTGACAAGTTGCTTCAGAAAGCTGCATGAGTTTCAGAAACAATATAACTGAAAAACAACTCACCATAATAAATAAAACGATGACTAAATGAATTTGAGCCACGGAAAAACGGCAAGCCAACTGCCTTCATGTGAAATTGAAATACGCACTCCTAAAAACTTTTCACAATCAAGGTGAGATGACCATTACATGCAAGTAACAGCTTAACAGCAGTTCTCTGAAAACTCATCAAAAACGAGGCTACACAAAGTAAAAAAGTAAATCCTTACTAAGTTAATTGTCTGTTCTATTAAAAAAACTGACAGAAGCAGCCATTTCTTAGTTTTATTGTGGAATCCACCTAGGATGGCCTTGTATCTTGTATAAATCAGTGCCATAGACTAGCAAACAAGCTACCAGAACCTGAATATGCAACGGTCGGGGTAGTCACCAGTTCCCCGAGAATATCGCGTGAAAAATACCAACAAATTACACCGACCAGTGACCTTCATAGTTGGCACGGACATGCGCCAATTCGCATTTCAACTCTTGTGCCAAATCTCTGGCACCCCATCTACGCGCCTTAACGCTAACATGCCTACATGCCGCCCAAGCGCATCACTGTACTGTTTGGCGTTTCATTTGTTCCACACTTGAGTTGATCTTCCTATTGATCAAAAGCCTTTCAAACATGATCAGTTTTGTGACTGTTTTGTTTTTTTTGGATTGAGTGGAATAAAGGAGCTCTGCCAGGAGGCCAGCCTTTTCTCTGTACTCATGCGTTAGCCTGGCGTGGTTGATTTTGGCCGGGAAGTTCCGAACCAGTTGTGCATATTCCGTAGTCCGTTTTTCGTCACCGTCCACTGTCGTGCCGTTATACGCCGTTTCAATGGCAGTTATTCCGTTGTCTCTTTACGTGCGCGTAGGTTGTTGTACCAGTTACAACAAAAACTCATCAAGTACAGTGCCAAGGTAGTACGTCTAGCAAAACAAACTTGTCCCAGAGAGCAGTTACCTCGTATCCACAGCTATTCACTCTTGTTCACAATGCTGGCTTCAAGAGAAGACTGTTAGGTGTGGTTGTTTAATCTACGTTGATCGCATTTCTTTTTGCGCTGCACTTTGTGACCGCAAATCTAACTCCATGGTCAATATACGTCGTTACTGGAGTTTATCCACCACTCACCATTCATTTACGTAATAGCATTTCGCCCACAAATACTTTGAATTCCTTTTTCACTCCTTTTAATTTGTTTCCGTGTGATTTAGACGCTTCAAAATCTACTCGAAGTCATCTCTGACAACACTCACTGACAGATGTCGATCCATACCGATGAATGTTCGTGTCGTGAGGAACGCGAATCCAGCGTGTGAATACACCTAACAGGCACTGTCAACCATTGCTTCAAATATCTCGTAACCACTGAGGCTAGTTGTTGCATGGATCCAATCATCCTTTCGAAAGATTGAACAGATGCCAGCAAAACTCTCGGCTGAGACTAAAATGCACAGTGGCCATTGATCACCTGCAGATCACTAGCTAAGCAAGCATCCCATGCCAGATGACAAAATACATAGCCAACCTTACGATTTTAACCCATCCGCCTCCTTAATACATCAATGACGCCGTCTTTGGAATTGGGGTGTATCTCTTTGTATTACATTAGGTCAGAGTAGCGAACAGAGCAACGAAATAGTGATTATTAGATAATATTTCCAAAAAGTGAAGAAATGACCCAATTCATGAAAAATAAAAGTAAGCGACTTTACGGACACAGGCTCACCTTCTACTGTTGCACGCTACCATATCGCAAAACGTTTTCAAAAGCGGTGTGGATTGGCTCCCAACGCGGTTCAATGATGTGAAAAAAGGCTCTCGATATCCATTGACTGACTGCGACCACACCGAAAAATGTGTGGTGTGACAGATGTTCAGTCGTTGTAAGAAATACGTGATATGATCAAAAAAGATTACATTTTAAGTGCCTCGGATATCCCCTACGAACCTGTATATTTATGAATTACAACAAAATTGCGTGAATTGCTCAATCAAACAATTTGATGTGCGCTAACCGGCAGACAGTGCTGGTGAAATATCAAAAGCTTGCATGTATCCTCCTTACTACAGGCAAGGGTCTCTGAATCCAAATTAAGGTTGGTAGCTTAACCCCCGACAAACCTAAACTTCATCTCAGTGACAAACATTTTTATGGCGCAACAATTGTGAAAGATTAACAAATGCACCACATGCTTTCATGAACCACACAGAAATACTGTTGCAGTGATGACAAGATGATGATAGAGCAATATCCAGGCAAGCAAATCAATCAACAGTCTTTAGTGACTTGCCTGTGACAACAAAGTCAAAGTACCGACCAGACCATTCTCAAATTAGCTTCATGCTTCAAACACAATCGTCATCGTTAACATCTACAACATATACAGCATAACTTAAGTGGTTCACAACGACGCTCAACTGAAAACAAAAATGAAGAAGAAATTAAGGGTAGATGGAAGGGGAGGGGGCAGGCGGAGAGATGCAACCACTGCCACTGCCTACGTACACATTCAATCATCCAAAACCCAAGTGCCCGCATCTTATAAACAACCAGCCAAGCTCTAAGTAAGAGTGAGGCGCACTCAGTAAGACAGCTCCCTTAAAGCTTCAAGTGACACACGTCGTTGACTGCACTCGCTTCACAGACAACTCGGTCAAACAATGACAACATTCACGCCACTGAGCACCATCTGTCACAATTTCAATTAACGCATCAAGCCACCGGCCCTGTGAGAGGAACCCGATCTACAGGGGCCAACCCGTTGGTGAACGACTTCATTTCTCTACGCCAGTCAACCGCAGTGTCGGCAATGTGCGATGTGACTGACGACTAGGTGGCACCCGCAGCACACAGCTTGACTATCTGGGTCCGTGCAGATTTGGAGGCTGAACGGAGGAAATCGTTTGATAGTCAATACCAAATGCCAGCTTCTTAACCTCTTTGTTGCCTACTCTTTGGTGCCACTCGATAACAGCGATCGAACGTAGACATTAGTGATCGAATACCTGGAGACTGCTCACGTTTTTTATCCTGAGCAACCACGTTTCACTGCCGTCAAATTTTACGGACCTCACAGTTGCCTCATATGTGCGGCCCATGGGTATCAGAGAGATACCTCTCTGTCACCAGAGGCGCCCCCAGTTTATCAAATACCACTCTAGCCCTAAAGATACGCGCTTCTACTTCATTTACCACACTCCTGCTGCTACCTCCGCTGATGCACCTATGATTCCATTGTTTGCCTATCATGCAAACCAATTAATTTATTCAATCAGTTCAGCAACAAATGTGTGTTCATACATCAGGGAAATGAGTAGGGCAACGTCATAGGCATACTGAATTTTAGTCAGTTCATCACCCGATAGAGGCTGTACACAGACAATCTAGAAACCTCTTCGTGTTCCTTACAAAATCTCATCTATCGAATAGATCACAAAGGTAGGGAGATCAGACAACCTGTCGAGCGCCATGTTATGTAAAGAAGACTCAGCATAGCTGATCTTAAATACACGTTCGGCATTACAGCGGGCGAAAACGAATTCAACGGCTTGACGTCAATTGCCAGAACTCCTCAGAGATGGAGAGTTTCCTACAGAGTATATCAGGCAGCCGAATAAAAGCAGTCGTTAGGCGCGAAATTGACGTCAGCTTCGTGTAACAAAGGCATATGATCTCTTGTTTCTTTTATCATAAGCATATGATGGATACAGCCGTGGTTGGGTCATAATCTCGCTGGTCGATCACAAAATTAAATTTCTGGTCGCTTTAAAAGTCGCTGTATTGTGAATACAATAGACAGCGAAGTCGTCATATGATGATCTGACACCATCTGACTGAAGTGATACCTCTTCAGTGCACTCTAAAGAATGAAGAACTGTTTTCGTGTTATTGAGCACAATCCGGAGTGCGGACGTTACACGTTACAACCTTTGTATTGAATCCTCATTACGACCTCTCTCAAGAATCATTTCAATATCGAACATTGAGCTCAGTCTGAAATGTTGCTTTTTGGTTTCAAGGAAATTACACCAACGTGAAGTACAAATGTAGCGGAATACAGCGGAATACGTAGTGCCATGCCAGGTTCAGTGAACAGTTTAAACAGCACAGAAGGTATACACGTCCTTACACATGTCCAAGAAGGTTCACTTTGTTTACCAAGACGAAAAGGCTTGAGCTAAGAACTGTTCAGTTTCTTGCGCTAGTAATCTTGACAACGCTTGATGCAGTGGCGAAAACGGAAGAAATTCTACACCTGTATGAACAACCATGAGGGTCACCAGATGGACAGCTAGGATTTTCAGGCTACCAGTGCCATTGAAATGCAAGCGCACAACCACCACTGATACATACCGGATTATACTTCCATTGCGTTAGACACGCTGAATCACTTATAATATATGAGTCTTAACGGGATATGTAGCTACTATTAACTAGCAGGATTATAATCCTGCTAGTCAATATATCCCGTTAAAACTTACATAGTATAAGTGATTTAGCGTGTCCTACGCAACTCTTTGCGCTGACACACTCAGAACATTGTGATCATAGCCAGCATCGTCTGTCACCAACAAAAATACTAACCGAATATGTCCGACTGCTTTTCGTTTGTATTGAGGGCATTGAAATAATTGGCCGCAAAACTTATTATATCCCGTGGGTTTTCCTTCACCGCAGCATTGTAAAACCTATCCACCAGAATAAGTAAGTCTATAGATAGGCGTGAGTGCTCATCCATCATTGTAAGGTGTGTCCGCTGCAATCCGTGTGAGTGCCTTTTTAGTAATCGGTGTGAGCATGCAAATTAGTGAAATAAAACAAACTTGCT
>QNGE01000663.1:4577-18614 GCA_008508345.1 Paragonimus westermani
AAAGTCTATCACAAGGCGAAGGCTGCGATCAAATGTGAGTGATGGTCAACTTGAAAATAAACCAAATCCCCGACTACTCATCAGTAAGCTTTTCGGATTGTCTACCATGTGCCAAGGAATCTATCAAAATGGGTGAGATTTCGAATGCTGACTGTTGCCGAAGTCATCAACATCCGATTGCGCAACCCTGACTTCTGCGCACAGAAGAAGTTCGTGCGGAGACTTAACCTCTCCTGGCCAACAACCAATCAAGCCTATGATTTGGAACAGTGATCACGTAACTGATAGCAAACGCGTTGTCTTCAACATGTATTGACTCACACTGTTTTTATAGTTACTGTGTTGTAATCAGCCCGATGATCAAACACAGAAATCAAGTCCTATCTGTCACTCAGTGGATGCACTCTTGGAGTCACTGACGGACGAAGACGAGGTTTCTGGATTAAATACTGAGTGCATTCTGTTATCCTCAACAGGTCCCTCCAAAACTGTATATCGTATGCAAAATGACTACAAGTGCACCATGCGTTTGGTTCGCAATGCCACATTGCACTAAAGCCTGGCTTGAACTGAACTAGTCCATGTATTCACGTAAAGCAGTTTTTAATTGGTCGCCTGTGGTCAGACTTCATCGACAAGTTGGTTTGCTCATGAAGGTTTGTTGAAGACAGGGACTGAAGCGATGAAGCTAGATGAACGCTCTTCATAGTTGGAGTCAAGACTGTTGATAACTGAACTGGTTCAGGTGCTGTCAAGAACGTCTTCAACGATGCTCTGTTTGGTCTCCCGTGGCTGGCTAATCACATGCCTGTGTTTGCTGGTGATATCAACGCACAACTTGGTAGATGGCATGCTTTGTGTCCGAACGCAACATATTGACAGTGGTGACCGACTATTACAATTACACACTTCTCAAGGACTCCATATGTCCAATTGTGCATTCCGACACAAACAACGATAGTGCTCAACGTGGAAGCTAGCCTGTCCGACTGAACCATGAACCCAAACTAATCACATCTCTACCAATCGTTGACGACGCTAATCCATTAAAGAATGCATTTCATTTTGGGTTAACCACCTTGACTCAGATCAATTTTTCTCGTGCACACTTCGTTCTGTCGTCTTCTCAGCGGTCATCTGTTTGCAAACACAAATTACTCAGTTGAACATTGAGTCAGGAAACTATGCGAACCGTCTATCAAACAGCACTGGAGAGTATCATCCTTTCTCCTCAACTTTGTGGCGGGAACAATTCTGGATGGGCACTCGGAAATAGGAGGATCACGGAATGGAGCTTTCGTGAGGTAGCAGGCCGACTGGTCGACTTTGCTTTGCGTGGTTTTTCCCCTCACCATGCTAGACCGTTCGGAAGGTATGCGTGGCTTAGATGGTGTACACGGCAGCTTTGAATTGTAAGGTGTGTGCTCTAGGTTATGTTGCCACAAGCGCTATCATTGTAGTTGCAAGTTGTGCGCTTGATACCGTCAACCGCCGTATCTATGTGAATAGTGTCATCTCATCATCATTGCTGACGAGGTGTCCAGGGGGATAGTGAAAACGATCGTTTCATTCAGTAGCCTTTTCTACTTATGTCGCAAACCATCCATTTGCCGCAGATGTGTGCGCGCTCAGTTTCACCTTAGGGGTCGGAAGCGTTGCCCATTCGTGCAGAAGATGCTCAGTACTTAGCTACAGTTGTCTCTGTCACTTATGCTATATCAAATTGGCTGGCTGTGAGTAACGCAACAGTCTGTCATCGCACATTTGTGAGATAAAGAAGTTCGTATCAATAATTTAAGCAATGAAGATTGCTAATCTTCTCTGTTTAGGTCACCTTCTTGGTATGTAGACGGAGCGTCAACCACATCGCGCATTATTCGATGTAATTGCTGACGGCTGGAGGGAACCGCATGGTGGTGAAGTGATGACTTAGTCACGGGCTATGGAAACCTTAATCATCTGCTGGGCAAGGTTGATATGTGCCTGCTACTTGGTTAGAGATTTCGCGGCCGTTCACTCCGCTGAAATCACTGGCTTACATGATGGTACAATCGTAGTTTGTTCAATATTGTTATAAGGTACTCAGTTGCATTCAGGTTAGATTCATATTTCAAACCTTGTCTCCGAGATAAATAACTTGAAGTGGATGTATCGTCAGTGGTTAATTCTGAAGTCTTTATGAACCTGTGTGATGACAGTGTAATTTTGATCGGACTGTTCCTTCAGCATTTTCCTAGCTGTATCACTTAGATACCTTCTATCATCGAGCTGACTGATTTATCGCAATGTCGAATTGAGCATAATCTTTTGACAATGATTTTTCCTTTTTTCTCTGAAAGCTTGGAAATGGCAGACAGAATATGATTATTAAAGGTTTCTAGAGTATCATATCGTTGATCGCGATTGTTCACTGAGCGGATGTACCATGCTCACGTTTCACCTCACTTGTTCTGCATAAACTGGAAATTGTACTTTAAGGTGATATTGTTTTTCACTTCTTCGTTTCTATTGTCATCTGTTTATATTCTGCTTTCAGCGATCTTCAAGGAATAAAAACGAACGCAAAACGTGACGGTGATGACTGGATCCTGAACGGTTCTAAAGTGTTTATCACCAACGGGTACTTGGCTGATGTCGTCATTGTCGTGGCAGTTACCGATCCAACCGCCAAATCACCTGCACACGGAATCAGCTTATTTATTGTTGAAGCCGGTATGTCTGGCTTTTCCAAAGGCCGAAAGCTGAAGAAAATGGGTTTCAAAGTAAGAAGAAAAATGGATACTGTTTTTAACTTCTGTTCAGCCTATTTTACTTGCTGTTTTTGAGACTATTCTCATCGGTCATTAGCTCTTTGGCTGGTTGTTTGAGTCGGCTGCTAATTGCTTTTCCTGTCTATGCATCATGTGCTTGCTTTGTTATAATATGCAGTCCATTGTAACCACTCAGTGATTTGTGCCTTCAGGCGGACTAACCATAAACTTGGAGTGTTCGAATGAGATTAGGAGACGTTTCAATGTCTGGCTTGTTTACGAAATTTTGAAAGAGGTCAGTGATGAGTATAGTGCGAAATGTATACGCTCAGAATTGCCAGTTTCTCTTTTAAGTTGCAGCCCTGCTGTGACTGGAGTGACAGATAGTTGTGCTGTGTTTTCTCTCTTCAGGCCCAGGATACTGCAGAATTGTTTTTCGAAGACGTTCGCTTACCGGCCACTCAATTGTTGGGCACGGTTAACAAAGGTTTCTACATGCTCATGAAAGAATTACCACAAGAGCGTCTGTTGATCGCCAGTCTCTCGCAAGCGGGCGCGGAGTTCGTTTTCGAAGAGACACGCCAGTATGTGAAGGCACGCAAGGCATTCGGGCATACGTTGAGCAGCCTGCAGGTTAGTCGTAGATATATTCGATATGGTACGGCGGTACGCCGCCGAAATCGCTTGAACTACGATTTACAAGTCGGTGAAGCAATGTGGCAAGCCTTACTCAGTGGATCTGTTTGCGATGGTTGAGACGTATTTGATGATCAAGATGCAGTTCCTCTGATTAGCTTAGGGTAGATAACAAACACAAGTGTAATCAAGGAGGAATGTCGATGAGCGATTGGGGTAACCTGTTTTTGCTGGGTCAGTGTGAATAGTGTATATGGTGGCAACTGGTATATCGGCGAATCGAAGCATCTTTTGTACATCTGGTAACTTAGCATAGTAGTGTGGCCTATTCACGCTTCAAGGCGTCTCTTCATCGTAATGTTCTTGTTTACTTACTGTCGATTTCCGTCTGCTTACGTTCATGTTGAGATCTGCTCGTGATGTTCACGTCGTTGGTGGTTGTTTTCGATCTACACCCCAAGGTACTTAAAACGTGGAGTACTACATTTGATTCATAACGGTGTATTCTTCGGGATCAATTTATTAAGAACATGCTAAACAGTGTTCAGATTGTTTGGCTCCATTCGTGCTAAACTGAGTGCGAATATTCTACAACCGCATGATTGTTATTATTGTTATAATTATGATCTCTGTTTAAGGGACCCTAATGTTAAAATATCTGAGATATGCAAACCGCTTCTCATGCTGTTTCATCCTCTTGCACATTTTTTAAGTTTTTCATTGTGTGTCACAACTCATTGGAAAACATTGGTCTGTCTACTAAGATAGCGGGTTGGATTGGACTCGTTTGTAGCATTCATACTAAGTGAACACAGTCCATTTCAACAACTGTTCGAAGATTATGAACCGTAGTCTTGGTTTCTCGTTCTCTTCCTACATCCTACTGCAACCTCTGATACACAGTGGATAACGGTAATGATACTTCTTCTTAAGTTGGTTGGATATATGTATATGTGAATTCAACGTAATAATAAACACGGTTACTCCGTAAAAAAAGGGACGATGAGTGTTAGATGTTTCTCTGCCGTGTGTTCCCTACTGTACAGGTAACCCACAGGTTACAGATGTCAGAAATTGAGCTTCTGTAGTAGTGATTCACGTGGACACAACCTGGATAGTAGAGACAGGCCTTAATCTACGAGTAGACAGTGGGTCAGGAATGGAGCTGTGCTCTAACGTGGTCTCTGCGTTTAAACCCAGATGTGTGACTTCACAATGTTTTCACCTTTCATACAGAAAACTGAGGGTTTGGTGAGAGCAAGGCGGCATTTGCTGAACAGCTTCCACACAGCTTTCGCCGTACTGCTCACTTATTCGCGTCTACTTTATGGACAACTCAGACAGAATCAACAACTTCCCGGCCGCATACATTTTGGCTCGCGAGAGGTCCATTTCGGCAGAAGAACCTTACTTGCATCGGCTTAATCATTGATAGCCGTCTTTTTCTTCTACCAGTTAATCGATTTTCCACCTTGAAGCTGCCACCAGTCAACTGGACCGCGGACAGAACATGTCCGTATCACTGTAACCTTGGCACCTCTTTGTTCCACTCCTTCGATTCCTTGTAATTTTACGTTGCGTTTTTCCCCATTGATACCCAACCAACCAGAGACGATTAGATTACTTAGCCAGTTTTTACGAACTACATCGATTTTGTTCCACTAGTAATTGCTGGTCTGGGCGCTGACGGTTAAATCAACTCAGTTGTCAGTACTCTGCTTGCAAAATTCTCTGATAATTTCTCGTCGTGGGTCATCCATGGGAGTTAACAGGGTGATTGCCGTCTTTCTAGACAACCGAACCACGCGACGATTGCTCTGAAATGAGTATGGCTGAACATTTACATGTGATTATTCTGCCGCACCTCGGCCAATAGGAGTGTTTTGTGGGAATGTGAAGAGCGTTACATTGTCCACTAATGGCGAGAATGTGTACTACTGAAAGCTGCAGCCCCCAAAAGTCATATCTAGCACTTGCTTTTCGAAAGGAGCAGGTTATGTACTCCGTGTGATTTTGAAAGCTATGTTCAAATATGGGCGGTGTTTAGTTAATATCAACTGACGCCTCGACCACTTATGGAATTACCATTAACTTCACCCGACTACGAATTGTTCAAAATGGTGTAGTCAACTATGTGTTCAACTATGTGTGGTGTTGCTGATGGTGTTGCCGTTGAATAGGCTTAACTGTATACAACTTATCGTACATATTTAAAGAATGTGATGTCTCAAGCCACGTGCAACGCGGGCTTTCACTAGCTCGAGCGTGGAGAAAACGTGTCAATTGGTGAAAATGTTATTATTGGACCGCATTCTTTGTCCCCTTGTATTTAATTCGAAATCCGATCACATTCTGAAGTGAGTTGATTTTGTTCAAATTCTTTGCTACTTTTGATGGACGGTGGTTTTAGGTCACCACTGTTTCGTCAGCTAAAACGAAACAAGAAAAATGTTTACATGTGTACAGTCGCCAACCATTGCCATAAGGGTCCCAATAAGTGAGAGTTTTGTTATCAGGTCGTATGTCAATATTACACAGATTGTTGGTTACTTCTGTGCAACTGCTGTCACAACAACCTGGATTTGAACTTTGGGGTTTGGGTTACTTTTAAATGTGTACCCGGCTCATTAGTAACTTAACAATTAGGACTAATATCAGTTCGCGATTTCTCGTACCGTTGTTTAACTTCCTATGTCTCAGACTATTCAACATCGATTGGCGGAGATGAAGACCGATTTATGCGTGTCCCGCGCTTTTGTCGATCAGTGCTTAGAGATGCTTAACGAAGGTCGTTTGGATTCGGAAACCGCTTCAATGGCAAAATACTGGGTGTCTGATCTGTTCAACAAAATCGCCTATCAAGGAGTCCAATTACACGGCGGTTGGGGCTATATGTGGGAGTTTCCTGTTTGCAAAGCTTACGTGGATGCTCGCCTGCAACCAATCTACGGTGGCGCAAATGAGATAATGAAGGAATTGATTGCACGATCCGTCTTCAAATCATGAATACGGGCTGCACTGTTTGTTGTGTGTGTGACATTTTCTGTGTCGTTCGTCGGCTTTCTCTGATGCCGACTTCCTCCACCAACCACTCAGGAGCTCCTCAGGGCCTACAATCTTCATATTCGTAAACGACTTTTATATTATTTATTCCTACTTTTTAGCTGTTATGTCCAGCTTTTCACAAATGTTTTATTTTTTATTGCTTTCGATTCATAAGAAATCATCGTTGCCTTCTTATTCCTTGTTTTTATGCTACACACATTTCGAACGCTTGGGCTAGTTCTCTCACCTTCTCATTGTTATCAACAAAGCTTATACGTAAATCTGATTCAGAGTGAATTATGAACGGAGGTGAATTTAATTACGTCAAAAACCCGTGTTGGAATATTTTTCAGCATGATTTCCCAATTACTTGAAACGAACATTACATATCATATTTGGATGAAAAGAACGGATAATGTCTAATACCAATTATGTTCGGACAACTTCTGCTGCATCTTTACGAAGGCATACAACAAGCCATTTATATATCAACACAGACAAGCGAATGATACAATGAGAAAAACCAAAATGTCGCAGATCACAGTCATCATCACTATCGTGATAGCGACAACCCTGTGAAATTTGGTTCTGAGCGCACAACACTGACTTGAACTCTCGAATGGCAGCGACTTCAATAAGGTGCAATGTTCGGTCATGTGAAGTTGGAAACAAACCGTAAAACGCGGTTGCCGGATCACATTGACTTTGTGTTCAGACTGTGAGCTGCGCCTGTGAAATCACTTGTTGGTTGACCCATCTCGGTGTGTGCTCCGTGACCCCGGTACGCAGGTGGTGTTCAGTCTTGTCTTTAGGAGATGCTCCGCATCCACATGTTAACTAAAACCGAAGGTGTTCGATCCAGAATATCAATATCGAATAACGTCTGGGCGGTTGACATGTCTACTCGCGACCTAACACGTCGCTTTTTTCAGGTCGCCAAGGTGTAGCAACAAGCTGATCACATTACAACCAGATATACGACCGGGCACAGTTTGATGTGAGAAAATGGTGGTAATAACGAAATACAGCTCATCTTGAACAATAACCTGCTTTTCCGAATCTCTACAACTGTTATTTTGGCTACTGGAATCTATCTCGCTTGTCACTGTTGTATAGTTTCATCCTTCCTGAGCTTATCACCTCCTGCCTACAACCAACCACGTATCAGTCACAGCATTACACTGATAACACACGTCGTCAATCGTTGTTGTCAGTTCTCTACCATTGTAGATGTATTCGTTATAGGCAATCACTGAGTAAAACTACTTTCACCCAATTGTGGTAGGCGACAAATTAATTAAGCAGGAGTTGCTTACCAAACAGTGGATGGTTTTGGATTGTATGTGACAGTCGGAATAGGTGTTACGTGATAGGTGAATAAGATTTCTTGCGTCTAATACTCGGTCGTTCCCGTCCTGTTGACTTCTATCAATGCGCGTTGAAACGTGTCAGGACCACATTCCCTTTGTCCGCTGTATTGAGGATTACATGGAAAAGAGTGTGCTCTATGCCGTACGTACACACAATAACTTAACCTGCTCAGAAGTGAAGAGAGTACCACCGTCGCAGGCAAGAGTGTTTACAAAGCCGATTCGACTGAGGAGCTGCTGAAAGAGTTGTGCTGGTCACCCAGCTCTCCGTCAGAACAACTTTCAGGCAACAAGACGGTTGACTATGTCGAGTGCACAAGCAGAATCGATATGTGGGTGATACGGTGGACACGCTGATAACAAAGCAGTCCGCGATGCGACTTTGTCTGGTGTTTATTAGATTGAGCGCCGAAAGAACAGCTAGTATTCATTCCTTCTGTTGAAGTGTCGATTCCTGCTTAGTAAATAAAACTTTGATAGGAAATTCATGCGATTGATTCCTTAGTGATATATACGAAACTGTTTTAGCACAGTTTGCTGAAGTGATATCGAAATGGTTAGTCCATCTGAAAACAGGAGAAATCAGTTAATCACCGGCAAGTATCCAGGAAAGCGTTATTGCAATCCGTCACTCCAACGCGACGCTGATCAAGATCGTCGTGTACATCGAAACGCCTGCTGGAACGCGGCTTTCTTGCATGGTTGAACTAATCTGTTCACATGTGACTGCTACTGCTCATGTAGCATTACTAACGATCTTGTTGACTTCATTTCAAACTGTGATGGCGAACACAATCAAATCCTGTTTCGAAACCGTCTGCGAATCAGTCAATCGTGAGAGTATCGGCTTGACGGAAGTCTGAAGCACATCGGTACTGGGCTCAGAACTACAGTTCATTGATGGTATGACCCATCTTTGTAGTCGACAGGCTGAGTATGCTGGAAAGTAGGAGGAAGCGTCGACCATGAGACAGCCTGGAACTTTCTCATACGGAAACTAATTGCTAAGCCTTCTTCTGTCTTTTCATGATTCCTTTTAGCCTGCGTGAGCATTTGTGCTGCGCGTAAGAATCACTTTTGCAGAGCTATTAGGAAACACATGTGTAATGACAACAACATTTTCAACACATTTTCATGCATGTTATGCAACCACGATCCTCAGCTTAGAAACAAAATGAGTGAGAAGAAGGTTGGAAGTGGCTACTGAGTCGATTCTTCCAAATGCTACTTGACACGTGTGGCCAATGTCGGACGGTATCCCTTGTAAATATCTCACAGGGCGGCACGATAAGTTCGCGCATAGTGGAACACAAAGGACTGCACTGGCTCACTGGACACAGGAAAGACCGGAGAGTTGTTAGATCGGGAGGCGGTGACATATTCTGAATCGCAGTGACAGTACAATGAGGACGTTTGCCTCCCAGATCGGTTGATGAAAATATCACGTCTACCTGGGCATACCCTGCAACACATCATCTAGTCTACCAAATGGTTCATTGGAGTCTTATCGACCACCGGTACACTGTCCAAGTATACCGCTGCATCTGGAACGCCATATAACATCGTATGCATCGCTTGCCGAAAAAGTGTCATATCAAAGACTGTGAGACAGTTACACTGGAACAGACTACGATGGGCAATAACGTTTAAGAAACGGTTCGAGTTCTCGTCGACCTAGGTCTAGAGATATCCGTCGGATAGCCCCACATTAGCAAAGTGCTTTCAATTATGAACAGCGTGTGAAGTGACGACAATACACAAGAACGTTTGTAGAACAGCACTTGCACCAGTGAGGCAGCCGGTACAAATGCCTGCTAAGCTAGTCATTGCGATCGGGTTTGCCCGTAATCTGTAGGCATGATGGCTCCCGTTGTGACACCTAATCTGCCGGTGGTACGCGCGCATACGATCCCGGACGTCTAGGAAGAAACATATCTTGGAGTGTAGACAGAAGGCGTAATCCACCTTAAGGCTGAGTACGGGGATCAAACGCTACAGTAAAAATGGTTACTGGACAAAAGATGATTTTCGCAACTGTACTATAACGTAACAGATACCACTGAGGGGTAGGTTGAGTGCTCTTATGTCCTCAGTGTAATGGGATTGGATTGGACAAACGCATCGATACTAAGTCAACTTGTGATTCGCAGAAGGCTGCGGCCAATCTGTGTCAAAAACGCGAACAGACTGATATGCCAGAGCGGGGACCAGTCAGCATGGCATGTTGTTTCAGCATCGGTTTTTGTTATAACGAGCACCGGAGTAAAACAAGTTGTTTAAGTGCGTCACGCGTTAAAACAAACGAGCTACAAGCGGAGTCGAGCCGATCAGCGAGAAGGCTAAAGCTCCCACACCAACTGTAACTTTTCGTTTTATTGATGCGCCTAGTCTATAAAATAACCAATAGAAACTCAATAAACAGATTTGCTTTGTGCCAAGAACACTGGCTTTTGCTTTCGTTCCGGAAGATAGCGATTTTCAACATGGTGTCAGAAGAGAAGGAAACTGCAGTTTACAAGAGAAACACCACGACGAACCCATTGACGATTGTTCCGCCCGAACCGCTAGATGTGAACAGCACGAACAGACTTGCGGACAACTGGTGTTTATGGAAAGAGATGTACGAAGACTTTTGCTTGTTGGCCAATCTTAAAGAGCAAAGTAAAGAATATCGGCTGACTATGTTTCGACATGCAATCGGAGATGGAGGAAGACAAATTCTGGGAAATTTAACCTTCGGACTATTGACTGGAAGCAAACCAATGAAACGATGCTGATGCGTCAAATCCCTCAAAGACCCTAGCAAATATTATCGGCGGACATCTTTGCATTCAACAATAAGCAATACTTTGTGATAATAGAATATTTCAGCGATTTCTAAAAATTAGAATAGGTGAGTTCCACTTCTTCCAGCGCGCTATGGTATGCCTAAGATCTTCTTTTCCGACAACGGACCACGTTCCCTTGGTTTGCTTCCAGTCAACAGTCCGACATGCTTCACAGCCCTGTATATAGTCCCTTATGGAACTCGAAATCTGAGGCTAGTGGGAAAGCTCCTTTGCCCTCCGGATACAGCTGTTCACTCCTGTATGTGTCAAGTGAACGTGGTCCAACATCTGTTGAAATATCCTTGGAATTGCGATTCTTTCTCCCTTGAATATTAAGCCATCTTCCTGAATAAATTGATCGCGGTCACTAAAAAAGACGGCTAGTTCCTCGGGCAACTTTCTCTTATCGTGTGGCCACCCGTTTCTAATTGTTTCAGCCAGACGTTGTAACGTGGCGTCCTGTGACGTTGCTTCTTTTAGGTCGGTGATTAGTGCAGTTTCCGTCATAGTGTAATCCATAGTCGCAATAGTGTCAAAATGAAGCTCCTCATAGGAGGAACCTTTATCGCATGCTCTGGACAAGGTGTCAGCTATGTGCATCTGAATCCCCGGCTGATAGATCAATTTGACGTCAGTTTTGCATTCTGATGAGCATTCTCTGTAACCTTCGCGGTGCAGCAGATAACGGTGTCTTCACTGTTGAAACTAATGGGTTGTGGTCGGTGTGAACTATTGTTTCCCGACCGAACGTATAAGTGCTGAAACGTTCTAGGGCGAATATCATAGCCAGCATTTCCTTCTTCATTTGCGCATAGTTTCGCTCAGTAGGCGAAAGAATCCTGCTTCGGTAGTCTACAGATCTTCCGTTTTGTAATAATACCGCCTCCAGACCAGTTTCACTGCTGTCACATTGAATGACCAAAGATAATGCTGGATTGTAGTAGTACAATCATCATCATCATAGACAGCAATACTAGTATGATATAGGAGTCTCGGTAATAACTCGTTTGATTTTACCGAATGCTGTCTGCTGTTCCTCGTCCCATTTCCATGACACTCCTTTATGGATCAACATGCGGATCGGATGCATCTTGTCGGATATGTTTGGAAGGAACCGACTCAGATAACTGACCATACTATTCAGTCGTGATCTTGCTTTCACGTCTTCAAGAGCTGACAATGTGACTATAGCCTTTGTCTTCTCGGGGTCTACCTTGAGTCCGCTTGATGTTAGCAAATGTCCGTGAAAAGTGACCTCTTCTCGTAAAGCCACTTTGTTGTGCGACAGCCGAATTTTTCGATCTGTACAACCCTTCAAAAATTCCTCCAGGTTTCTGTCATGATCCTCCGAAGTTTTTCCAAAAATTAGCACGTCATCTGCAACATACGTGACTCCTTTCAATTTTTCAAGTGCCTGGATTAAACGTTTTTGAACAATTTCGCCGGACCCTTTTAGTCCGAAAGGTAAACGCAAACAACGAAACCGTCCAAAGGGGGTTCCAAATGTGATAAATTAACTGCGAAAAAGCCGAAGATAGGTATAACTTTGTGAAAAATTGCGCTTGACTCAGTTCTGGTAGAATGTCATCGATGGGTGGTAGACGGTAATATTCTCTTTGAATTATCTTATTCAGTGGTTTGAGATCGACACACAACCGGATGTCACCTGACTTTTTTTGAAGTTACAGCAATCTGACTGACCAAGTCGGTCGGCTCCTCTACCGGAGCCAGTCGGTCTAATTCCGCTTTCCACTTATCCCGTATGGCCAACGGAATCCCTCGAACCCGTAACGCAACAGGAACGGCACTGCTAACCACCAATAAACTAACAGCGCCTGGCATGTGACCGTGAGTTGAATCAAAAGCACATGAATACTCGTCAAGAACATCGAAATCAGCTAATTTATGCAGAAATTCATCGCAATTAACGGTGATGAAACCCATCAACTGAATGGCATCAACACCTGAAATGGGCGTTGAATCCCGATCGACTATAAAAACGAATCAAGCATATAAATCTTCCCATTCTTCGGGTTCGTGACTGGCAGTGTCGCAACTCCGTTAACCTTTGTCGCTGCACCATTCCACATTTTCAGCTGTGCATTTGATTCACGTATGTTGGAATCCTTGATGCAGCCTGATATGACATTGACTGATGCACCGGAGTCTAGCTGGCATTTCCTTCGTGTATCTTCTATGAGCAATTATGTGTAGATTCCTTTCTGTCTGCTTGATCCGTTGAACCGGTTTATCACTTCGCTATCATCGCCGATCCGACTGACCGTAGGCGATCTGCACTGTCTGACAAAATGGTTCCTTTTCCGGCACCTTCCAAATGCTGGACACTTTTCTTTCTGAAGAAGATGTCTGTCACCGTAGAACTGGCACACAATCATCAAGAATCGTTCTTTGCCTCTGTCCATGGCGTTTAATACCAGACCGTGGACGGCGTTCAAAGAGGTCATCCTGTTTTCCGTTACCAACAAGCAAAAGTCTTCGTACATCTCTTCCCATAAACACCAGTTGTCCGCAAGTCTGTTCGTGCTGTTCACATCTAGCGGTTCGGGCGGAACAATCGTCAATGGGTTCGTCGTGGTGTTTCTCTTGTAAACTGCAGTTTCCTTCTTCTCTTCTGACACCATGTTGAAAATCGCTATCTTCCGGAACGAAAGCAAAAGCCAGTGTTCTTGGCACAAAGCAAATCTGTTTATTGAGTTTCTATTGGTTATTTTATAGACTAGGCGCATCAATAAAACGAAAAGTTACAGTTGGTGTGGGAGCTTTAGCCTTCTCGCTGATCGGCTCGACTCCGCTTGTAGCTCGTTTGTTTTAACGCGTGACGCACTTAAACAACTTGTTTTACTCCGGTGCTCGTTATAACAAAAACCGATGCTGAAACAACATGCCATGCTGACTGGTCCCCGCTCTGGCATATCAGTCTGTTCGCGTTTTTGACACAGATTGGCCGCAGCCTTCTGCGAATCACAAGTTGACTTAGTATCGATGCGTTTGTCCAATCCAATCCCATTACACTGAGGACATAAGAGCACTCAACCTACCCCTCAGTGGTATCTGTTACGTTATAGTACAGTTGCGAAAATCATCTTTTGTCCAGTAACCATTTTTACTGTAGCGTTTGATCCCCGTACTCAGCCTTAAGGTGGATTACGCCTTCTGTCTACACTCCAAGATATGTTTCTTCCTAGACGTCCGGGATCGTATGCGCGCGTACCACCGGCAGATTAGGTGTCACAACGGGAGCCATCATGCCTACAGATTACGGGCAAACCCGATCGCAATGACTAGCTTAGCAGGCATTTGTACCGGCTGCCTCACTGGTGCAAGTGCTGTTCTACAAACGTTCTTGTGTATTGTCGTCACTTCACACGCTGTTCATAATTGAAAGCA